>JAPZDZ010000010.1:17056133-17073537 GCA_029783805.1 Acanthurus tennentii
AATTTTTCTGTGAAACAAAACCTCTTTGTGAAAATAATAACATTGATTGCCACAGAACTAAATCAATACTTGCCTGTGATGGTTTTAAAAAGAACATTGTTTCACTAACAAAGATGCAGGTGCCTGTTTTTTCCACCCTGTGTTGATTTTTAGCTGGCACAGCCAACCACTCCCATATTTAAAAAAAAACATCCCAGTCCTCTATAAGCAAGTGTAACATGAGTGTCGAGCCTCTATTTAGGTTGTGGTTTATTTGTTTCTGTCTTTATGTCCCTTTTAGTGGTGAAAAGGGATCATAATATTAAAAGCTATTTAATGAGATGTTTTAAAAGGAAGCAACTTAACTGAAAACATGCCCTTTTTGTGGTCAAGAGAGTATTTGGTTGTGTGTTTAATGAGAAAAATGTAGAAAATAAATGGCAGAAATACAATCCTGATTCCATTAACAATCAAAGAACAAAATGTGAGCTACAACCAGGCAAACCGATTATAGGAACGGTGCTATGAACAGTGTAGTGTGGCACTAAGTAACACATGCAAGATGGTCACAGATCCTCTCAAACTGGTCTGGTTTCCTGGCTGTTTCGCTGACTGTAACAACAACTAATGTGTAATCTCCACTCCACTTCGCAGGCTATCGAGGCTTATCTATCTCAGCTGCCCTGACAGTTGTCAGTGTAGCTCTCCAAGGATGTGACCACTACTGCCGGATCATGGCTGTGTTTTGAACTGATATTGATGCCAGAGAAATGGACTGGTTCATTCTGCCACTTAAACTCAGAACTCTTACTGGGACTGAACTTGACAATTCAGACAACTCCCTCAGTTAGAGCTGAAGATTCTTAAGGAGGGGGCTGAGAGAACTTTTCTGCAAAACAAAAAAACAAAAAACAAAAAAAAAACAAAAACACAGCAAATGACTGCTTCACATTGAAGTGGACCATCTTGTGAAGAGGCATATTTACTGGACCTCCATGAGACTGGGTGTAACGTCGCTCTATGAAGTGCCAAACGTTGTCTTCTCACTACACCACTCTTTGCCATTGAATGCAAATGCACTTGTGGATGTAATGAATGCTCCGCTGTTTTGTTGTCTTGCACCGGGGTCCACCGGAATCAGGAACTTGAAGCTGCAACAGTCTTAAATTATTACAGCTCCTCTTGTTTTGTTTTGTTTTGTTTCATTTTTTTTTTTATTTTGCCTCTTCCTATGACATTGAACAGTATAATGTTAAATGTAAAAACAAGTGATTCTTTTAATCTTCTTTTAAATAAATTTGATAAAAATCATCAATCTATATATTTTTTAAATTGTCTCTGTTGTTGACATGTGCATAAAGGTAAAATAAAAATGATCTGTTAGAGTGCAGGAGATCTGGTTTTAGTTATTAGGGGAGGCTTAGACAAATTTTTAAGATATTTTGATAAAGTCTGAGATGATGGAAACATTAAAGCAAACACACAAACAGTAAGGTCCAGAATTATTTTGACAGTAAGCAATTAAGATGTAAATTTACAAAAAACACATACAATCTGATACAAAAGGGAGATTAAGTTATTATCAAAAATGTAATTATATTATTATGTTTAAGTACCTGTAAATTTAGTTACTTTAAAGTTAAGTTTCTCAAATAAGTAGTCTTGAAGAAAAGGATAAACATGGGTATTAAAATAAAAAATCAAAACATTTACTACCACTTTTGTGGTTTTAACTCTGAAAGTCGAGTTTTTGTATTTTTGAGTTTTGAATTGTGTTTTTAATCTTATTTTTTACAAAACACACTGCATTAGTTAGCAGTGTAGTATGTAGTGTTCATGTCAGTTGGTACAAATAAAGTTGGTCGGGTTTTTTAAGTGACGTCATTTTGCGCAGAGCCAGCTGATGTGCCGAGTCTTCCGCCTCGCCAGTTTGTTCTCGAGTACATGTTGACGACAATTCAGTTAGACATCATTTAATAGTTTTATTGAAGATAGACAACATGTTTCACAAAGAGAGAATACCGCTGTTATGGGCTTTGATACAAGCTGCGTTTGTCGCGGCGTGGTGTTTTACTGATATGGAAACAGGGCCTGGTGCAGGTGTATCGACGCAGCTGAACGGTGATCGGTTTAAAATCGAGGGAAGAGCGATTGTTCCGGGGATAAAAACACAAGACTGGGTCTCTACGGCAAGAATCTTAGTGGAAGGTGAAGAATACGTGGGATTTTTGAGGTAAGAAGCGACCGTAGTTGTTGCAGCTAACTAGCTAGCTGTTAGCGAGGCTATGTAGCATTAGCATAGCCAGCTAGCTTAAACGGTTGCCTGACGCGTTTCTGCTGATAACCGCACGGCAGCTGCTGTTGGCAGATGGCAGGTCTTAACTGTCTTAATTAATTTACAGCTAAATATTTTTGGCTGTAGTTTGAAACCGCTAGTACAGCAACATGGTTATTTTATTATCACTTAGCCGTCATGTTCTTCAGGAGCCCACACAGGCCTTTTTCTTGCTTCAGCTGTAACCAAAACAAACCTTGGCCACAAGAGACATATAAGTCGTTGCGGTCTCATAATCACTGTTGCAAAGATTGTAATTTAAATCTAAGGCATTCTACGCAACATCAGATATATTTATTATGCATTGATTGAAATAGCTTGTTTTTTTTTCAAGTTTGGACTGACATACGAGCATGGATTCAGATTTTTTGGTCTTTTTCCTAGCAGGCAGTTTTTCCCTTCAAGGGTCAACTGAAATATCTGTGTGTTTGCCGTGATGGAACTAATATTTCAAAATTAAATTGAAAAAAAGCATTTTAGCAAAATTGATCAACAACTTTAAATATTAAGAGGCAACCATCAGCTGTAGATGTGCCATGTGACAGTATTTTTTTGAAATGGCTCCTCCTCTTTCATAAAACAGATCCTTTACAGATAACATAGACCAAAACACTTAGTTGGTAGTATATGACACCTCATATAACTTTCTGAAGGTTAATTTTTATTGCAGGGAGTTTATAATATTTAACCTACCCTTATTGATAAAAATGGGGTGGATAAAAGTCAGATTGTCTGATACAGTAGCTCCCCAAGCTGCCTGCAAAATGTCAATAAAGCCGAAAAAACACGCTCTGTTTTCCTAACTCAAACATGCTTGGCAAAATCTGCTGTTTCAGAACTGATGGAAGTTTTGCCGTGAATGACGTCCCTTCAGGATCCTACGTTGTGGAAGTTGTCTCCCCAAATTATAGATTTGAGCCAGTACGTGTTGATATCACATCCAAGGGCAAAATGAGGTAAGATCTTGCTATTGATAAGAAAATCAAACAAATCACACACACACACACAAATATTTTAGGTTGGTTGCTTCATTCCCACGTACCTTACAGTGCACATTTTGGAGGCAGCTCTCCAGCTAAAGTAACCATGTGTCATGTCACAGGGCGCGTCTTGTGAACTACATCAAGACCTCAGAGGTAAATCGTCAGCCATATCCTCTTCAAATCAGAGCCAATGGCCCTCACAGCTACTTCATGAAGAGGGAAACCTGGGGATGGACAGACTTCCTCATGAACCCAATGGTAAAGAATTAGATGATGTTGTACCTAACATACTGGTCACAGTTGTTTATCGAGGTCATTTTGGATATGAAATGAAGGGATGAAGGGAGACAAAAAAATCCCTGTGCTTCTGACTCCTTTGTTTTGAAGTTAATGCATCTCCTTTTGCTCCTGTAGGTTATGATGATGGTTCTGCCCCTACTGATCATTGTTCTGCTGCCTAAGGTGGTCAACACCAACGACCCAGAGATGAGAAAGGTAATTATTCCTTTAACTTAAAGTGTAACCTCAGAATTATTTTGCCTACACTGAGTTCATCGTACAATTTCTCCGGTTTGGCTGTCAGTGCTGAAATCGAGTTTATGTCAGTAGCAGTAGTCAAGGGAACAAGCTTTCCTTATCTTATCTTGTGTTAACCGTTTTTTTTTTTTTCAATCTTCAATGCTGTCTTTGCAGGAAATCGAGCAGTCCATGAACATGCTGAGCCCCAACCCTGAACTTCCAGATGTTTCAGAGCTCGTGACCAAGTTCTTCTCCGGCTCCAAGGGCTCCAGCAAGGCAGGTGGCAGCAGCAAGGGCACCAGGCCAGCTGCCAAGAGGAGGTAGTACTCTCCACGTCTCTGATGTCTGCCTAACAAAGCTTGAGTTACACCATTAAAGCAAGATTTTAAATTCATCATTTTTTCCTCTTGGTCTATTGTACAGTTTTCTTTATTGATAGGTGTTCTGAGCACATCTTGATTTCTAATATGCTATTGGACTGTGAGAAAAAATAAGATTTTTTTTCATACTGCACTGATAGAAATTTCTTAAACTCTGCAAAAGCTGTTATCCTTCATTTGCTCTATAATTTCTTTATGTGGCTCCTCTACTTATCAATCTTATCTGCCTGCTAATCCTCCGGTGTGAATCTTTTCCACTGCTGCTAATCCTACTTCCTGAAAGAGAACATATATACAGAGATTTTCTTGTTTTGTTTTTTTTTTTCAATTTCAGTAATACGACTGTGAATGAAGATGAATTTTAAGACTGATAAATTCTTATTTAAAAGAAAAGATAAATAAATTGCAATGGTATATAACAACTGTGTTTTTATTTCAGACCATCTATTTGTTTGAGAGTGAACACATGGCCTTCTCATTTTTTGAATCATTGTGTGGCATACTGTATGGCCAGGATTCACACATTCACTGTACATTATGTGCCTGAGGTGTATAAATTAAAATGGTTACCATTGGCACTTCAAAGAATGAAAGAGCTGTTTCGTTGCTTTCAAGATCTTTTAAGTGTAACTGGCTCTACTTTTAATAAAGCGGATGGCAAAGTCCACATGAAAAAGTCGTAAGATGGTGTGTTTGTGATAATTGTCCATCAACTGATAAATACAATGTAATACACTTCAAATCTTAGGAAAATCTATGGAGACATGAGAGTTTAGTGTTGATGCCAATACAAAGGTTCGAGGCACAATATGCTGTAATTGTCCGTCACTGTTTGCAAACAAAGCATTCAGAGTTGGCCCCTCCTCCACAGTGCAACTAGACAGAATGAAGAGAGGGAGTGGTTTTACTAAGAACAAAGCAGTGACTCAGAGGATAAAAACAAATATTTTCTGCTTGTTTCACAATGGTTATGTACTAATGCACAAATAAACATGGACACACCGCTGCACAGCCCTTCAGGAAGCTGTTCGACACTGGATTTTGTGTGAATCTAGCGAAAGCAAACTTCATCCTCTCCCCTCTTCTCATCTGTACATAGTCTGTGTGTGTGTTGTGCCTTCGGTCAAACAAAAAGAGAGACCTTTTACTCATAACACAGGAATCGGACGCTGATGTCACCTGATCCCATGTTTTAAAGAGTACCAACTTATGCTGTTTTTACCTGAAGGGGACACACCACTAACCAAAGGCTGACACCCAGAAATGTCTCAAACACAGCAAAGTAAGAAGGAAATACAAGCAGAGAGCAGAGTTTCTGCAGTTAAATACACCAACACACACTTCTAAAGGGTTGTAAGTGACAATTGAGAAGGATAACTTTAATATGAGTTTAAACATTTATTTATTGTTTTTTTTTTTTTTGAAAATTCAGCATGTTATGGCTTTAGAACTTTGACGCTATAATGCAGTGGTTCCCAAATCTGAATTTTAGTTTGATTTGCTCTCAGTTAATGTTTCCAGTAAGTCTGTGCTCAGATAGACGTCATCCCTGTCAGTGTAGCTTAAGGCGAGAGTGTAGGCTGCCATCTTTCAGAAAACTTACAGGTGAGACCTTTTATGATCTGTGAGAAGTCTGATCTGCAACTCTCAAATTTTTTGTATATGTCATCTATGGCCTTTAAGTTATATTACATAACTGAGTTTAACTGAGAGAGTGGACAGTTATTTGCATCTTCTGAAATGCCGACAGAAAAAAGAATAATTTGGCCTTTGAGTTTGTATTTCTGAGTTCATATCAGCACACACAGACTCACTTTCACAGAACTGCACAGACAAACAAAGAGCACAGATTCATTCACAAAAGCACTTTTTCCTCTGAGCAGAAAAAAGGCAGAGAGTTCAGGGAGAAAACATTTGACATCACATCATCAAAAGACACAGAAGTGCAATAATTTACAACAGCATCACTCAGCCATCGGGGGGAAGTTGTTTCAAATATTATGTGTGCAAGTTTTCTTTTTACAGTGATATGAGTATTGACAGTGTGCGATCGATAAACAACCAGCTATATCATATACGACTGTGAAACTAATGCAGCTGCAAATGCACAGAAATGTACAGATTAGCCCTTGAATATGAGATCAAATATCAATTCCAAGAGCCAAGATAGAAACAGAAGAGAAAACATTCAGTAAACACCATTATACACTAAACAATTTACATTTACCATTTGTGACGTACAAAATCAGTGAAATATGTTCTTTTTACTATAAAGTACTTTGAAGTGTGTGTAAGCCTACAATAATTTCTTATATACAGTGCAAGTAAGCAATAGAATGAAGGATTATATGAGGTTTAAAGGACAGGTTCACAGTTTTTACTGACAAGGTTGTACCAAGTTACTTGTCCCTTGAATTTTTCACATCAACCCTTGAGTGTTTCTTTAACACTGGGATGTCAATGTTAAAGATCCAGGCATAATACACAATTACACAACTTACCCTTAAAATTCAGACAAATCAGAAAGACCATCTGAGTCAGCCAAATCAGTTAGTCTTACACATTGTACACATATGCAGTGTTGTTTGTAGTTTTTAGATATAACATTATGTTTTGGGTTACTATCTCTGCACCACTTAATGAATAGATACCCGGAAATTAACAACACATACAAAAGATAATGGATGATGTGAAGGTGCGCTTTAACCTTTTTTTGTAACAGTTTTGGTTACATAAGCTCGGTGGGCCATGCACTGTTTTGTGCCTGTGCCCTAATAAACATTACAAATATAAACAAATGGATTTAGAGGACGTCTGACAGTCTGTTAGCTTTTGCACACTGCTATTCAGCTTATCACCAAAAGTTAACATCTGGTCAAATACATTTTTGACTCCAGATTTTGTCCCTCATCTTTTTACACTGGAGTTGTGTTACAGTGGGAAGAGTTAACTTTACTACCAGTCTAAAGAAAAGAGGAATAATGGCAGCAAAGAGAGCACATTTAGCATTGCAAACCTTTAGCACTGTTGGACTCGTGATGGTTTCAAAACTGATGCTGCAGGACCAGAGATACTGTCTTTTTATTTCTAGACATTGCTCCTTTTTTTGTCAAAACCTAGAACCTACATTACCCATGATGCAACCTGACCACTGATTATTCAGTTGGAGATGCAGGTGTATTTTGTGAGTAGTGGCACATGTTGGGCCACTAAAACCAAGCAAATATGCAAAGCTGTCTACTGAAGTCTGGTAAGCTTTACTCTTAATCTGAGTCAGTTAATTCAGTGTTTGCACGGCTCTTGCAGGAGCCACCTAAGTAGGTATCTGTACTTTTTTTTTTCTTGGTGTGTGTGAAATGGTGCTATCATTTGAATAAACAGTAAATAATCTGAACCCGTCCTTTAACCTTTAACACTCGATAGGATGTGAAGCCACTTTCATGAAGTTTTTTTTCTGTCGTAAACTGAAACAGCAAGTTTCAAGTGCCGCAATCAGTCTGAGCTCATTTTCCACCAACATTTTGTACTTAAACACAAAAAATCACATGCAGCACTTCATGCTGAAGATGACCACGAACTACAGAATATATAAAGATAATCCAGATGTGCACAAAGCGATAAGTCTGCTCCAACACTGCAGCGCCACATCAAGTCATTTTGTTGTTGGCGTTTTGGTTTTGTCCACACCAGTACAGCTTGTCCTCGCCTCTCCTCCTCCTCCTCCACTGGCAGAGCAGGAGCATGCGGAAAGTCTTCTGAAAGGTCTTGTTGCAGAGGGCGTAGCACATTGGGTTGATGGTGCTGTTGACGTAGCACAGCCAGTATCCCAGGTGCCACAGGGACATGGGGATGCAGTCGGCACAGAACGTGGATATGAGCACCATGATGTTGTACGGTGTCCATGTGAGGATGAAGGCCAGGAGGATGGCACTCAGAGTCTGAGCCGCCTTCTTCTCCTTCACCAGCACATTCCTCTTCCTCTTGGTGATCTGGTTCTTCAGGGCTGGATCCATGGGTTTGGAGGTGGTGGAGGAGGCAGGGGAGGCGTTTTTGGGTGGCTGCTCTGCCTCAGGCGGGCAGGGAGTTGAAATCGTGGGATTGCCGTTTTTCCCCTTTGAGCCGGGCTTGAATTTATAAGCGATGTGCTTTTTACTACTCTTCTTCTGAGGAGTGGAAAAATAAAGATCTTCTGAATAATCGCCAACCTGTCCGTTCTTATTATTTTGTCCACTGCTCTGCTCTTTGAAAGATCCCTGTGGGGTGTCTGTTGAAACATGATGCTCCTCCTCCTCAGATGAGGTGTAGCTGTTAAAAGAAGTGATCTGATCTGCTTTCACCCATGCATCATCAGATTTAGTGGTAGTTTTAGTGGCATTACTTTGGTTCGATGAGGACCAAGAGGCCTGACTCCGGTCTCTCCTCTCTCTGGTGAAATGAAAGCAAGAATGAATGATAGTTTTCTGTGGTTTAGTCCCCTCTCGAACATTTTCCGTTGCGAGCCCTTGCAGCTCTGCAAGATCTTTGGTCCGTTTCTGCGTCTCCTTGTAGATCCTGCAGTAAAGGATTGTCATGACAGAGACAGGGATGTAGAAAGCAGCGATGGCTGTCCCAAATGTGATCACAGGCTCTGTCAAAAACTGGATCTGGCACTGGTCAGGAGGAACTTTTCGCTCCCCGACAAAGTACTGCCAGCACAGGATGGGTGGCGCCCAGAGGACAAAAGACACCAGCCATGCGAGGCCTATCATGATGGCAGCTCTCTTTGGAGTCCTTTTAGCCCTGTAAGTCAGCGGCCTCGTAATGGAGAAGTATCTGTCAAAGCTGATGACGAGTAAGTTCATAACTGAAGCATTGCTGGCCACATAATCCACCGCTAGCCAGAGATCACATGCAAGGTTTCCCAAGGACCAGTAGCCCATCAGGATATATGTGGTGTATAAGTTCATGGACAACACTCCTATAATAAGGTCGGCAAAGGCCAAACTCAGTAGGTAGTAGTTGTTCACGGTCTTCAGCTGGCTGTTGACCTTGAAGGACAGCAACACCAGCATGTTACCAACAATAGTTATCAGACTGACAATGGCCGAGACTGTAGCGATGGTTATAGCCTCCCAGAGGCTGTGGGGGGCAGCCGGGACGTGTGATGCGTTGGCAAAAGTGTCGTTTGGAGGATCTACACCCATGGTGCTGTAGTTTTCAGCGTTACTGTTGACAGGTCACAGAGAGGCTCCCTTTGGTGGTTCCATTAAAAGTTTACCTGAAATTAAAAGGAAAAATGTGATGAGACATTAGACATAACGCATTCATTTTTTGTCACATTCTGATCAAATTAGAATAAACCCCTGTAGATATATCTTCTCATTTTCAAGGGGTCACAGATCATGTTGTTAATTTTTCTACTACTTGCTCTCTAGTAAAAATAGTACTAGTCAGTTATTTAAAAAGTCAACATGTTTGTAAGCTACAACATCAAACACAGCTGTTTGATGTTTTTTAAGCTAATAATTTCACTTTATTTGATAAAATGAAAAAAACCCTGTTATTATAGAAATGCAAATCTTCACACTAGTTTCTTACATTATTTGCTGTATAATACAAAATTCCTAAAGAAATGTATGTATTTTAATAAGCCTCTAAATTGAATATTTATCTTATATCTTTTTTGACATTTAAATTTTTATTTTTTTACAAAAAAGCCAACACTTCATGTTTCTTTAAATATTAAAATGTATTCAGTTATTTTAATGTAATTAAATATGTTTAGTTTCCAAACAGAACATACCCTTGACATATTGTGTTGAGGTTTAAGTCATGTCCTGATGTGTTGTATTGTTAAAACTGTTATTTGTTGATAAAATGGTTAATATTTAATTATTAAAATCTAAATCAACAATTCTTTATACGTTGATTCACATATAAGATGACGTGAATTATTTTGGTTTACTTGACACTCGGAACCAACAGACGCCATTTTGTCGAAGGGCATCATTCAATGTAACACTCATTCCGTTCAACTCTGAGGTGTAACACGCTAAACTGTCCGGCCACAGTTGACAGTAATGGAAGGAAGACCGAGCAGAGGCAGAGGGGGCAGTTGGAGAAGAGGTGGCCGGGGTGGAAACGACAGCGACAGCTTCGGTGGTGAACACCGGGGCAGAGGGAGAGGAGGCCACCACCGCGGCCGCGGGAAAAGAGACCACCACCGGGGCCGTGGACGCGGGGGAGGCGGCGCAGCGGCGGAGTTCCATCACCGGGTGAGAAAGCGTGTGTTGGATGCCAGTGGCGGCGGCGGCCCCGTTATCCCTCTGTACCAAACTGCACTGGAAAATCTTATAATTATGCACTCGTACTGGTAGTATTGTCACTGAGAAACAGCGCACAGTTGTTGGACGAAGCTGTAAAAGTTTATATGACCTCCTCTTCACTTCGGCTCAGTAAGAGCTCATTTTAGTGTAACTGTCAACAGCAAAATACTTAACAAATTCTGTTATGGAGCGTTGCGAAAACTTTTAACTTGCTTAATAAACGATACATTTAAATGAAGTCCTGCTTTATCAATAATGTCAACGCCAAATTAAGAATGCGGTAAAGTATGTGCTATGACGTCAATACGTTTGCCGTTATGTGACGTCCGTCTCTGCAGTCAAAGTGAGGCCTCTGTAACAGTTATAGAAGTGTTTTTCTACTAAATATAATTACTGGACCAAACAGAGTGGTGCATGAAAGAGGTTAGGGTTTGTCTCTGCATGGTCTCATCCACACCTCTCTACTGATTATGCAGATATTGATCCCCTCTGCATACAGTCACACTGAGGGAATGATGAGGTGTTTCACTGCATCATCATAGTGATCAAGCACTTGAGACGTCTTCCACAAAACTTTAAAAATGATCATTGTTTGATGTAGGTCTGGGATATGACACTAGAGAGATCAGCTTTGATTTCCACTGGGATGTTTTGTTGGTTGATGCTTCTGCCATGGTAACCACAGAATTAAAAGGGGAGCGATGGGGGGCTCTGTGATTGCAATCATACAAATCTCCTTCGGTGCATAGGGGTTCTTTGATTGCAATCATGAATGTCTCCTGGTGCATTCATAACTACTACGAGGTCTCTGATGATCATATTGTGTGTTTTTCAGTTTTGACAATGGATCAGAAAAAAAACACACTTTTTTTCCTCTCACACTTCAAATTTCCATAGCAATATTATTAAAGGGTTATGCATCTTTGTGACATAACAGGAGGGAAACTATGACTCAGACAAATTAAATGAGTTCAGTTTTGGCATCGACGTCATACAAACATGACGTTTGCTTTGACTCTTTTGTTAGGCTAAGCTACAGGTCATGCTAATTAGGTCATGAAAAAATCTTTGAGTTTAGCTAACTTTTAATTTAATATTACAGTATTTTGATATATTTCATTTTGTATACATTTTAAAGATTATATATTTTAGAGGACATGTTCAACGGTTAGTGTGCACACATTTCCAGAACAGATTTTTGAACAGTAATCCATCTCAACTCATCTTACGAAACCTGCTGTTTTACAATTTATAATGTGATGAAAAATTAGGACAGGGGAAGTTTAACATTGATCATTTTATCATCACACAACCAAAACTGGTTAAAGTCGGCACAGTGCCTCTTACTTTAATTGCAGGCAAAGACTTTTTAATCTATCAAACACTTGATAAAAGTCCGTCCCAGTCCTCCTTCACAGTTAAGTTATGAAAGCAAGATAATTTAGAAAAATACAGCTTTTTAAAATGTAAGTGTTCGGTTTTAGTAGCTGCTGCTTGACTTAATGAAACTCCATTTAAAATGGTTTAAAAAGCTTGGTTTAGTAAAGTGGATTAAAGCTAAAGGTTAAAAAAACAAAGTGCTTGTTGGACCTTCTAATAGGGTCTGAAACCTCCTGTCTGATGTTGAAACAGGAGCTTGAACTTCTCTCAAGCTCTTATTTTTCATTTTTCACTCAGCTACTTCTGTCACTTCTCATGTATACAGTTGAAACATCATTAATACCTCCAATATGTCTCGTCCTCTTTAAAGGCCGGTTTTCCGCTCCGCATTTCAGTTCGGCCATTAAAAACAGGTTTGGAGACTTTAGCCTGGAGCCTTTTTCTAATAACATCACATGATCTAGTGTGTTTGAAACATGTTGAGGCCTTAAAACTTCATGCTGAGCACACGTTCCATGTGTAGAGCATTCCTTGTAGCGCTTAAATCACATTTTTCTCTTTTTTTTTATAATCCCATCGTGCTGTCTTTTAGGATCGGGATGAAGGGGACAACTTTCAGGAGGAAGATGACCGGATGGAGGTTTTCTCCAGGAGGAAACTGGAGTCGAACTGGAATCGTTACGAGGAGTCAGAGCTGCAGGAGCCTGACGACGACACGCCCACCCAGAGGGGAGCAGACTACCACGTCCTGCTGGGGTCGGCAGGTAAGGTCTGCTAGGCTCGAGCTCGATGGAGGTGGGTTCGTTTTGCCAACCGCACCTGCAGCGCTCAGCTCAGCCTTTTAGCAGGAGAGACAAGTCAGGCATCTGAGCTCAAGGCTTAGATTTGTTTATGTAAAGGAATTTCTTTCAAAGGGAGAAACAGCACTATAATGTGACAAAGTCCCAGGTGGACAATATCAAATATAAATGTAGGAGATAGAATATTTGGCCGTCTTCAGTCGGTTTCTGGGATTGTGGAGCTGTAAGCAAGAAAAAGTAAAGCCAGACATAAACTTTGACTCGTTCTACAAGGGGATTAACCTTTTCTTTTGGCTTTTGACTTCTTGCATTAGCCTTTCTGGGATAATAACCTGGAAATTCTCCTCCTTGTCAAATACTCCGCTGAGTCCCATTGTGCCTTTAGTCTCTTTACTCTAATTAGTTGAGAAGGAAATATCTGTCGTCTTAATCTTTAATTGCTCTGTAAGCGTCTGACACTGCTGTCAGATGGCTGCGTAAAAGATCCTGTTTGTCTTTGTTAATTTCAGCCTCAGTGGTCTGTGTTTGACTTCAACAGTCTCCTCCGTGTTCCTGTTGATTTTTCTTCCCCCAAAGGAACAAGACTAAGAAAGCTCGGCGTTGTCTTATTAGAGCAAAGAGAGATATCTTTTTTTTTTTATTTGGGACATATTTCTAGATAACAGCCTCAGTGTGGGATTGTCATTTAGCTCATTTAGCTAATTTACTGGGGTTAAATAGAGCAGAGGTTACCCTCTAAAAATCTGTTGACAATTTTGC
This sequence comes from Acanthurus tennentii, assembly GCA_029783805.1. Classification (NCBI taxonomy): domain Eukaryota; kingdom Metazoa; phylum Chordata; class Actinopteri; order Acanthuriformes; family Acanthuridae; genus Acanthurus; species Acanthurus tennentii. Next base: position 17,069,574 of record JAPZDZ010000010.1, read on the forward strand.
CAATTTTTTTTTTTTATTTATAAAGATGACAAACAGGAAAGCAGGCTGAGTCTCATTTCAGCAGCTTCCAACCATGAAGCAATTCAGCCAAAGTAACTGGTGCATGTTTTTTTTTTTTTTTATTATTTCTTTGGCTGTTGGTTTTCTAGCAGAAAAAATTACCTCCTCCTGAGATTTTTTTTGGAAGAAAAACATAGTTTCACTCTGTGGGTAGAAAGATAAATACCAGAGGATTTTCAAAGTCTGATTCTGTTTGTGTGCAGAGGATTTCAGTGCAGAAAAAAATGACTGCATTAAAAATGAGAAAGGAGAGCTGGGACAGGTGACGGTTTAGTCATTCATAAGCAAGGATGAGACAAGGCTCATCTCTGGGTGAAACACATAACTGAACAAAGGATTTTACTGCATGCACCCGGGACTCTTTGTAAAACTGTTTTTTTGGTAACACACTTTGTTTGCAAGGATTGCATTCTGTTTTTAATTAAGTTTGACACAGGAGTGGAATCAGGGTTGTGCTTAAGGGGCTGAAAAAAGGCAATTTTGGGGCATTTTAGCTTAAAAAAATACTCAAATGGTTTGTCGGATGTTGAAGTAGTTGTTTTAAGGAACCATGTAGAGGATATAAATATGGCGTCTTCCTTACTCAGTCTCTTCTCAGCACCATCGAGTAGATTTTGATACCACTGCTGCAGATAATATAGTGCTTCATTACACGCAATTCAATTAAAAAATACAATATAGATATAATCATTTTAAGATGTTGTAATATTAAAAAGTATTGTGAGTTAAAATGGTGTTTTAGAGGCTTATGTTTAAATAAATATTGGATGAGCTTCTGCAGTAATGTCTGCACAAGATACTGCAACTACGACTAAAATATCACCTACAAGCCATTAATGTCTAATAAAATAATGGTTTTATTTATAAAAGCTCTTGCTGGTGGATGTGAAGAATTAAATAGACCATATTTGGACCTTAGTATGACCAATTTTTGTTGAATTAAACATGCCGTGAGTCACTTGCTGAGCAAATTCTGTGTATATTTAGCAAAAAAATCAAATCACATTTCTTTGATCGTCCAAGTTCGATGAGTTTTTTGCTGAATATTCAGCAGCAGCAGCCCTGCAGAACCCTGCCTTGCTTGTGTTTTTGGAGGAAGGTGTGAGGCCATTTTAAAACCAGGATGAGTGTTTAAGCAGCTGAATGTTTTTATAAGCTTGTGTGTTGTTTTTTTTTTTTTTCTCAAGCCATTAGAGGGTTAGAGAGTGTTGCAGCGGCGTCTCTCTTCTCTTGTAGCGTAAATGCCAAAGGTTCTGCTGTGAGTTGTTTGACTCTCTGTGTTTTGCCCACATTGTCAGATTAGTCATGCCGTACAGCAAGAGGCTGCCGCTCTCTAGAGGATACTTAATTGTACGTGGGAGGCAGCGCTTTCAAGAGTCGTTTTTCTGGCCAATTAAGGTAGCCGTGAAATCAGGAATTCACCGCAGAAACCTCCCTGTTTACTCTCCTCTTTAAGTTATTATAGATTAATTCTTACTGTGGAGCTTTAATGACCCTCACATTTGGTATTGGAAGTGTCGCAGTATTCTGTTTGTTTTGTTCGACTGTGCAGAGCGTTGCAGGTCAGCGGTGTGTGTGTGTGCAGATGTCGTGTGTTTGAGGATGGAGATGGCCTACAGCAGCAAGTCTGAAGAGATTCAAAATCCCAGAGCGCAGAGGTGGAGAGCAGAGCTTTACCTGCAGAGTGACGGAGGCGTCAGACACCAGAGTGATTATAAGCTGATTTAACTTCATTTTAATCAAAGAGATGGAGTCTTTGTCCTTTTGCCACAAAGTTAAAATCAAAGCACGAGGATGCTGCCTGTCGTGAGGAAACATTTTATCTGAAGATGTTTCTGTCCAAAGAGCTGAACACGTGAACAACCTAAAACAAGACAGTTTAAATATATATCTGAGTGGGCGTAGACTGTTTGGTTTCTGACATCAAGGGGCAGAAAGCATTGAAGTTTCGTCAAAGTGAGGCTGCGTAACTTTTGAAAGATCCGCAGAGATGAAACATCTAGTTGATCTATGGATTGATAGAAGAAAATTAATCTGCAATAATTTTGATAATCCTTTTACTTTCCAAAATGACCAAAAAAATCACTTGTTTGAGCTTCTGAAATGTAAAAATATGCTGCTTTTCTTTTTTTTACTTTAAATAACATAAATATCTTTGCAGTTTAGATTGTCAGTATGATAAAACAAGAAATTCAAATAAGTCAAATAGTGCCATTTGGAAAGTGTGATGCACATTTGTTTCATTTCCTAATGTTTTAAATGATTAAGTTTGATGATGAACATTAATAAATGATTAATGTTTTAAATAGCAAAATGATTAAGCAGAGAAATCAGCAGTTGCATCAAATGAAATAATAATTTAGTTTCCTTCTGTCTTAAATGTTAACTTAAATTTGCTAGCGATACAAAACATCTTTGCTCATTTCAATACATTTCAGTTTTATGCCACAGTCTTATTTGTGCTACTCTTCCTCTTTAAATAAACATTTTACATAAAACTGTCCCTTGAAACCATAAAGTCACACTTGTTCACTGTAGCTGATGTAGTAAAAGTTATCACTACATTCATTTTACGCTGTAGAGATTCTTGTTAATACATGAGACAGATGAGGGAATGACTGATGGTTTAACTCTTGGCACAAAGTTGAAGTCAAGCTGAATGAAAAGTGAAAAAAAATCCCTGTGAATAACTTCTCTTCCTGCCCAGGAGAGTGTAAAAGCTCCTCTCTTCACCTTTAAATCTGGTCTGGTTTCAAACCTCTGAGCTGCTGCACGCATCTGTGATTTTTGTCAGCTATTAAAACATGAAAACAAAGTGAAATTTTTGAAGTTTAGATTCTCAGTCTGGCGTGACAGAAAGATCATCTTTAAATTCCCTTTTTTTTTTTTCGACTGGCAGGAGCTACTTTTGCTTCACAACTCCGGTGCCAGGCCTAACAGATGGAGAGAGGCAGCGACTTTTTTGGCTCAACAGCGGGCCAGGAATAACCATGAGCTGTTATTCATCTCAAAAAACATGACTTCACATGCATCACTTTATTTAAGAATGACTAAGAGTGACTCTAACATGGTGAGAAATGTTTTTTCAAACTACATCTTTTGATAAAGATCATGAAAAAGCTACTGGCTGGAATCTGAGGTGAGATTGTTTTGTCACATTTTAAATTGAAAAATTTGGACAAAACAGCCTCAAGAATTTAACAGCTGAAATATTTTTGATCAACTTCATCCAAAGTGGGTGGAAGTTAAACTTAAGGAAATGTCGTGTTCTTCTTATTTTGGGTGCATTTATATTTGTGTATATTCTCTTGCATAAATACTTTCTCTCTGCTGTTGCTTTACATCGTCCAGCAAAGGAAAATAAAGTATATTTCCTTAAGTTGTGGGGTGTTTGCACATTAATTGGATGTTTCTTTTAATCTGGCTTTATATTTTTACTCCACAACATCTAAGAATATTAGACGCTGTTGTTGTGGCCTACTTTTTCTCCACAACGTTTATTTGAAAAATTAGGTTACTAGTTGATTCGTATATGTGGGTTAATTGTGGTAAATTGTTAGATGAAAAGATACGACTTTATTATTTCCTGGGAGTACAAACACAAGCTACCCAGTCGTATTAGCTTCACTTTACCAGCTGCAACAAGTATCAGTAATCATAATCCAATTATACAGTTTAAATGAGTCTAATTTGCAACATCTTTTTAGTTTTGGTACTTAATGTATATTCTGATGCTAATACTTACAGTGCTTAACAAATTCATTAGACCACCTGTCTCAGAGAACATCCTTTAATGTGGATTCTTTCATTTTCAGTGAGCTCTCGATGTTTTACCATTTTGAACAGGAATGAGGAATTTCAAACTGAATTCAGCTTTTTATACCCAAATTTGAGCCGGCTCACT
>JAPZDZ010000010.1:17135465-17149952 GCA_029783805.1 Acanthurus tennentii
TGTGGTTTTTCTGGGAATTAGGATGTTGATCTTGGCTTGCTTCACCTTCTTGGCATTAAATTTGTTTTCTGAGATCAGTAAATAAGCTATAAAGCATCAAAAGCCTCTCTCAGGCCTTATCAATCAAACAGCTACAAATCTCTGGATCCAAATCAGAAACTGAAAACACAAGTTAAAATATTGCTAAAATTAGGAACAAATCATAACAAATGTACTTGTAACTGATTTGTTTAAAAAGGGTTGTTCTAAAAATTGTGCCGTGATGTTCAATGCTGCTTACATTTCTGAGGCCCTCAGAGTTTGCAAACTAAGCAGTAAATTTTTTTTTTAGCAGGCAGAAATTTTTGTTCAGGAATGTAAATTAGAACTTTATTCAAATTTAAACTTTAACATTTAAATTCCAGCATTGTTTAGATCATCCATGTTTATTTTCTGCCTGTCTTTTTACTGCCTTCCTTTGTTAACACATTTCTTGGAGCATCACTGCCACCTGTAGATCAGTGGACTAGTGTGACATCATTGGCTGGAGCATGTATCATATCAGCCATATGCACGTGAATAAATACATTACACGAACAAATGAAGGACCTACTTACGAAAAATTCCAAAGAGGTCATCAAATTTAATTTGCTGATGAGGACTGTCAAAAGTTGGTCACACCTGCTTACCTGAGACTTGTCTCCTCCCAGCACGTTGACCATGACCTCCATGACAGTCTCGTGCATGCCCAGCACTCTCATCAGGTTAGGATGTTGGTAGAAGACCTTGTTGTTCATGATGTCACTGTGAGCATAAGAGGGTGATATGTGTAGGTCATGATGTATTGTGCAACTCATCCATGTAAGACAACCACATTTGGATTCCTGCCTCACTGTGGAAATGTATTTAAGCAAGTAATGAGCCCTGAGGAACAACTGCGTAATGATAATTAAATTTTAGACACCACTGCATTTATGGTGACACGTTTTCTTACCCGAGTCCATCAATCATGAGTTTCTCCTCCTCCTTGCCCATGCGTACTGACAGCAAAGACCTGATCTGACCCAGAGATGCCAACAGGTTAATAGCATCCTGCACAGAGGCTGCACTGATGGTGTAGGATTTCTTCATGGCCCGGAGCAGCTCCCCAATACCATCATACTGTCTCCTCAGCAAGCTGAACATCACTCTGACCAGCTCTGGGTCCTGGATGTGAGATTCCTGAGCCCAGCTGGTTATAGTCTGAGAGATCAGCTCCTTTAGGTTGGCTGGAGAAGTGAAAATTCAACATCCATGCAGTGAATAATTTTACAGAGGTAGTAAAGTAAGTGGTGATGGTACCACCACAGTTGTGTTCTTGTAGAACCAACTGAACACGCATTCTACCACCTACCACCACACCTCATTTTATTCTAAAATTTAACTCATAAAAGTGTCTTTGCATACTAACTTCTTGCCAATATAGATATCACAAGACTTCACAAAATCCTAAATAACACATTAAACAACTCAGTATGTCCACAGTCCACGTCAGAATGTATTATTGGAGGAAACACTGTACACTCAGCTCAAGAAGGACTAGAAGAGGTGGCAGAACACCTTAAATTTTGGGATTAGAAGATAATTATTATTGTCACAAAAAATAACTAAGGAGAGAAAACAAATTTACAGCCAAAAAAAAAGTTAAAAAAATTAATAACTACACTATTCTTTACTTTTTTTTTTCTTTCCACCAGTAAGCTGACTAATAAAAAGTTAGGGTATAGTTGACTTTTTCTTGTCCTTCAAACTTGGGTCTCCAGAGAGAAGTTATTTGTGAAGTTATTACTTGGAAAGAAATGACTTCAGAAGGATTGAAAAACAGTCAAGGGCTCTATTCCCTTGACACCTCAAAAAGGTTTTTTTTATTAAAAAGGGAAAAACAGGGGTCCAGCTCAAATATATTTTATCCACATTTATAGTAGAGCTCAAAATATAAAATATAGATGTATAGAAATAGATGAAAATTAAACTTCAGCTCAGGAGAGGAGGTTTCTTTAATCTTACAGACAGCAAACAATGAAAACAAGCCTACTACAGAGAAACTCAGTGACCTGTAGTGATAAATGTAGAGGCTGTTGCTAAACACTGCACCGTTTCAAATGATAACATTATCATTCCAAAGCTATCGCTGAACTTTGAGTGTTTAAGTCAAACAGCTCAACATCTGTAGCAAACAAAGGGTCAGTTTCACGCAGAATTCTAATGAGCGACGGGGCTGAAACAAAGGGAAAGAGAGAGGGAGAGGGGAAGGGAGCCAGCTGCCCCCGAAGGTGAATGTCTCGCAGATTCACATCTGCTCTGCATCGTCTCTAACCGTGGCTCACATGGGAGTCATCACATACACAAAAAACAACCCTGCCTGCATGCAAATCTTCAAAAATCCACACATAGTCAGGACTGTGCCATTTAGAAATATGTCAAAATTTCACGTCTACTTCAATATGATCTTAATATCATGTAGAATGCAGATCTATCAGAATAACCTTGAATCACATCATCTATCCACTTACAAAGCTTTTAAATAATACAGGCTAGGTGTGAGCGCCTGGAGAAAGGCATTAAAATTTATAGCAGAGAGTCCTGCAGTGGCTATCCATTAGTCTTCTGTTATTTGAAACAGAACATGACCATGCTTTCAGCAAAAGGGCAGTAATGGAGAATATAGAAACCACTGACCCCAGATTGAAGCAAAGAACTTGTTAAATTTGTAGCAGGGCAGTGTCTTATGTTCTGGATCATTTATGATGTATAAATCATCTGTTCAATCAGTTTCTTAATACCGGTGTATCTTAAAATGACTTAAAGCAAAACTTCAGAGGTCGATCTTTCTCTACATCTTATCCTCCTTTGCCATTTACACCCAGCTTCAACTCTCAGATGTATTTCAAGTTACTTACTTGGGGCAGCCTGTTCCTTCTCCGTCGGTTCCTCCTCAGTCTTCTGAGGTGGACCTTTGATTTTGTAGAGTAAAGCGAGGAGGCGGCCTTTTATTGAAGTGTCCTGCTCTTCCTCTTCCTCCTCCACAGGAATTCCTACAAAGGAGAAACATCTCTGTAAGAAAAAGTTCATAAGAAGCACTTAAATGTGTAAAGTTAGCAGTTTCCTCCTTCGAGTTCAAGTATCATCTTTTCTCAAATAAAAAGGTGAACAAATTCCAGTGTGCAAGTGTAATATACATTTCTTGCACTCTGATTTAAAAAAAATAAAGTAACAGCCATACTCTAGTTTGTAGTAATAGCAGCATAATGAAGAAGCAAAACTATAACACGGAAAAAAGGACCAGACTAGGAAACAAGAAGGCTTCACACTAAAATATGTGAGTATATGATTATCAAAGAGAGGGAATGTCTGATAGTCTCCATATCACACCAGGCATATGAGGACTGCTCATGATTTACGATCAAACTTCAAAAACTCCTTAAAAAACTTCAAAATCTGTGAGACTCTACCACAGTGCAGACGCAGCTCTTCATGGAAGGAGTTGAGCTCATCCTGGATCTCCTCGGGACAGGGGCAGTCATCCCCTGCACTGAAATTCAACAGGATGTTGATCTGCAGGAGGCGGACAAACAGAACAATAAGATTAGAAGAGCAGGGGATACAGAAAGGAATACAAACAAGGTGTTTTAGAGAACAGGAGGGAACATGAGAAGGAGGGAGAAACAAGCAAACAAGCGTGTGAAAGAATATCTAAAAAGGATGGCAGCATGCAGAGAGGATAGCATCATTATTATTCGGAGTCACACTCAACAGCAGAATTACTCATGCAGTCTCCTGCAGTGAGTACTCACATGGGCTTTTCAGATAGTATCTGTCTGATCGATGTGAAGAAAAATGTATCTTGATCACATAACTTAGAAACGATTTCAACGACAAATCATTTTAAATAGCTGCAAATCTGCTGTGTCTGCTGTATGTCACAAGCTAACTATCAAGCAGACTAAAAATACATGAGATACTTCCCTGGGCTAAGCAAATGCAGAGTCCAGTTTAGGCAACTCTGATGTCTATTTCTGGTGGAGCTTTTTAATAAACCATGGAAGGAACATACAGCAGTGTTAGAGAATGTTGCCTACAGTGTACATCTGCTGCTGACCCCTACACTTACTTACCCACCAGGAATCAGAGTTTAGCTGTGGGGCTGTGCTTTTCTGCAAGGTTTTACATCGTGGATGAAGCGCAATTATACATTTTGAAAAGAGAAAGCTTTGCAACTGTGCAGATATAAACGTCAGACTGGCTGCTGTGTTGAATACAAGAGCCCTACTCGGCATAAAAGCAAGTGATCTGAACACAAACAGAAACGAAAAAAACTGACTGGGACTTTCTGGCTGCTAGGCTGGAAGCATAATGTTGTACCTCTCTCTTCCTCTGTACTCTGGCTCTGACACACAGTGAAAGAGAAAGGGATGTTAAATTGGGCTTGCTCATTAGCTACAAAGATCTGAGCCCTGGCACTTCAGTGTGCTGACGCAGTTATTACTCTAAGCTGAAAAAAAACTGTGGTGTAAGGGAGAGGACAACCAACATCCCTTAATACACTTTAGTTTGTTATAGTGAGCTAATAAACAGCAAGATCCAATACTTAATTACAGGGTCCAAATAAATATTAAGATTCTTTCTATCTGTGCAGCAGAGAAAAAAGCAGAGGAAAGAAAGCAGAAATCCAAGAGTTTTGATGAGTAGATCAAAGGAATCCATTGATTTTTAAATGCGTCATTCAACAGTAAAGTAATAATAACATGAAAGCGAGTTGATCCAGACATTCCCTTTATGTCAAGTACTTACACAGACATACATGATGTGATATCTGAGCTGGATAGATAATTATTTTATTATGACTGACTTCCAATTATGGACTTCATAGAAATGTAACTGTTGCCAGAGTAACAACCCATGCGTATCCAAACAAACAATAAGGGTTACACAGTTCAGTCTGACTGACCGCTGCCCTGATGGCAAAGAAACCTGAGTCTGACCTCTCAAAAGTTGAAAGTCGATTGCTAGAACATCTGTTGTGAGAGTGAATAAAGCCTCAGGGGGGTATTTTGGTCTAAAAGGTTCAGATAGCACAGACTGCTGTGTCTGCTGTTTTCATTTAAGCTTCCTACCATCATCTGTGCGCAGCAAAAGCAGGTGCTTTTGTAAATCTAGCAGATTTGTCTTGTTTTTTTTTTGTATGCTTGCTTGTTCGTTAATATTCTGTTTTTTGAAAAACTTGCCTAAAGCTTGCACATAAGTTTGAGAGTGATCGATAAGGTAGTGAATTAATGCTGTTTGGGAACTTTTTTTTTTTTTATATCCATCCTAAGCTACAACTTACTTGAATTTTAATAAACTCGCAACACAGTGAAATGTTAGTTCCTCCTTTGGGACTTATAATTTTTTTGTACTCATAAAAGCCATTTAATTCTCAATGCATAGACAACTTTTTTCAAGTTCAATTATCCAGACATCTGGCCCAATTTACCCTTTGGGAATACCAGCTGAGTATAAAGTTAAAAAACAGCCAAAAATAAAAAAAGTGCTTAGAAAAATGCAAAAGCCTGGGTCATTGATCATATATTTTTCACCCCAAGGCTCAAGTGATCATCCTAGGGTTTTTGTCTGAATATAATACCTCAAACAACCTTGAACATAAATTACATCTCAAGCAGGGTGTAAACAATTTTTCATATGCTGCTCGATCGCCTGCCATACTGTACCTGCTCCTGTGGGGGTGAGCGAAACTCTTTTGTCTTCTTGGCAGTGACAGCGGCAGACATGTTGAGTGCCTGCATCAGCTCGTTGTAGCGGAACTTCTGGTTGAACTGCAGCTTGGACACAAAGCTATCAGAGAAGGAGACGATGGACTCGATGCGATGCTTCAGCTCACAGTCACAGAAGTAGTGCAGCAGTTCACACATCTAAAAAAGAACAGAAATCCATTCACAGATATCAATTAAGCAGGAACATAAATCTAAAGAACATTTAAGAGCAAATATTTCACATTCTACCCTTGTGTGTATCATTTACTGTTTTTTTTTTTTAAGACAATTTTCATATAATCTGACTGACATAATGTTTGTTACACATCTCTCATGTTTTTACTATTTCCAAGATTAAAGCTGTTACTTAGGCCTAAATTTTCAGGGGTATTATGGACTTTGTATTCACATTACTATTCAACCACTGCCTTCCTTTGCACTCATGCAGTCACTTCTCAGTAAGGGATAAATCAGAAGAGGTACGAATCGCTGACAAATGAGGAATTAGTGAACCAAATCGAATGAAGGCAAAATGAGAGAAATTAAATTATAATTAAGATCTTGGCAAAGATTTGATAGACTTAGTTTTATGCAGCTCTCAGAAATGTGTGTGCATAGGTTTTATGATCATTTTCATCACCTGGCGTTTGACAGACTCAGGAAGTGACTTCTCCAGCAGACCTTTAACTGGTGGTTTACTCTCCTTTGTCTCCTCCTCTCCCGCCTCCACAGCCTTCTCCTCGTTCTTGCTCACCTCCTCCTTTTCCCCTGCCTCTGCCACTTCATCTCCCTTGACCTCCTCGCCCTCCTTGGCCTCTCCAAACACATTTGGGTCAACCAGGAGGAGGATCAATCTCACCTCCTCACCGGTTAGGACTCCCATTATCAACAGTGTTCCAATCAGCTTCAGAATGGGGACGAACTGGTACTCCAGGCTGCCACCAACAGGGTCTCTGATGTGTAGGCCTCCGCCCTGCACGGCCTCAGTGAGCATGCTGGTGGCTTTTTCTTTCAGAATGCCCAGAGGGATCTGGGGACTGTAGAGGTGCTGGTGGCGCTTTGTGTTGATGATGCCGACGGGGGAGAAGTTGACCCGAGGTTTCAGGGAAGTGCTCAGCCCTACACCGGGAAGTGAGTGCCGCTTGGACTCATCTGGGAACAACTTGATTGAGCGAGTCTCGTCCGTCACAGGGATGATGAACTCGTTGTTCATCATTAGGCGAGCTTCCTTTGCTGTCTCCAGATGGATGCTGGCAATAAGAAGAAGAATTAGTTCAATCTCTACGGACCTGGAGGCACTGGCCATTATACTTCAGGAAATAACCATTTTAGGCCCAGATTTAAAAATATCTTTCCTTGAGTGGTATAAATGTGCTGGTGAGATTTAAACAGCTCCAAAGCACAGAATTACCATAGTTTATATGTGGGAGTTGAGGGCTGCTGATCAATACCACTGACTCAGTGATTACCTGACTAGTTGCAAAGAGGCTGAGTTCTTGAACTCTGTGGCCCACAGTCACAGATTAGAAACAAAACTCCTCACCTCCAGGGATGTTAAAACCCTCCACTTACAACTGCAATTTCAGTGATAATAGAATTAAATGCTATTTGTTGACAGTAGCACAGGCCATTTATAATGTATTGATTAATCCCAATTATGTCCGTGTGAGTGGTGAGTTAAAAATTTCAAGAGGTTAAGTGAGAAGAGAGAGATTCAATTACACTGGATGTTTGTAGGCAAGACAAATGCATCACAGAGGCATTATTTATGTTTATTTTGGAAAACTTACTTTGTGTTCTTGTGTGCTGCTCTATCGCTTTAGCAATTAATGGTGCTTGACTTGATGTTGTAATGAGTTATCATTCTATTATTGATCACCATCAGATTCTCTGATGAGAAAAAGTATTGCAAGCGTTTTCTTTTTCCCATATAAAAAAGTTAAGGCTGTTAAAATTGAACTGTGCAGCATTTGTAGCACTGACAGCAGCATTATTTATGTTTCTTGATTCAATTTCTGCACTTCCAAATATCAGAGGATAAAAAAAAGTCAATTTACCAACTAAAGGATGACAAAGATAAATGAAAATTCAATCAAAAACAACTGCAGTGATTACATTTAAAAAGTAATCTTCTGATTACATTAGATTTAGACAGAACTGCCAAACAACCACACCTGATAAGGACATTGTAGAAGCCTTCTCTCAGCATGCCAGAGAGGTACTGGTTGTCAATGGTGTAGAGAAGTTGTGATTGGTCCAAGTGGCTGCAGAGGGCATGAGCAACACGGGTGTTTCCCAAAGCACACAGGGCACAATACAGCTTCAGAGTGTGGTAGTGGAACTTTCTAAGGTCTTCATGCTCAGATAACTCCAGAATGTCCAAACATCTAGAGAAAAGCAAGAAAAAAGTAAGGTGATGGAGAAACAAGGGATCTTTTCACTGTATCATTTTATCTTGTTGGAAAGTTGTGTGAAATATTGTCATAATTAGCCTATGAAAGCCTGAGTAAAGGCCAAAACCGTGTTTTGTGGGGCCAGAGTGACTTTTTAACCACCAATCGTCACCAAGGTCATATTTGAGTCCAAGTTAAGGTTTTTGCCAGATGTAATGAAATTTTATCAAGATGTTCCTGAGTAATTATGGTGATGAATGGACAGACAGACCAGCTACTAAGATTTCACATTAGCAGCTTAACACAAGAGAGTTTATGGGAAATGAGATTTTAATATCGACAATACTTGCAAGTAAGACAGATACTATAAATCATTTAAACTACGGTGATCACCAAGGTATTCAGAAAATTGCTCGTCATTAGTGATGCACATGTGAAGTCCTGCTTTCTATTAAACGTGAACAATACCTTTAATGGCTCTTGTTAGTTGAGCTCTGACTGTTTCTTGATGATGTAAACACAACATTGGGACGAAACCAGTCATGTACTGCAGGTACATGCTCTAAGCCTGCACATCACATCCTCAGAACAGACCTGTTCTCCTCTGGTATATGTACAGCCATCATCTGCAGGGGTTCCAGACACTGGACCACCCAGCCGTGCCTCTCGCTGACCCGCGCAGTCTCCACGTTGAGGAAGGTGTTCGGCATCCTGCTCCAAAGCACGGCCACAATGGTCTGCACATCAAGTCGTGGTGGGCACTGCGGCACTGGGTTCCTGTGCTCACTCTTAAAAACTGCAGACGAGAGTGGCATTGCATCCTAGGAGATGTAAAGTAAAATGAGGAAAAAAGATAATATTCATTCAAAGAAAATAAGTTTAACTAATTAATGTGGTATGAACTTGAATTTTACACTTGCTTAGAAGGACATACTGATCAAAAAACACTAATAAGTGTTTAAAATATGTGGTTCCTTTGGGATCCTTGATCAAATAATGAGATGGCTTGACTTCATTTATATTTTATTAGATCATCAGAAGTAGCCTGTATATATAATATGTATTTTATCACTATCTAACTCTACAGCAAACAATTACTTGTGCAGACAGAGATTAATGGATTATTTATGGCAGCAAAAACTTACAATGTGGGTCACAGACTCAAAATTTAGGTCTGTTGACCAGTGTGGGACTATTTGAGGATAAGTAACATTAAAAATTTAAGACTGCAAATGCAAAATTGCTTCATGGTGATCCAGTAATTACTTTAATGAGGTTAGAAAAATATGGTAAAAATTGATGAGCAAGATTAAACTAGCTCAAAACTTTTATTTGCACTGACAATGACATCCACTTTTACACAACACATCATACTCAAGCACTGCATATTGTTCGATTTGAAAAGACACAAACCTTGGTCTTGACAAATTCAAATTGGAAGAGATTTGGACTGGTGGGTCGTACAAACACGGCTGGGAACAACTTGGTGTTTGGCTCCACCTTAAAAATAATCAGAGTTCAGTTGTCAGCATCACAGATGGGAGATAACTTGATATATAACAAGTGCTATAATTCTAATAAGTCAGATCTGTCCTAAAACTCTAAATCCTCAGGATAAAACTCTAATGGGTTCTCCTAGTGTCCTTTCTTGAGGTAAATTATACCAATGTCTGAAGGCTTTTAACTTCAAAGCCCGTGGATTAACCAGTGTTTTAAATCAGTTAAATGAGCACCAGTTGGCGTATCGATGACAACCATCAGACACACACAAACAAAAATGAAAGACTGAAGGAAAACAGCCTCAACTCTAAAGCTGTAACAGAACAAAAAGCCTTTCATCAGATTAAAAGCCTCTTGATTCACCCAAAAAGCTTCCCCCTTTAAAATGACAATTTTTGGCTAAAGACAAGCAGCTAAAAAAAAAAAAGGCAAAAAGAAAATACTGGATAAAGATAAACATGAGATCGAGACTTGAGTAGCAAAAGCTTCTTCAGGCATCATTTTGATGTCTAGTCAGGTATTCGATACAATGCGTTAAAACCTGAGATCAGCGAGGCGGGACGAGGATTACTGAGCAGATGTCTGTCTGTTTAAGACTCTGGTACTGAAAGAAAATGAGAACCCAGCTGTATAATTTCCTAACTGCCTTTCTGCAAGTCTAATTTACTGACTTCTCATCTTTTTTTCGGTACCACATTTCTGCAAACACCTAACGTCTAATTTGCAAATTTGTTTCTGCTACCTGAAGGGAAGACAGAAGGGAAGATCTTCGCGAGTGCGTGCAGGCAATACAAATATGCCAGAGTGCTGTCACACCAAAGATTTATTACATTTATTTATCACTCAAAAGTTTTCGATCTCTCAGTGTAATGGTTATGGCTCTGAGTCTTAAGAAGAAGTAACTCACACATACTGTGTGTTTATCGCAGGAGAAAGAAATAATGGCATGCACACACTGAGGTTTATGAGGCAGACCGTCCTTGTGCGTTAGTCCTCTGGGTCCTACTGTGGTGCTATTATTCTTATTTACCTGATACGTTGTGGCCAGCTCCTTGCCGTTGGCAGTGAAAGACACGAGGCCAGTGGCCAGGTCGATCAGACAGCCGATCTCCAGGTCAGAGTTGGAGCGGCTGGAGGAAGACGGGCCAACTGCGTCCGCTGCGCACACCATGTAGCAATTACTCCTCTGGACACTGCAGCAACAAAAGCAGAAAATGAGCCTGACATTCATCACACAACGTGCATGTAAACACCCACAGGACAACAAAGACAACTTAAAAAAAAGAGATCTTGTAGAGAATATCTTTTCGTTGCGTGGCACATTCATCAATCTGTTCAGACTAGTGACTTTCTCCTCATTCGCATTCATTCTGCTACACAAAAGCTCTCGTTCCCATTTACGCCCCTGAATACTGAAGGAGGATGAAAGAAGACAAGTCAATATGTCTTGCTTATCCCATTCCAAGTTCAATTTAGGGTTTATGGGAGATTTGAAAGTGTAAGCAGACCATTCTAAAAAGTTCTCTTCCAGACCCATTTTTAAATATGTAAAAATACTCTGCTCTGATTTAAATTCACTTTAACTACGTTTTTCTGAATAGAATTTTAGAAAAAGCTCTAAGAAGGTCCTGGAGGAACTAGCTTCTTCAGGACATGTTTGAATCTCAGATTTGAGAAAAGTGAACAGACATTGCCCCATTGAGTAGAGTAATATGGAAACACCTCATCAGAGTGAAACTTTGCACAGGCACAACTTCTTGCGACATTAAATTAATTAATTAAATTAAGTAAGTAAGGGGCACATCCTTGAAAATCTCAGATACAGCCTGATTTCCTCAGAGAATTCAGCAAGTCAGCTGACTCTCCCTGTCTACATTTCCCCTTTCCATCATTTAATCATGTACCCCAGATTTTACCTCTCATGGACGCGGCCCCTCTCGTCTCCCAGGGTGACGGTGACTGTTCGCGTCTTGCTGAGGCTGAAGTTTTTGCTATAGTAATGATAGTCTGGTGTGACCCAGCCCACCCACACAGATGCAGGGTCTTGTCCAGCAAACACTCTCACTGAATGGTAATACTACGATAAAAATACACAGTACAACAGGTTACACTTACTGAACAGAGAGCCTAACGATATTTTTAAGATGCTGTTTGTATTTTTGTAACTTTGGGTTCATTTACAGTTGTGATGCTTCCGTAGTCAACAGTTCCATCTTCTTTCGGAGGTTGGCTGCAAGAACAAAAAAATAGCTGCAGGTTATAAGAGCTGTGACCTTGAAAAAACAATCTTCAGTTTTTTTGCATTAAGTTGCCAGGCAAAAGAAATAAGTACCAAAATCTCACAATGCTACAAGTAACACCACATTCACCTAGTTACATACTCATAATTATATATGAATTTGCATCACAACAAAGCTCTCCACTGCAGCTCGGGTGTCTGACCTGAGTTTTAGTGACTCGTCCAGTAACCTGTCTGCAGAGTAGAACTCCACAGGCATGCTCAGTCTACAGTAGACCATGTCATTGTTGCTGTTCTGTGTGCCAAACGTCTTGTGGGTGACCTTGAGGCAGGGAGGGCTGTCTATGGTTCCATCGATCCTCGTCACCTGAGGAATTCCACGTGAATTCAAAGCAGGACGTTGATACATAACGTCAATGTGCCCATTAGCTCAAACAGCATTGTTTATTATAACTACGTTTGGTTTCAAACTCCTATCCCAGTCTTGTTCAGGTGATCTTCATAAAGTGGAACTGTGTTAACAAGTCCCAACAAATCCCAGTAGCCTTAAACAAAACAGTATAACATCAGAAACAACAAAGACAATGGTTAAATGCTTCTTTACCTCGACATGTAAGTGGTCCTCAGGTATATTGACGAAGGTGGGAAGGCGCTTGCTGAACCACATGGTGATCTCCCTGTTCATGTTGACAGCAAAGGGCTCAAAGCCTTCCTGGAGACCACACATGGTGTAGTACTTGAAAGTGCTGGCGTCCTTGCCCAGGTTCATGCGTCCGATCTGAGACATACCCAGACTGCACACAGGGATGAAACCTAGAGGAGGGTTAAGGGATATTTGTCTGTTTAAAAGGCCAATGTGGGTCTTTTCTTAAGTCTGAAATACCATCCAGTCATGTCTTCCCTTGTGGCGATGTGAGAGGTTCTTCTGCGACCAAATTAGGAAACATTCTCTGTAGATTTAATTAAAAAGTAACTCAGATGCTCCCCCTCTCTCTGTCCTCAAGAGCTACATTTAATTACACTTCACAAACCATGGAAAAAAATCACTTTAGATACAAATTAGAATGTGTTCATAAATAAAAACAATGAAAAGTCATTTTAGCAAACACTAATTTACTAAATGTATACCTCTCGTTTCAGTGCATTGTCATGCAGAATCCATCATACTGAAACAATTAAATTCGATCTCCAACTTTATTCCACTGACGCTCTCTCCTGTCTTGCCCTGAGGGAGGCTTCATTTGCAGTGCAATAGGCCAAGCTACAATGAACTTCATTAAATTGGGACATCATTAGCATTCTGTACTATTTTTGGTTTTTGTTTGCCTCATGCTAACTGCCAAACAAGCCCAGTCATACCTCTAGAGATACTGTGAAGGAAACACACACAGAATAAATGAATGAATTAACACAAAAGTTCAGCAGAGTCAGTGAAGCTCTCACCGTCCTCTGTCTCAAAGTCAGCGAAGCAGAGCTCCGAGCCCTTGTTGGTGATCAGGAGCTCTCCATTCAGGGTGAAAATCATGGATTTGTCTTCCATGTTGATCATGCAACCAACCACATCGCCCTTTTTCCAAGGATGTCCAAAGTAACGGCTGCCTGCATGCATACGCCGACCCTTGAGAAAAGAAAAAGAGAAAAGAGACAAAGCTTCAGTTTTTGCAACATATATAATTTCTAATGCTAGTTTAAGTTTTTATAAATGAAAAAAAAAGATGGCTGTTGAAGTAAAACAATGCAATATGTCCCAGCATAGTTGATTTACCCTGTAGCCGTCAAAGACAAAGGCCTGGTCATCAACTCCCAGCTCCACATCAGGCCTGCAGCCCGGTCGAGCCCAGCCAACCCTCATATCACCTCCACTTAGTGCCTCAAATTCAAAGTACCACTTTCCTGTCTTGACTGCATATGTCTGCTCTACACGGAAGAGGCGGATGGTCTCGATGCTCTGATCATCCACCACATGGGCACCTACAGATGGAGAGACATGTAAAATGGTGCTTTACTTTGATAGGTAAGTTTGATAAGTAGCGCACATAATATTAAACAAACATCTTGACATATCATGCTAGCTGTGGCAGCAGCACGTTCTCACCCTCCTGGTCTGGAGGGTCTATGTCATATCCATATCCAACCATAGTCCTGATGGCCTCTCTCAGACTGTCTCTGTTTGATTTCTTGGTGCGCTCGTCCAGTAAAGCATATGGCACCAGGCGAGGATTACGTCTGCTCTTTATATCCTAATAAGAGAAAGAAAATACATCAGTAAAATGGAGGAAATATGCAGGTAGAATAAAGACACAAAAAAAACATAAATAAAAGAGAACAAATTAAGGTGACTGCGTTGCTTATATTTTAGCATAACTATTAAAATAAACATTGTTTCAGCAAAAATCTAAAAAATCCCTTTTTTATAGTACTCTGAAGTTTAAAAATCAGATTTGTGTACTGCCAGTTCCTTTAGAGGTGTTTACCTGCTGAATGCCATAGGTCCATCCTTGTTTAATTCTGTCTTTGGCCCACACGTTGTGTGCATTCTCGGCCAGTTTATCAACTAGAACTTCCTGACCTGCAGTCAGTTTCACGT
>JAPZDZ010000010.1:17231589-17241833 GCA_029783805.1 Acanthurus tennentii
TTATTATTATTATTGAACTGACCTTGTTTTAATGCTACACTTATTTTATTTTGTTAAATCCTATAAAGCCATTACATGGTTTAATTGTACCTTTATCTGGGACTAGTTTTCTGGTAATACTGGTATTGGATTTTTACTGCAAATAACTTCTTAATACACGTCATTGTTTTATTAAACTGTTGAACTTGACCTGCTGTTTTTGCAGATTAAAAGAGGCTCAGTTGTCAGTAAAGAGGATCACAGGAGAGAAGAAGGTTGAGACCAGAAAGACGAACCCGAACAGTCTGGTAAGAAAGGATTCAAACAAAGACTTCTGCTTTGTGTGATTACACAAGTGTAAGGTGACATGTAAATTTTTTGGTATCTTTCCTAAAAAAATAGTATATACTATTTCCTTAAAGTTTGTTTCCTTACTTCCACATATTTTCTAACTTATCAAAGGATAGGAATGTAGCAAGAATAGAGCTATTCTCCTTAAAAAATTCCTATTCCTATTTCCAGGACAAGTAATTAGGCTTTTAGCATTGATTATTAGTGTTGAGATCTTAGGTTTTCATCCTCCAATGTAGATAAAACATGCACACTGTTAAATTTACTTTGTTTTGCTAGATGTTTTCAGCTGTGTTTTTCACTCTGTTAAATCCAATCCTAATTTGCTCCCAACAGAAAGAGCGACTGCGCCAGAAAGAAGCCAATATGTCTTAACATTAAGAGACCCTGGAGTAGTAAAAATGCTGATTACACAGCCATCCTAGCCAAGCAGGATCAGACTGGATGTATACGATGAGACCAAAACAATATTTCCATGAAGAACACAACATGCATTTTTTACAGAGTTTATTTGTCTGTTATTCTCACACATCCATGGAGTGTTTGCATTCATAAATTGACAGCTTTATGTATATAAATTGCTGATTAAAATGTATGTAATTTAGACCATTGAGAAAATCTTTTGTGCAATATTTAGAAATTGTGTGAAGCTTCAACTGTGCATAGATTCTTACATTGCTCACACTTTGCATTGATTCTGACATGTAAAAATTGAATCTTTTCAAAATAAACTCACTGATCAGAAGATATGATTTCATAGCTTGGAAGCAGTTTTATTAACAAGCAACTTTACAACACATAACACAAATATTATATACAGTCATAAAATTAAGTGGCATTTAGCAGTGCAGGTTGTAAATATAATCTCTTTTTCATGACAGCCTTCAGCTTTACATCCCACACAGTGGAAACAGCACAACCAACCTGATCCTTTGCAGATGTGTCCTTACACTTTCTAATATGTTACAGATTGCACATCTATCAACCTGCATATTTGCAACAAATCTGACATTATACTGTTACAAACCACCCTACTGTAAGCTTAAACATGTACTTGTTTGCACACAAAGTCATGAGTTAATTAAACCCTTAACTGCATCAAATAACTTTTCCAATGGTGATGCACACTTAAAATTTGACTTTGTGGGAGCGATGACTGATAATTTACAAGAAATCCATGATAAATGAGTGATACATTATTAATTTCAGGCGATGGTACCTGAATCAGACGCTCATGTATAATATCTGTCAGCATAATTGGTGGAAATTGCTGCCTATTATTATGATTTTTTTAATAGGCTCAGGTAGGTTCCTCACCTTCCCATTCCCACTTCATTTTCATGTGTCCTTTAAGCAAAATACCACTTTCTGTTTATTTAATTTTTTACAAAGCTGCACTCTACCTCCGATGAAAGAGGTAAGAATCGACCTGCATGTGTTGGTTTGCTTCTAATCCGTGTCTATTGTTGTGCAGCGGCACAGCTTTACGCGCTGGATCCGTTTCTTCCTGGTGCTGGGTGTCTGACCCGGGCAGAAGAGGGTGTAGGTGACGGTGCTGAAGGTTTTGGGTTTGCAGGTGGAGCAGGACTGAAAGGCGCCTGCCTCCTGGTAATTGTGCCGCGGGATGTAGAAGGAGTTGCACTGTCCGTAACAAAACCGGTTAATGATGGTGCGGCTCAGGCAGCCCTCCTCGTGGATGGTCTGCTTGAGCGGCTGCGTCTTGCACCAGTCCAGCCGCAGGTACCGACGCTCCGTGACGTGCAGCGCTTCCTGACTGGACTCCAGCACCTCGTCGGTTGAGGTCGCAGGCCCCGTCCCGCGGGAAATTAGTCCACCGATGGCGGGTTGTTGGCATCTATCCGTTTCGCTCGGGTTGTACTTGTTTGGGTACGGAAAAGCGCCTTGAAAAGTGTCAGTATCTGTGCTCCCCAGCGGGCTGAGCAGCAGCGCCAAAGCTGCTGCAAAGATCAGCACTGATGTTGTCTTCATCACTGAAGCTGAGAAGAGGAGAAATCATAAAGGTCAGTATGTGATGGAGAAAGGTCAATGCAGTTGTATTACAGATTTTACGCGCAACTTTTACGCGCGCATTACGCACTAAAAATTATATTTTTTAAGTTACAAAGTTGAGTTACCTGTTGTTTATTTAAGCTCCTCTCAAAAAATCTCGATCCTGTTGGACAATTTATTGCCTTTCTTCTTCAGGTCTTGCCTCCTCTGTAGTTGTTTAATGAATGGCACACCGAGGGCTTCCCTAAACTGTCTTGAGCTCCAAAGCTTCAGCAGAACACGCCCCCCCCCAAAACAAACCTTCATTGTAACTTTGTCTGAAAGAGTGAAAAAAAACTAACCCTAGACTTTGTCAATGCAGGTAAATTGTTTATTTGACTTAACAGAATAAAATCTTAACAATTTTTGTCAAGACAGATTCGATGCTGCCTGTAGAGATTTGTATTTCTTCAGTACAGTGACATTAATGGATAATAATAGGAATAAGACTAACCTTATTTACCATGCTACAGTGACAGTCGTCCCTTGTATGACAAAGCAAAGCTACAACAATGTATAATTAACTTCTAATAATAACATATATTTAATTTTTACTTCAAGACACAGAGGTGATTGACTGGTTCCATGAAGACGTACAAAAATTAAGCCTCAGAAACTCGAGTTTCAGTAGATTGATCTGTACAGTCATGAGCAATAGTGTCTCTGATTCAACATTCCTCTGAATCAATAATATCTTTATACAACTTCTTATTACAATAAAGTCAAAGGTATATAGTACACTGACAGTCGAGTTTTTAACACATTGTATTTTAGCATTGTGGGCTAAAAGTTAGTTGATATAAGTGGACTGAGAATAATTTTCCCCCTACAAATGGTCTTGAGCTTACATATTCTAATCAGATTTCCCCCATATAATAGATATTTAGCTCACAACGGAGGTTAAAACTCTATTGTGCTGTAGGTCCACCAGAGCTGTTTTTATTTAAGATCTTTCTCAAATGTATTTTAAAGTTCATTTGAAGGGTTTCTTTTTTATCTCTCAGACAGTCTTTCAAGCTGCAAAGTCTCAACATTTTGCTTTTCGAGCTTTGAGGTTCATTTTTGAACTTCAAAGCAAGTCAAGTCGATTTATATAGCGGCAGATCACAACATAAGTTGTCTGATGGCACTTTACATATAGAACATGTTTAGACCGCACTATAATTTACACAGACCCAACAATCCCCCCATGTACAAGCACTTGGCGACAGAAGAGAGTAAAAACTTCCTTTAACGGGCTGGAGCAGAACCATATCCAGCAGAAACTATCAAAAGAAATGTCAGTGTAAACTTAAACCTACTTGATGTTTATGAAGCTTTGAGCTTCGGAAACAACATGTAATTTCAGTTTTTGTGGCGAGGTTCTGCATTTTCTCAGTCGTGAACTGAAAATTGTCCCTCGTGATGACAGATGAGCGTCAGCGTTTCAACAAAGCCCTAAAATTTTGTCTCCATGGACCAAGCTCGCAGATCGTGATGCTTTATTAAAGGCAGGTGCACAAATTAAGCCCATATGTTAGAAATAAAAGCATCAGTTTTAAGAAATATGCTTAAATATACTGTGTTAAAAACTCTTATCTGAGTGTACTTTGATATTACAGTGAGTTTTGCAGGTGCAGGAGTTTAGGTTGTGGATTTGCTGGCAGCAGAGACAGTCGGCGCCTCTTCATCCTCTTCCTCTGAGAAGTGAGGAACAGATTTTTTGGCAACCACATTGTCCAGCCTCTGGCCCATCAAATATGGGTTGACACTCTGCAAGGAGGCAGAAAAAATATCATTATGCATGCTGCAAGCACAAAGACTCTACATCACACCCTGTAAAAATGTGAAATATAAATAAAAAATGTGAATTTCAAAGTGAGATTCTTTTCGGAAAAGCATCACTTTACATCTGCGGCAGTGAATTAAAGAGTGTATTTCCCTCTTCATGGGTAAATTTAAGAGCTGTTGATGTGGTTTCAGAAATAAAACTGCAGAGTAAAAAGGAAAAAGACAGCAAACACTGTACCCTTTTTCTTCTTTTTGGTCCTCCCTTCAGTTTTTGGTACAAAAGCTCCTTGTTCTGAAAGGGAAATGTAGAAAAAAACAGTTTGCAGACATTAAATCATGTATCCGTTGCCTTACAGCCAGTTCCTTTGTTCCTTAATTACAGTCAATAAAATGCCTGAATGCCTTTTGAGGGAGTAAAAACACTCAAAGGGATGATTCCTTTCAGGCCACACCAACCAGGATACAAGTTTAGTTTGATCTTGTAAATGAAAAAACCTTGTCTTCATTTTATTTGTTTGTCTTCGACCAAGGCTGTGACTGCTGTTCATCCAGAGAGAAAAAGATGAGAAAGCCTGAAGCTTGAGACTGAAGCTACTTACACATGGACATCCTATGGTAGCACTTCCTTTCAGTATATCTAATTTCTTGTGTTCAGGGTATTCCAATTATTACTACAAATGAAAAGCAGAAGACTGGAAAACAGGAGAACTCTGTGAAAATAAGGCATTTTTGCTTGGTTTTAATATTTCGATAATATTTTATAGTCATTTAAATGGTTTCAATTCGGATATATTCCTGTTTTTTATGGTTGTTTGGACAAAAACAAAGATATCTGAGCTCTGGAAACTATGTTGTCAGTCAGTAAGAAGCATTTTTTTTTAAATCTTTTGATTGATCTTTGAATTAATATGATAATTAACTTCAGTCATACTCACCCACTTTGCCAGGGCTGGGTAGTCGTGCTCTGGGTCATATAGGTGCTGATGTTTCTGGAACTCTCTGCTGAAGTCGGCTGTGTCTGGAGCATTTTCCAAACAGCCGTCTGCTGCTGTGAATGTGACAAAAACAAGAAGATAATGCATCAATATATGATTGATAAGAACTTGAACAATTAATTTTAAAAAATGGTTGATGTACAGATTCCTATCACTTTGTCTTTCAGACCTTTATTCCATTAACATCCTTGTCCATCAACTTGGTCCAACATTTTTATCGTTTTCAAACTGATTTGTTTGCATGTTGATAATTAATGTATTTGGAAAACAAGTTTTTTTTTTTTACCGGTCTTTCCCAGGGGACAGGGGTTTGGAGGGTCTGGGTATCCGTGGTCGTCACTGAAGTCTTTGGGTACGTTGTCGCCTGTCAGCTCGGCCACAATGTTGGGGATGTTACCAAAGGGCCCGAGATGCTGCAGCCCTTCGTGAGCACCACCTTGTGGGGGGAAACGAGCACTACAGTTACTTCGTATAAACAACAGAAACAGCACCACCAGCTTGTAAAAGCATCATTTTAAAAGTACAAGCATTAATGAAATATTTATGCTGTTGTAAATGTCATATGTGACTATATTTTCTATGTCAAAACAGAATTATATTTGAGATTTATTTCTTTTTGCATATCATCCCAGAGAAAAAGGTCCAACAATGCACAGTGATACATTCAGTGTTTGAATGGGCATAAACAAAGATTGAATGAGTCGGATATTTATCTGTTTTGGTATATTATGCTTTAACTTTATGTGATCTGAAATGTTTTCAATGTGACCGAAGGGAGTGGATGTCTTTGTACTGGGGACACTGTGGCCTTGGCTGAAGGGAGTAGATGTTTTTGTCCTAGGGCTGCTTCCTCTTATCAGGAGTGGGAGTCCGCAAATGCAGGATTCATAGAAAGGACAGTGGCTGATTGTTTTCACCGGTTTAGAGTTGTATTCTTTGGTTGAGATGAAGGCTTTGCCAGGCCTACATAAGTGAAATGTTTGAGCTTTAGGACAGAGATTCACATTGGCTTTGAATGCTCTCAGGCAGTCCGGATGCCTGATTGATACTGTACTTCTTTGTAATAAACTTCTTTATATGCAATCAAGTCAGTGTCCAGATTCCTTCATCAACATCTTTACAGCATCACTACAGAAGATACCACAATAGCTAATTATTTATGCCATTTTAATGTACAGATGTCCAAAAATCTCTGAATTTAGCTCGTCAGACTTAAAGAAAATATGTTTTACTATGATGTAATATATTTGCGTTTCAGACTGTTGGATACAACAAGCAGGCACATTTGTCAGTCTGGGCTCTGCGTAACTGCGATGTGCGTGTTTAACTTTTTTCTAACGTTGTGGAGGCAAACTGATAAACTAAGAAATATCTGGCTGAAACGTGTCCTTAAATTTGTCCATACCCCCTTTTTTTATCTACGTTTCATTTCTTGGTTTTATCTTCGTCTTTTAGCATAGACCTAAAGGACTTTAAAACGCTAAAAGATGCATCCAACATACCCTGTATGCTCTGAGGCCCCACAATGTTGGTGGCCTGGTGTGCGGGATACTCCACCCGGGGCCGAGCGATGCCCAGCTGCTCCATGACGCCGTGCAGGAGCCGCTGGATATCGGCCTCAGACACCTGGTCCGCTGTGCGGGGACTTCGGGCCGGAGCCCTGCCGAGCTGCAGGCACAGGAGGAGGCCGAGCAACCATAACCGCACAGCCGAGCCCATCTCTGTCATCTACGGAGACAAAATCACAATAGATATCACTGCACAAAAGATGGACAGGCGTGTTATCATGTGCAAACACAGCTGCCTTTCTTTGTTGCCTCACGACGAGCTAATTAAATAAAAATGGCCCTTAGTATGGATGTCATAAAAATGATGTCATTGGATGATTTTTCTGTCATCTCTTGAAATTGTTAATAGACACGGTAAAATACGTTTTCTGTTTATGGAAAAGGCTAAATCTTTCGTGCGCCACTCATTGTAAACACAGCACGAACAGGTCTATAAATAGCTTTCATTAAGGTATAAAACAGAAATACGACATAATTCATGATACAAACCGATATTAATACATTAATTTGATAAAAACTTATGTGTTTGATTTAAGAAAATGGCGCAAATAACGCTAATGAAAGAATTAAGAGTATTTTTCTTACCGTATTCGCGCTGATGGTGGAACCTGCCTGCTGCGCGAGACTTCTGTCAAGTTCACCAAAATAAATACGTGCATTTCCGGTTTCCAAAATAAAAAGTTGTTCCACAAACAGGATTCAAACGGGATTTCAACATCTTATTCTTGTCAAACGTCGCCGAAACTCATTCTTATACAGACTTAAATAGATTAAATCTAAATTTCACTGTTTTGTTGTTGCTCTAAAATACTTCCTTTAAACGTTTACCTTTTTCTCCAACTTTATTTTGAAGGACAAACAATGTATTTCCATCGTCATAGCCGTCATTACGCAACCTCACAGGATGCGATCCGCCTCGCTTCACGGTTCAGATGCAGTTGCTAAGATACCAAAAATCCTCCATTCTCATTGGCTGTTAAATTGTGCCAATTATTAGCGCAGAACAACACTGCGGCGGTAAGAGGCACAAGAAAGTCTACATCACTAAAACAGTTTATTTTAGAGAGGAAAGCCCATCTTCTTTGTTACTATCTACAGCAGGTGTTTTTTTGTGATATAGATTCAAATATTTCATCTTTTTTTATTTCCATGTTTTTGTGTAATTTTCTGAAGCTTTATAGGACATTGAGACCTCTGGTGGTGATGTGCTATGCTGCCCATTATTAAAATGCACTAAACCCTCTCATTAGTACTCTAGTACTGTGCTTATTTCTGACTCTGTGCTGACTTGTTAAGCTTATTTTGCCAAGTGCTTTGTGGATATCCAGGCTAAGGGCATCTCTTCGTGTTCACAATTGATATTTATATATATATATATATAAAAAGATAATTTATTAATTCTCTGCAGATATGCTCTTTAAAAATGATCTTATATAGATTTCTGGAGGTATGAATTTTTAGATAGTATGAAGAACATGTGGAAAATAAAAGGAATTAGTTGGAAAAATAAACATTTATTAACTCAGTATAAAAGTATGGTGATACTTATCCATACAAGTCTCGCTGTGAAATAAATAATCAAATACATACAGCCTTTAAAATTTAGAATGTTAAAATGAAACTTGAGTGATCTGATTTTAAACTTTTCCTTCATAAAAAATGACTTGTTATGGTTATGGTTATGGTACTGGTTATAGCCTAAAATGCTGCAGTAGCGTGGGATAACCCACATTACCATTTCTCAGTATTAAAACACATTACAGTGAGGTGCGTCTTCTCCAGGGCGTGAGATGCAGTTTCCCAACACCAGTGAGCACAGGAGAGCCTCCTGCATCTGATCCTCTGGTGAACCTTTAGAAATAACCCAAACTCAGATCTCTTAACACGAAAAGGTGGAAAAACTGAACAGAAAGTGTCAGATTTTTTTTTTTTCAGATTTCAGATTTAACATTTTTTAAATTGCAAATGCTAAAATCCCCCATTTACTTGCCATCTAATGCTAAAGGCTTAACACTGTGCAGTATTTCTGTAAAATTAATTAGCATGCTGTTATGCTTCACCTTTTCAGTCTCTCTTGTGGGGTCTTGCATGCATCTTTGCTAGCATTGCTGGGACTGTCGGGCAAAGCCTTTGCAGGGCTGAAACCTTGGTCTGAAAGCAATTATAATATTTTTAAAGTTCTATTCAGATTCACATCCATAAAGCATGTTTCTTTCTTCGTAATGGTTTTACCTGTGCAGGTCCTAAACAGCATGACGCTGGGGAAAGTCTCCAGGCCGAGGCTCCTCCTGAACCTCCTCCTGTCTCCTGCAGTGGACCCCTGTGCCTGCTCAGAGGCTGGAGGTCTGATCTTTGACCTCTCTTGAATCCAGGGCACCGTCTTCACTGACTTCATCACTTTAAGTTTACAGGAAGATTAAATTACAAAAAACAGGAGAGGCTTTCAGATAAGGAATACTTATGACTAAGCCAATAATTTTTGTCAGGACAAACATTTTTCTGATGGCTCTCCATTTCTGTTCACCTTTTAAACTGTGTCTCTTTTTAGGCCCTCTCTTCATGTCTTTCAAAGGATTGAAATTCATCAGAAACTCCATACTGTCCATCACAGCTTTAGGAATCACACCTAGCAGGTATAATGAAGATCTACTGTAAACATCACATATGCCATCAAATCTCTCAATTAGAATCAGTGTCAAGACAATTTAATTGATTTATTACCGAATAAGCGAGGGTTTTCAATAAAGGTGCGTAGGACAAGGACTCTGAGTTCAAGTCGTGCTTCAGACATCTCTGCCTTGTTGGGGGGAGGTAAAAGACAGGGAGCAAAGACTGTTGCCAGGTTCGAGCTGGTCATCAGGTTTTCTGTGCATCTGACAGCATCACATAATGAAAAATACATGACATTTTCATCATTAGAATATAATTTGATTGTTTCAGGAGAGCAGCTTCAATTTAATTTATTTTATGCTGTAAAATGTAAAAAGCTAGAAATTGTAAAACATTTATACTTGCTATCACCTCAGTTAGACCATGGAATATAAGAAAAAATGTCAGCACTGCTTAAAAAATGTAGCCTTTGTGCAATCTGTGCAAACTGTGGATCATATACTGCAATCAAATACAGCTCAGCTTTACATAATCACACTAGTGTTCACCTTCTCCATGCTCCAAACAAAACTGTAATGTGCACATTCTGAAAGTTGTTTTTAAAACCAAACCTCTGGTAGACTTTGGAGAGGAAGTCAAACAGGTAATGCAGACAGGAGGAGTTTCTTGCAGGCAGCAAACAGGACAGCAGCTGGAGGGCTGAAGTCCTGTCCTCCAGGTTGGGCAGCGCCTGGGCTTTTAGAAGAGCTGCATGGAGCTCAGAGGGGAACAACGGCTCCGGCAGCTCCCTGCAAAACTGTTTGATGAGGGTGGCCACGTCGTAGGGAAGGGCTGTGGATAAACAACTCTCACCTCTATTCAGCTTAGCCTGGAACAGAAAATTACATCTTTACAAAGCTACATCAAATACTACGAGTTACAT
>JAPZDZ010000010.1:17328636-17339409 GCA_029783805.1 Acanthurus tennentii
TTCCTGACCTGGAGGAGGAGGCGAGTGGGACGACCACATTCCATCACCGGCCACTGGACCTGGAGGAGCAGTCAGGTGCCATTATCACTCACAATGTGGCCTCTAATGGCTCCATTTTAAACCCAGATGGGAGTTTTATCAACTAAATGATAACTCTGGATGTTAACCTGCTTGTGGTTCTCTGAAATGCGTCCACACAGCTCCGGGTGCAGTCACTACCGGCTGTCTGTCTGTGTTTCCTCCGCTGTGCTGCCGTTTGTGTTTCCTCCAGGAGTGAGGGGAGTTGGGGGGAGACTGGTGAGGGGAGACCACCGGGGACGTTGGCTCTGGCTGGCATAGAAATAAAATCGAGCAGATGAAACATGTATGCAGATAAAAAAAAGAAAACTCAGTACAGAGCTGCAGGTGCTAAACTATAGAATATAAGAGAGATAAAAGAACAATATATAATCTGACACATCCAATCTACAGTGCAGTTGTGCAAAACGACAGCGTGTAACATACAGTTGTGCAATGGGCAATGGCGATGGTTGTCTCCAGACATGCAACATTTGAAAAATCCACATTTAATATTGAGGAAACAGAAGTTTTACAGAAGTGGTACTGTGGTTTCACATGTTATAGGTATTTACTTTTAGATCCCTTTTCAACAATACCGAACCACGTAGAGGCCAATAAATACTTCAGTACAGCTTTACATCTGTTCATCAAGGTTATGGCATGCTCAAGCTTGAAATGTCTTTGAGATGCAAATAGATAAGAGTCACGGAAGACGTCTTTCATAACCGATCGGCAACACGCTGCTGGTTTCAGCGAGGAAAAATCAGCGGCAGAAAACTTCAAAGAGTAACTTCAGCCAGAAGTACTCAAATGTGAGCAGGTACGAAAACCACAAGAACCACATCAGTATTCCAGTTGCATTTCTCTAGTAACTGCTGGGCTCGGTGGTAAGAGGAAATAAAAAATGCGTACCATGTTCAACAAACACAACAGTCAAAACAGTCTACATCTGATGCAATGTTTGCAGTTGTGAGAAAAGAAAGCATGTCTGTCTTAAACATGAGTCCCAAACCTTCATTTATTGTCCAAGCAGATGTATATTTATTTTTCTATTATATGACAAGATAATTATCAGAAAAAATAGCAAAGAAACATGTTGATATTAAATATCAAAAGCACATATGGTATTGAAGTAATTTAAAATACTAACCTGTGGCTCTATGCTGGGGGCCAGGGGCTGGATGACCTCGTGGACAGGAAGTGAGGTGGATGTTGGGGGACCTTTCTTGTTCTGGAGACTCCTGCCTGGTGGTCTGGGTATTACTGCGGTGGCAGAGGCTGGGTACAACCCCTGACTGTCTGGGTCCTGGTACAGCGCTGCGTGCCTTGCCTCCGCCTCATTCTTCCCCACCACGAACCTGGGCAGCGGCAGGTCTTTGACTGGTGAGAGACAGAAATACATTCACAGGATTAGAGGACAGACTTGTTCCATATCGATTTTTAAGTGCTTAAAGGACCAAAGTCAGTCAGCATTACACTAAAAGTGTCAGATATCATCACTTGGTAATGTTTAATGGATTTTACGAGTTTTTTTATTCTTTGTTGTAGCTTCTCTTCTTCATCCTGCCTCTTCTGTCTGTATTTCCGTTATTTAGTGCCTATATTTACCAGAATGCCTGGTGAGAGAGGATGAATTAGCGCAATCAGCTGTGGTTTATAGGTGTTTGTGAAGAGAGTGACAGCTACACAAAGAGAATAAAAGCATGAGAATAACCCTTTCAGAAAGAGTCGGGCTGCTTCCTCAAAGCAAAACATGCACAGTTCCTGCAGTGAATGCTGTGTTTGTCTCATAAACAGTGACAACGGAAAAACAGTCCTACTATCGGTTTGCCCTTGCATTTACAACATAACTTGATATTTTTATTATTCCAGACGAGTATTTCTTTTGTGTGTAGTACTTCTTAAAGTCAATGCTAAAGATTCTTTGCATAAAAGAAACCATCACAACAAAAATACAAGAATAAAATAAGCAAGGCTAGAATTTGTTAAAACAGATACAGGAAAAATAAATGTAAGATGTAGAACATTTAAAACTTGAAGATCGAGTTTGGAACATAGCAACTATTGGTCTGTGATATTTTAAAGGAAGTTAGTAATGTCATAAAAGCACATTAAAACACAACGCAGCAAACAACATGTTCTCTAAAACGCATGGTGCTTCAGCTTCACCTGTTGTCTGCTGATGTGCTTATCTCTTAATTAAAAGCTTTCTGAGAAAGGACGGAAACATAAGCATAGGGTAAATGTTTTATTGGATTGTAAAGATGAGCTGTAATCAGGAGGTAGTCTAACTGACCACTGTAGTGCATATTTAACCTGCTTGGTCAGACAAAATAAGCCCTGGGCTCTGGAAAGGAATGATACGTGTTTTCCCCCAGCTTCAAAAATAACTGACAGATTAATGCAGCCTCATAATCTGCTAAAAAATATACATTCACAGCCAACAGCTGATTATCTCAGTTTAAAAAGAAACATCTATGAGGTTTTTGCTGGCCCTTTCACAGTACATAGCAGACCTGTGAGTCGGATTGATTTAAAGATCCAATGTGAGAAAGGCGACAAACTAATGTATTCAAAAGCACAGGATCACAGATTGCCACAGACTGTTTATTAAGTGCACACAAGCAGAATTAACACAATATTCAGTTTCTCCATGTAAATGTTTTTTATGCTGTTTGTTTGCCTCCAAAAGTTTTCTCTCTTCTGATATACTTAAAACTTATAACTTTCTGTTCAATATCTTAGCACAGTGCCCTATAAATTCAGTTTTGATATTGTTTAAAATCCCTTTTATTTTCTTCTCCAAACCCATGTTTTCTGTTTTAATGTTTCTGAATTCTGTGTTTTGTCATCAGATGTGTCCAATCATGATGAAGATGAATACAATTTTATTATTTCAAAAAGAACATTTTTAAATTTTAATGAATATTACTTACTTTCCCAAACAACTTTGAACTACTTTGAAATAAAGAGATCATTTGTGGGACAGCCTCCATTTGCAGCTTGAACACATGATGTTGGATGATCTACTCCTCTTTGTTTACAATGCTTGACCAAGGAGAGCAATAGCTTTTTTAATTCTTTTAACTGAATATTTGATTCTGAACATACAGACACAAAGTCTTCAACCAATCTGTTTGCTGATGTGGCTGCACTTCTAACAGTTTATTGAAGTGATGAACTCTTGCTAGCTCGCTCGCTCTCTCATTAATGTGGGTTTGTGTTTGTGACACTGAAACATAGCACCATAGTTTTTCTGTTCATTCAGCTTTGACACTGTTAAAAAATGCTTACAATGGTGATAAAAACACTTTTTTTTCTTACTCTACATCCACACTTTGGCAGTTTCTGCAATATTTTGTGTTTTACAGTTGATTTGTTTTTTTATTTTAAATCGCAGGGCTCATCACAACAAAGTAAACCAACATCTGTACCTCACTGTATCTGTGTTATCTTTCTGAAAAAAAAAAAAGGTTCAAAGATCCCTGAATCTAATAAGCATCACTTTGAACATCATGTCCATTTTGCTACGAGGAAGTGGCCTCTGTGCTTCCTTCTATTTTTAAAATCTAATTATGAAATCATTTCAGCAACTTCATGTTGCAATATTTCAGGCCAGTAACTTCACGCAAAGGGTGACTGCGACAGCCTCACTTGTGCTTTTTTTTTTTGAGAGGAGCCACACCAAAAGCAAACAGATAAATGTAATTTTGCAGATTAACCCTCAAGGGCTTTCACTACAAACTCTATTGAATCAAGATCAACAGAAAGCCAGCAGAAACAGCTCTCACTGTCAAGAACCTTACTATCGAGCAATAACACAAACATCAGGCAACTGACACAAACAGCTCAGAATGGCTGAAATATCATGTCGCAAATAATTCCAATAAAAATATTTTTTTTCTCCCCTATGTGTGTTTTCAGGATAATGAGTAATTTGGGGTTTAGCGTCCTCCTGAAGGGCGCTCTAAAATCCAATTGCAAACTCTCAGATTAATGGCCAACCAATTCTACATACTGGTTAGGATGAATGGTGACTGGTTAATTTTAATTAACATACTCATTTTTAACTAACAAAAATTGAGTACTGACTGCTTTTTCTAAGCATTTATAACAGAGAATTAGAAGTATTTGAAGATTTTTTACATCCTCTTTCATATTTGGCCCGTCATCTGCATTGTCAGGTAACAGGAACTGCTTTCTCCTTGGTTTTATACTAATAGTCTTCTATTCAACCTTCTGCTTCATATTCAAGGACATGCTCAAATTAATTAAGCTATGATTTCTTACATAAAACGGGATTTTGATGACCCTGTGTTCATAAAAAGCTTTGAGTGAAACAAAGGAAGTCCACTGTGTGAGAACCCGGTATGTTTTATATGATAATAAAAGAGTGGGAGTCTGTTTTGTCCTGTGTGAGAGGAGGTTTTGAACAGTGAACTCACCAGAGTTGAGGCTCTCAACCCTCAATGGCAGACCGGACTGGGCAATGGCAATGAGCTTCAGAGCGATGTAGAACTGGCTCCGCCCAAAGTGACCCAGACGAGTGGCTCCACACAGCTCTGTGATCTGAACCCACACACAAGGACAAGGAGGAACAGTTAACAACATTGTATTCATGTGATACTGAGAAGAGAAGAGGAGAGGAGAGGAGAGGAGAGGAGAGGAGAGGAGAGGAGAGGAGAGAAGGGGAGGAAAGAGAAGACTTCCTTCAAAACACATCATGATATCCAAAATACAACACAGAAGAATTAAGAGAATAAAGAAAGTAAAACTATCATTTAGGATTTTCTTTTAATTGTCACAAGAAACTCTGTAAAGCAGTTGATGTATTTTACTTCAGTTCCCAAAAGACTTACTAGACTTACTAATGGCAATGCAGTTTCTGACTGTGCCTTAAGTCACAAAAACAGCACAGGCAACAGTCTTATTTACTCTGTTCATTAGCAGATGTTCATTGGGTCTCACAGCTACTAAGCCTGATTATCATGTATTTTGTTGTACTTGACGTCATGCTGAGCAGGCTTTGTCCAAAATGGTAGATCAGGCAGCACAACAGAAACTACAAAATGTTTAAAATGTCCAGAGAAACACATAAGAGACAGTTTTTGGTGTGATGCATAATGCATTTATAGTTACGTGATTCATATATGGACACTTAACTAACACAAAGGGAGTTAAACTTCATAACATTAGGATGACTCCTCAAGTGTCAATCCTTCAGTGCTGTGAGCCAGAACACGGACAGCCCGCCACAGCTGACTGATCCCTTTCTTGCTGACAAAGGACTTATTCTGAGTATGAGTAGGTACAAAGCACCAGCAACTCTCCTCAGCCTGTTACAACATGACACTGTAGCTGAATGTGTCTCACAGACCATCACAGTGTGCATTTTGACAGTAGAGGGTTGTAACACTGCCTAATTCTTCCACCACATAGCTCCCCTTGTTGACCTTGAAAAGGATTCTGACTCACAAACTGCAAATATTGGCCTGCTGAAAGACCTGGAGTCACTGAAATTGGCTGCAGCAGCTTAACTGGCTGACAGAGCAGGGGCAGTCTGGACAGCATCATGGCTGGTGTGACCATCACATGAATACTATAATCTGACAAGAGGTAAGTTTATCTGTGGGTTAACACACATTTACAAGGTCTGTGTAAAGGCTGGATTGTTATTCACCATCCCACCCCCCCCTCCCCAGTCCTGTGTTGTTAAGCCAGTTTAGATGACAACTTTTATAAATCGCACTGACAAGTAGACACTGTGACATTGGGTCTGCATTTCCACCATGTCAGCTCAACCCAGTGGCGAACACAGACAAATTTTAATGAAGTGAGAAGGCAGGAAACAGCAGGCAGAATTCTGAAGCCAAAAGCATGATTAGCCACAACGTTATGTGCACCAGGTGCTGTTCAACACATGTCATAAAGAGATCATTTAAGAGCAGACACACTCGACTAAATTTACCAGATGATAGTCCGTCTAGAAGTCTCCAGCTAAGGTTAACTATGTGACTTGTCTGCCCACTCACTTTGGCTAAGGCTAACGTTAACGTTAGCCAAAAGAAGGTGTGTCTCTTTTGCTGCGCAGCATTGCTAACCACTGAGGCTAACCATAGCCTTACTGACTGACAGGTCAGCTCTGACAGCCAGGCAAGTTTGTAAATTAACCATTAACAGGTCTGCGTTTCGTGGTCGGCATCACAGTCTGGTGATAACACTTTAAAAACTGGCACTCGCTAACGCTAGCTTACCTGCAGGACAACTTCGCTGGGTAGCTGGGCCGCCCGGAAAAGGTCAAGAACTCTCCCATTGGAAGCCACTTTTTTGGTGTTGTCCGTGTCGCAGTAAACGAACAAATCCGAGTAATATTTCTGCTCGATATCACTCAACGTTAGACTTTCCATCGTAGTACCAGTCGGACCTGAAAACCAGAATAGTTGGTTGTTGATTAGCCCTTAGCCAATGGCTGGGGCAGAATCCAAAAATGGGCGAGACTTCAGGATCCCAACTTAGCTAGCGTTTATGCACTAGCTAGCGTTGAGGTTAGCTGTAATAATGTTCACAACGCGCTGTGTCGACTTGTTGTCGTCCGATCCCACTCTATGTAAAAATCCCTAACACTATCTGTTGACAAAAACAGTTGATCACCATTCAAAAATACAAATGAGGAATGCTTCCATACAGTTAATCACTTAGTTAACTTGTTGGGCCAGCCAAGCCAAGTAGCCAACAGCTGGCTAACGTTGGTAGTGCAGCGAGCTAACAGCTTGAGCTACCTTGAATCAAAGTCAGTGGCAATAACGTTATGCTAACTAGCAAGTCGCAAAGTGTGTCCACCAACTCAGCCTGGACATCTACCGCGACGATCTCATGTAATAGCACTTCTTCAACTTTAAATCCGTTATGGGACGGCGTTTCTGCGTCTTGCTAGAAACAAATTCCTCTGCGGGGCCGTTAGAAGTAAAGTTTCATGGTCTTTGGGTTCCTTCCTCTAGTAATCTTAGCCGCCATTCCTGCCTCCAATGTCAAGCCACTAAGTGTTTAAGTCGAACTTCCGGTGGGATTTTTCAAATTAAAACATTCGTTCAGAAGCAATTCAAATTTCTACAATGCAGTAGTTCTCAAACTGTGTTGGGAGGGAGGGTCCACAGATAGGGCATGAAGCCACTGCAGGTGGTGTGTGGACCAGAGGAAACATATGGAGTAAATTTAAGTCAAGTGAATAAGATTTATGTAGGGATAATAGACATTAAATCATTTGCTAATTTGATTATGCTGACCTGTATTTAAATTTTATTTAATCTTTATTAATTTGTTCTCTGTTCATCTTCCTTTATCATTGATAAAAATTATCAGGCAGGAGGGGTATAAAATTTTCCGAGCTTTTGAAGGGGGCATGCCATTAAAAAACACTTGTACAATGGCAATTTTTCCCTTCTTTAACCCAATATTCTCGAAAGCTTCCTTCTTTCATGGTTCAGTTGTGCATAAAACTGCAGTAAAGACTTAACTAGCAACCTAGCAAAGAAGGCAACTGGCCAGGGGTCCTATATCATTAAGGGCTGCAAATGCCCAAAACAAATCATATAATTGATCTGTGGTAATTTTATTAATTGGTTGTCATTTATTTGGTTGTCTGAAAATGCAATAGACTGATGAATACACATCATGTTGCCTATTCCTTAATTAATTTGGCTTTCAAGTTCAAGAAAATTAGATGAAGTCTCCTTTTGCCCTGGGCCCACCTAGCACAGTGGTCTGGCGTTGACATGTCATGTTGTTATTTATTAAGAAATAATACATTTAATGTTTTTAAAAAACAAACAACAAAAATGTAAGCAAATAATAAGTCAACATTTAATATACTTAAGTTCTTCTTCCTTAGGTAAAAGGAAAAGTTATTAATCAATTCATCCACATCCTAAAATATTGAATTGATAAAGTAATCATTTTTAGCTAAAATTGACAAATTAAATAAGTGTGAGTAATTCAGCTGCAAATTAGGGTTTTCTCACTACTCTTACACAAGAGTCTTCTGATAGGTTGTAATAGGATGGTGAGCTAACCGTATGTTCAACAAAGTTTGGGCTTCCTAAAAAAAATAAAAACAAATTTTATTTTAATAACAACCTCGACCAATTACCGGTCAACTATTTGGTTTCTTATGCTAGCTTGATGTGTCGCGACGTCACTGGGCTACGGCACGGGTCAGCGCGAGCTTGCTTGGCCCACAGGGACCCGGATGAGTAATTTCAAAATAAAACCTTTCAGGATATCGTGCCTGCTGTGATAGAGACGGGATAATTGACTGTTGTGTCACATGTTCCTCACAAACAGCAGGGCTACGGACTGCTGTCAGTCGTTTTATAGTCTAATATGGTTATTCATAATGAAAAATAAATTGTTTATCATGTCAAACTTTCAAACAAAGAGCACGAGCCCATCGCGCAAGAAAATTCATACCTTGAAAAAATAAAAAACACTTTTTGAGCTGTTTTTAACGCCAACAAGCAATAAGTCCAGCTTGCTCTTTAGAGTAATATCTGGCCCAAATTCTATGTGTGGCCTTGTGATTACACATATTATGTAGATATTTGCACGATAAAGTGTTGAACTAAAGAGTGTTTTAAAGCCCAATTTTGACATGGGGACCCTTCCGAAGACAGAGCCATAAAATCAGGACTAGCAGGAATAGATCATGCTCTGTAATGAACAGACCTGCACTAAAGGTTCCTGTCATGCTACATGACACAATCTGTGCATTGGTAGTTCTTACCCCTAGAGTGGATGTATGTGTAAGTATATTAAGTAATAGATGCAATTAATGGAAATGATTTGTGATCAGTGAAAATGTTTCCCGTGCACAGGTTATCAATTTCATGGACATGATTTTAAAAAAGTTATTTCTATTCAGCAGTTGTAAATACGTCTTTGCTCAGTAACACTACCTCAACGGGCTTTGAGTTGGACTAGAAAAGGTAAAGTGTTTGTGAAGACGGATCACAGGCGCAACACGTTGAAATCCCTTCTCCAAGCCATATAAGGGGCAGAGACCGTGGATGTATCGCATTGTGTCACGATGAAGTCAGATGAGTTTTTTATGGTGCCTTCATGTGTAATAGAAAACTAGAAAATATACTGAGTAACCCAATAGAGTAACTTAAAAAACCCTACATTTGAATTTTCACTTGACATTTGTTTGTCTTTTAATAAAAGTCTCAGCCACATCTCATGACTTTTTAATTAGCAGATGAAGCTTATTAAGGTTATTTACGTACCCAGCCGTGATGTATTGCTGAAAGCTTTGAAACTTGTGTTCTTAAATTTTATTTTTGGGGATTGTTTGAGTTTCAGTGTGTGAATACTCTGTTAACACGACGTTGTGTTATTTTTCTATGACATAAATTTAATGTAACAACGCTGCTCACCTTTTACATATTTTTAAATGACACTTTTCTAAATATATGTTTTATGTTTCAAGGGTTTCCCTTTTTAGTAGTCACGTACAAAACCTATACGAAATAAATAACAACTTGTGTGCTAAATAAATCAATCCCTCTGTTCCAACTACATAAAATCGTCCGATTCGGGACCCTTTATATAAGGAGAATGTCCGAGCGACAGTGAATGCATCAGCTCTATTCACCGGGAAGCCGATTCAACACCAAGTCGTCCATCATTTGATGCCAATCACCAGAAATTAAAAGGTAAATCCGTTCATTTTAATTTAAAATCGAATTTATCAGTTTTGCTAACATGTATAAATTCCTTGTCGTGGTTTGAAACTCCTCAGTCCTTCCTCAGCAAATCATATGTTAAACCGTAGAAGCTAACGTTAACGTTACCGGCGAGTTCATGTTGCTGCTTATTGGAATAGTTTTTATCGTACCTGAAGTTGTGTAAAAATAAATATATGAATCATGAATACGATCCCGCACGTAAAAATCACTAAAGATCACTTAAATAGAGAAAGCGCGTCAAGCATTTGTGCTGCGGTGGCTAGCTAGAAGTGCCAGACACCCATTTCCGCATTAATGATAATCCGCCCTGTTCATGTTGTAGCTTGTAACGTTTATCTGAATGCTCCACTGTCAGTAATCATGATAAATTCATTGTTCATGTTCATTTGTGTGTATTTAAGAGGGTTAAAATGCATTTGTATATGCTTAGTGGTTGCAACACCTGTTCACCTGTAGGAGAGATAATCCTAGTCCCATTCACGAATCTTGGAATATTGAAAAAACTTTCCTAGCCAAACAAAATCACGAGGAAGAATAAAAGTTAAGACTCTTTCTAGACTATAACCCTCCCTTTAACTTTTCGGTATACAGTCAATCCCCAAGCAATGATTTATTCAGATAGACAGGTTTTAAAAAGTACATTATCATCGTTATAGTTAATGTAAGCAACAGAACATTAAAATGACCGAACTTTGAACGGAGTTTGGCTTGGTGGCCTCTCAATGAAAGTTGTTCCCATTCCACACGGTGTACTTGCGCATGATTTGAAAAGCAAATATTCTAAAGTGTGTGGTTTTTATATGTATAAAACTATGCTTGTCTCCTGGTTTTGTTCTCCCCTCTAGCCACAATGAATGTCGAACATGAAATAAATTTGCTGGTGGAGGAGATTCAGCGACTTGGCAGTAAAAGTGAGTCCTTCTCCTCTGGAAGATGTTTATTTGTCTTGAGGTATTTCAAGCAGACAGCT
>JAPZDZ010000010.1:17339509-17351782 GCA_029783805.1 Acanthurus tennentii
TCTACTCGGAAAATAGCTCAATCTGTTTTCTCTCTCTTATTTCAGATGCTGATGGTCAAACCAGCGTGAAGTTTGGGGTCTTGTTTAATGATGATCGTTGTGCCAACATCTTCGAGGCGTTGGTGGGCACCCTGAAAGCAGCCAAGAAGAGGAAAGTGGTCACCTTTCAGTCTGAGTTGCTTCTACAGGGCGTCCACGACAACGTTGAAGTTGTCCTGCTTCAAGAATGAGGCCAAAGTTTGGGCCAGATGGGCGTCTTGCGACTTTGGGTCATTCTGAGTCCTTCCAGATACTGAGCTTCTGCAGAGTACCGGCTTATCAATGAGCGTTTGTTTTCAGTCCTCCTCATGTAAAAGTATTCAGTATTTGAATTAAGACCAAAACATATTAGATCAGTCAGTACACTTGCAGACTCAGCTGGCATCTCTGCTTGATTTCATTTAGTTTCACTGTGTTGAGCATAATAACAAAAAGTTAACAGCATTTTTTTTTTTTTTTTAATGTTTTCAGGGACTGAATATCTGCCACATTTGTAGTTTCAGAGGAGAAGGAAAATCTTTGTCTTTCTC
Organism: Acanthurus tennentii; assembly: GCA_029783805.1. Lineage (NCBI taxonomy): Eukaryota > Metazoa > Chordata > Actinopteri > Acanthuriformes > Acanthuridae > Acanthurus > Acanthurus tennentii. The sequence goes on from JAPZDZ010000010.1 coordinate 17,340,079, forward strand.
AGGCGCTACTGTTCTATCAGCCACGGGTCTGACATGTCATTCGATCTACTTTTAAGACTATAAACGCACAGATAAGAAATGTAATTATTAATGTAAAGCATTCTTATAAGTACTTTTTGCTAATTATAGCATAGAATAGCTATAACAACTGAATGCCTCTCTTAAGAGTATCAGGATAAAGGCCGCACAGAACAAGATACTAGCTCAATTTAGCAATATACAGATGTCTTCACATCTTTAATTGGAGCACGCTGATCTGATCTCGAAAAATAGTTTGTGATTGATACTACTTTAAAAAGCTGCGCAGGGCAAATTGGAGTTTTGACTTTTCCAACTGAAAATCATGTAATTGAGTTTTTTCACATTTATTTTAATCTAGTGCAGCTTTGAGATAGCAGGTAGTGTGCGTTCGCCAACAGTGTCACCAGACTGCAGTTCCATTAACTGTTTACATGAGATAATTGTACTACCTCTTGTGGACCTTGTAAAAAGATGTTTTTGGACCAGTGCTTTGGAAAAATTAAGAATAATTCCTCAGTAGAAACTGAAAAGACAAGTGCATTTCAGGAAAATCTTTGCACCTTTTTGTACTCAGTGCAATCTGCCTAGAGAAGTTTTTATTCCATCTTTTTATAAGTGGTCAATGATTTTTTCTTTGCCAAAAACAACTCCAAAAATTGCCTTTTGTAAGAAATAGCTGATGAGCAAATGGCGAATGTATTTCTCGTGCAATTTTTATCAGTGTATTACTACGGGGTGATTGGTGCCAAATGCTAAAGGTGAATTTGTAACATTTCTCAGGACAAATCCATTGAACCAAATTTGTTAAAATAACTGTCCTGTGGCTTAATATAGGTGTCTCACTTGCAACACAAGATGTGCATTTATAGTTTTATTAGTTTTTTACCACTTTTTTGGTTGCTGTTTTTTTACTGTAGGTCGAATGATACTTGCAGATCAAGCATGACTTCTTGGTTTTCTGCCAGAAAACTCATCACCTTTGGGTGTTTGATTGTGTTTGTTGGAAACAAGGGTCCTTTTTTTTGGATTTTCAGTTTACTGAAATTTTAAAGACATGAACTTTCAGCTTCTTATGGGTGCCCAAAGTGATCAAAATTTAATAAACAATCATATCAATAAGTGTAGAAAGAATATCTTGGTACTTATTAAATTTGGCTATTTTGGGTCTCCATAGATTTTGGAGCAAATCAGACATAAGAAAAAGGATTCATCTTTGATAAATACCAGGGGGGATTAACAATCTCCAAATTTTTGCCTAAAAATAACATCTCTCACCTGGCAGCTGTTATAATCATCTGCATAATATCAAGTCTTTTCTTCATCTAACAACATTTTGGACCTGTTACGTCCACATTTCGCACAATTACCTCACCTCATCTGCAAGTTTCATAAGACCCATTTCACAATCACACTGTTGTATCAACCAAGCTAAATGTTTTGGGTTCGGGTGTTTCCTATTTGACTTGAATTAATTGATTTTTTTTCTAAATCACATAAGAGACTGTTTATCTGCTTTAGGATCATGTTCTAAACAGCATTGGTGACATAAACGGATCAAAAATTTGTCAGAATCAGGAAAACTGATCTTGGGCATATTCTAATTAGAAAAGATTGCAAGATTAGTCATGTGAAATGAAACTATCAGAATGTAAACTATAGGATAAGCACAGCTCTAAAAACATCAAGAAATTATGGAGAAAAGCTGGCAAGATAAAGAAACAGGCTGCTTGCATCACTCATTTTGAGTTATCTTGCTGTTGTTGCACTGGAGTGAGTTCAGATGGTTTCCTGGGCAAACATGCAAACAGTTCAAACAGTGCAAGTCAACATTTAGCAAGAGGAGAAAATTATGATTAGAGCTGTGCAAATGCCTTGAGCCATTCCTGTAAACTGTGTGGGATTCTTGCATGATGTGTTCAAGTGCGTCATCATTGTCTTTTGTACTGGCAATAACAAACATTCCTCAACAAACAGAGGTTTCTGTTACCGGGGGGATACACTCCAAGGAATAAAATCTTTACACTTGAAACCTTGAACACACTTTGCTCTGTGTTTGTGTAATGACTTCAAATCTTAATACACATTCTGTAACAACACTTGATTGGATATATGTTATTTGTTTTTAATAAATGTGTGCAACTGAGACAAAACACACACATTACTTCATGACTGGAGTGCATGGCCAAGAAAAATCTGGGGAAGAACATGGTACTCTATTTGTTTGTAAAGCTATTTATATATTTAGCTTTTTCTTTATTTTATTTTTTCTTTATTATTTGTTTTATTTGGTCTTATATTTTTTTATTAATTCAGATTAGCATAAAAAACTACACACCTCTTATATGAATGATGTGGAAACTTGCCTGCTTTAATAGCGGTTACATAGCTAATTTAGGAATCACAGTTTACATAAATAGGTTTACACTGATTTTTATGGGCCTCCATTGTGTGTTTTGGTGCAAAGTGCTCATGATAACAGAAGTGAAAAAGCTGGCATACCACGTAAACCATTTTTTTCTTGGTCTGTGCCATGTAAGCAGAATTTTCAAGCAGCTGTTGATGTTTTATAAAACATCTCAAATAGTTTTTATATAGGTTTATCTAATATCTGATAAGTAGAAAAAATAAGTTATAAGATTTATGAGTGAAGTTTTGTGACCATGCATTTTCAAAAAATTATTTCGCACTAGTACTGCCCTTATATGAAAATTTGAGGTACTTGCACCTGCAAAATTCTATTTTTTCTGCTAATTTACATTAAACTTTTTACTCAACTATATATATTTTAATTTAATTAGTAAATATTTTGCCCATTGAGGTTATAATACACATATATTCAACACATAAAATCATTATTTTGAGGAGCAACACAAAAATTTGCTTTCATGTTAATGCATTGATAAATATAACCCATATTTTGATGTTAACTGAATTTAAATTTTGATAATATGAATATTACTAGTAGTACATCACCTCCTTTTTGCTTAATTAAATCGTTAAAGTAACTATTCCACTCCTGGTTTTGGTGATAAAACTCCTGTAATACTTCTGTAAAGTCTAATTAGGGCTCTTCCTCCTTCATTCCACCAGTCCTCGCTTTCCCGCAGGACTTGAACGCCGCATAAATCGTTGGCGGCCAATGGAGGAGGCGGGGTCCTGTGACGTTTAGGGGGTGGAAGAAAACAGCGGAGCAGGAATCAAAACAAGAGACGGACACGCCTTCGTTCTTAAAGGTTATACCAGCTTATTTCTTATAACTAGTGCTGTCAGAGCCTCACAAAATCCTGCGTGTCGTCCACGAGGACAACAAAAACAACAACACAAAGCGAAAGCACTGCAAAAACACTGCAGAAATGGAGTCCACAGAAATGTCTGACAGCGTTGACAGCAGCCGTTGACAGAGGTCGAAAATAACACTGACATCCGAATCCTGTAAAATGCCCAACCAGAAGAACAACAAGGGAAAGAAAAGCAAACGCACTAACAGTAGCGGAGATGAGCAGGAAAATGGAGCCTGTGCGGCCGCAACAGGAGGCGCGGCCGCGGCGGCTGCACCCAGAAACGAGCGCTCAAGTGGTAAGAGAGGAAACGGACGCAGATGTAGAAGTTTAGTGATGCTGCCTTCCTGCCACGGGAAGCTCTGTCTTCTCCGTGCGACTGTGACATACATGCATGCACCGCAATGTTGCAAATGGCATTGTCCCCTTCCACTTCTCCACAGTCTGTAGATGCGTCGTGCCAAACGTCGATTTAAAATGCATCAATTTAACGCTTCCTTTATAATCGGCAATTATAGGCTATAATGGTCGATCACGACTTGAGGCCTTGTATGAACAGAGTGCATTTGTTTTTTTGTCTTCTGTGTATAAATGCGTCAGCTAGTATGTGGTGCACAACTGCACTGAAATCTCAGCTTGTTTGATTGTTTGACAGTGAATTTAAAAAGCCACTGGGATGTGATTTGTTTAAGAAGATTGTGTGAACAGTGTAAAAAAGTTAGGATATAATTCATTAAGACATTGCTTGTTGTTTCTTATGTCGGCTGAATTGAAGAGTGGTGGTAGTGTTTGCATAAAACGTCTTTATTCTTGTTTTACACCGTCGGAGTTATGCTCGATAAGCAAGCAATCTTTAACTTGTCAGATTTATGAATGGACGTTGGTGCCGTGAGTTCCTCTTGGGGAGAAAACATGATCGCTTATGCAATAATACTTCCGTGGTTAAATCGAACCTAGGGGAGTCTTAATGACACAATGCAATACTTCTTTGATGCAATTACATCCACGCTATTAATCGATGGCTGCTATATTTGGAGTGTGGGCTGCTATGAGGCCTCAGCTGTCTTTCCCTGACTTGTCCACACAGTTTTTGGTTGTGGCCTCCTTCCTCAAGGGTAATACTAACACCTCACCACTTGTCTGCGCACTGAAGTTCAACTTCAGCCCGTGCAGACTTGGAACAGCGAGAAAAGTTACTCTTGTACTTCTAAATTAGGTAAAAACGTGTTTTAAAAGGACGGGATTGCACCTTAGGTAATAAGTAGGTGATGCACTTTAGATGTTAGTGGTGCAATATGAGATAAATACTACCAGGTATTGAAACACTGATTTTATTACATTGTTTTAAAAATTCTTATTTAGATCTGTTCAACCCACATTGCTATAAAAAGCTGAAGATGCACCAATTTATTTATTTATTTATATTTAAAAAAGCATTCAAGTTTTTTGCCAACGTTGATAATATCCATTAAAGTGAGACTGGGACAATAAATTAATAGATATGAAACCAATTTGCAAGCATTTAAATTTTTAATAATTTAAGTAATTTTTTAGCAAAAAAAACAACAACAACATACATTAGAGTGTTCAGCTTCTCAAAAATGTAATGTAGCTTCTTTTTCTTGTCTTAAATTATATGTAGCAGACTTAAAACATACATTTTGAATATGGCACAACATCCATTGACCAAATATGATCAAAGTATTGATGAAATAATCAGCAGATAAAGTGAATGCAAACTGTATTGATTCTCAGAACTGCAACATGAAATGCAAGATTCATTCTAACTGAACTTATCCAAAAGATGATGCACATGGCTAAAAAAAACATGAAAACGTACATTTTTTCTCCACTGTGTTATTGACATCAGAAAAAGAAAAAAAAAACACTGACACTGTACCGGAAAAGGAAGGAGGAAACTATCCCGCGATACGCACCCATAGTGTATTATCATGAGCTACTTCTAGTAGAGACTGTGTGCCCACATTTGCTTGACTCACATCCAGACTTGACAATTGGCAGCGCTTGAATAGAGCTGCTCTCAGGCTTGGATGACCTAGTTGAATTTCATAGATCGATGGGAAGAAGGCAGCAAGGACACTGAAATCTCTCTTTACATTTCCACCTCATGTTGTGTCTGTTTGTTTTGACCATGATCTTTCAAATGTGACTTATGTCGGGGAGTTTTCTTTTATGATGCAGTTTTCTAGATAGAATCATACAGTTTAGAAATACAGTGAGTATGTGAATGTGTCAGTGCTGGAGATATTAATCCATTATCTGATTATTCAGTCATCAGAAAATCAATAGACATAGCTCTGATCATAATTTTTAAGGGTGCAGCTATTGTTGAACTAAATGAATAATGCTTAGGAGGAGATAAAAGATAGTGAGAGACATTTTTATCTGTTTTCTGTTCAATGAATCAAACAACTTTTTGAATAATCTAGATAATAGAATAGAAAATGATCATAAGGTTATTAATATGTCAGGGTTTGAGACATCTGCTGTGCAAAAACAAGCAATTTAAAGGTGCAACTTGTGTTTCTTTCTTTCAACTATTTTTTAAAACTTCATAGACCAAAGACTGACAGACAAATGAATGAAGATCATTATAAGCTGCAGGCCTAGAATAATTAAAATATTACCTGTGAGTGATGGGAATAAACTAAACTAATAGAACACATCTGTCCTCTGTCCTCCTGTCCTCACTCATTTAGAGGGCCAGTGTGCGACCCCCCTGGGCTGCAGCTTGGGCCGTCCCATCGACCTAGAGAAAGACGACTACCAGCGGGTGCTTTGCAACAATGAGCTCTGCCCTTATGGCAACTGGATGCATCTACAGTGTTTCTACGAGTGGGAGAGCTCCATCCTCGTCCAGTTCAACTGCATCGGCCGGGCGCGATCCTGGAACGAAAAGCAGTGTCGGCAAAACATGTGGACCAAGAAAGGATACGACCTGGCCTTCAGGTTCTGCTCCTGCCGCTGTGGTCAGGGTCACCTAAAGAAAGACACTGACTGGTATCAGGTGAAACGTATGCAGGATGAGCGCAAGAAGAAGCCATCTGAGAGGAGCACGGGCAGGAACGGGGCCAGTGGAGGGGCTGCAGGGCCAGGGGAAGGGCTCTTTGAGGAGCCCAAGAAAAGCAAACTACCAGGAGGAGCAGTAGGAGGAGGAGGAGGAGGCAAACTATCCCACAGAGCCTCCAGCCAGGAATTACCTCGGAGAAAATCAGTGGACCGTCAGAACTCATCAGAGAGAGGAGCAGCAGCAGGGGGATTTGTTGCAGGAGGACCCTTTTGTCCGGGGCCTCCTCAGAAGTCTCCAGGTGACTCTCCAGGACAGTCTCCCCCAACTGGTTTCCCTTTCTCCCCCACCGCTGTCCTGGGATCAGGAGGTGGAGGAGCAGGACTACGAGGCTCCCGTCCGCTGGGTGAGTTCCTCAAATCAGCCGTCCACATGGACCCTCAGAGGAAGCACCTTCTGGTCGGGGGAGCTCTCAGTCGGGGCAGTGGCTGTTCGATGGGAGCTTCCGGTGGTGGAGCTCACCTCGACCCTGGGTCTGTTCTCCCCCTGCCACTGTCCTTCGCCCTCCCGCTCCACCATCGGCTTACCTCTGGCAGCGTGGGTGACGGCACCCACTCTCACCCAGTGCAGTTCCTGAGGAGGCTGGACCTCTCGGAGCTCCTCACCCACGTCCCTCGACATAAACTCAACACCTACCACGTACGCATGGAGGACGACGCTCAGGCAGGCCAGGGAGAAGAGCTGCGCAGGTAGACTGTGAAACAGTTTGAGCTCAAAAACATAACTTTCACTTTTGCATATAAATGTGTGTTCACTGAGCTTAAGTTGAACAGCTATTTCAAAGCTATTAAGAGTTTAAAAATTAGAAACCAGCTGAGAATTTGAGAAAACAGGTGTGACAAACTCAAAATATTGAGTTGAATCAGCAACTGCTTATTCAAATTGACAATAGTTACTAACAGATTTACCATAATTTATATTTTAATAGTTTAAAAATCAGTCTTAAGAGTAAGAACTTGAAAAAGAAGCTGGCTGCTGCTGCTGGGGAAGCATTTTTGCACCAGATTTTAGTATAAAATATGCAGAAAGAATTGTGAATTCTTGAGTATATTGCGGCTGAAATCCCTACTAGCCTTTACGATGGTTCACATTCTTTAATGACAACAAGGGCATGTACCACTTCACTATGCACAGTTATTACTACCCTCAGATGTGGGGTGTGCTGTCTAGGATAACGGCACTAATTAGACTGCACTGTATCTGAACCTGACCCAAGGCTTTCATTTCAAATAATTTAAAAATATCCAGCTATTAAAAAACAAGACATATTTAGAGCTTCATAAAACATCTTTATTATGCTGACATTAAAAAATGATACATATCCAAGAAGCATAGCCTATGTTATGTATACATATATTAATCCTGAAACCTTAAAATCCTTTTATTGAAAAATTAAAAGTCATCAGGCAAATATTAGGCAAGTTATCAAACTTTATTTGTGGGGAAGCCTCTGATAAAAACAGTTTGTTTGGCTGTGTGAAGCTATTACCATGCTATCCATGCCCACCTCCTCCACTGCTCTCCTCAAAGGATGGCTGTGGGATACATATACACAGCAGCATCATGGATATATATTTGGTTATAAGTACATCATTCATCTGAGTTTTCTCTCATTCTTTCTGTTCATGTTTTCCAATAGGTTTATCCTGTCAGCCCTCAGTGCAAGCCAGAGAAACGTGGTCAACTGTGCGCTGTGCCACAGAACGCTGCCCGTGTTTGAACAGTTTCCTTTGGTGGACGGGACTCTGTTTCTCAGCCCTTCTCGCCACGACGAGATTGAGTATGACGTCCCCTGCCACCTTCAAGGTCAGACCTGGCAACAAGGTCCTGGCATGAGACACTATATACTATAAATCCAGCTTTAAAAAAGATAAATTGCCATGAACTTTGGTACTAACGTTTCTGCTTCCCACATGATGAGTCCTACTAACTTTGATGACCCCCTGACGTTTCCTGCCCACATGAGGTTGATTTTGTTGTTTTTAGGGAAAATTAAGAAGGCAATTTTGATGGTTGCTAAAAAAAAAATTCATTCAGTCAGTTCAGTTATGTTATCTATATGATGAATTGTAATAACTTAAACAATCCCTAAACTTTTTATGTAGCTTAAAAACTGACCACCCTAAATTACCCCTTAATTTTATGAAAAAAGCACCTTAGAAATTGTCCACAGAAAGTGTCTGGAAAGGGCAGGCAAATGAAAATATTATGGAGGCGATAGGATGAACCACCTTTAATCACCTTCTCAGTTTTACCTCAACCAATCAGATTAACAAACCACATGAAAGGGCTAATACTGTAATTTGTGCTTCTTTCAATAATGCAAGACTTTATAGTTCTGTCAAATGTTGCTGTAACATCATCTATGATAACTTTTAAAGAGGCTGTCGTTGTTTTTAATCAAATAGTCACTCTGTCATCAAATCAAGTGCTCTTAAGTCAAAAAAAGACACACCCACCTGTATCTGTTAATAGTTCCTCAGAGATGCTGATTGGTCTGAACAACAGTGGTTCAGTCACATGACATTACCTCCTGTCACATCTTCCTCGATTTCCTGAATAATAATAGAGTAATCTGGCGCCATCATCTGAACAAAATACAATTTGTCCAAGTCTTTGAGTTATGGTCAAATATCTATAACAATGACATTCCCATCATTCTTTCAATTACACTTTGTGATTAGCATGATAAACTTAACATACTAAATTTGGAGGCTGAACACGGTAAACCTTATATCAGCTAAACAACAGCATGTTCGCATTTTCATTGTGAGCATGTTTATAAATTACTTAACTTAATTATAAACTTATATTACATACTAATATTAGCATTTAGCCTGAAACAATCCCCAGTACATTAGCAGCCTCATTTGCTTCAAATCTGACAGAAAATATGTATATTTATTGATAAAATAACTGCAATCATTAGCATGTCATTTAGCGTAATTATGTGTTCACTTTCCATCTAAAATGGTCAATCTGTGTTAGTTTCCCCTTCTATGTAGGCAGATTATAACTGGTTAATCCATCAGTAAGCCCATATTGTGTATACGGACATAAAAAGGTTTTTTTTTGCTGCCTTCTGCACAGTCTGGGATGAATGTGAATTAGCATGGCTGCTGTATGGAGCTTCTTTGATGTGCAGGCCAACAAGCTTTGATTTATTTGCTCCTTGATATGCATCAGTATGAATGGATTATTGATTTTGTTGTTCATGCTTCTGTGTTAGAAAGAATATTAATGTTGGTGCAAAAGAAATGGTGCAATTGTATCATGCTGTACAGTAAAAAAAGTGAGGTTTGATTACAGTTATTTTCAGTCAAGAGTTTTGACTTTTTTGCCCCGTGAGAGGTTTGTATTGATTTTTTTCTTGAGAAAATGGAAATGCCTGTTTTTTTTTGGTAGCAAGTTTTCAAGGTCTTATATCACAGCTTAAGTTTAACCAAAAATACACTAGAACACCATAATTATGACTCTCTTGTGAAATGTGCAATTGGCTCTGAATGCATCCATGTTAACGGTGGTGTGGATGGCAAGCTGCCATTGTATGTCCTCCATGAATAACTTCATATTGATCAGGCTCATAGCGCTTTTTTGCAAACAGTGATTAAAAACTCTTACTAAATGTATCCAGCATGGCTTTTTTCGCACACTGAGGGTCATTCATGCAGAAACTGTACAGAACTTTGAAACTTTATTACTTGCCAGGCTTCTCTTCTAGTAAAGAACTCACATCAGGAATCATGGTAATCAGTTATAGTCAACACTCGGGGCAAGAAACATACTGACTGCCAAGTAGCCTGGACACCCACACTACTCTGGTCTACATGGACAACATCTGCCTTTGAGCAGTTATTTCTTTCTGCTACACTTGAATACAGTATCACACTTTTTCTCTATGCTGTAAGAAGGGGCTCCCTTCCATTGTGTTCCCTACATCTCCCCATGGACCTTCTCGAATACATAATGAATGACTGCTAGAAAGGGCAAAGTTTTCCCTTTTCTCTGGCTTTGCTTATGTGCAATTTTTAATCACTTGAAACAGAAATACCACAAACATTATTAACTCAAAACTTTTTTCATAATCGCTTAAACATTTTAGCTGCATTTGCATGCAACAGAAGCTGTAAAACTCATCTCCTCCCACTTCAGCTTACTTATGACAAGATTCAAGACTAACCCTATGTAGAAGTTTGATGATTGGCAAAGACTAGTCAAAAGACTAGACTTGTCAGGAGTTTGGTAATTTATTGATTTTCCTGGTTAATTAACAGACCACTCTTGCTTAAAGATAAACTGTTCTGTAATGTAGTAAATTTAATGCCTAACTATATTTCTTTATTTCTAACAGGCAGGTTAATGCACCTCTATGCCATCTGCGTGGACTGCTTAGAAGGCGTCCACAAGATCGTCTGCATCAAGTGCAAGTCACGCTGGGATGGGAGTTGGCATCAGCTGGGCACCATGTACACCTACGATATACTGGCTGCTTCACCATGTTGCCAGGTAAAAAAACAAAAAAACAAATAAACATGAAAACAATGGATACAATGACTGTAGATATGTGAGAGGTCTTGCTTGTAGTAATGAACCAGTGGCGAACTATTATCCCACTGTGCAGCTCCCCTCAGCTTAATGATCCTTTTTCTATCTTTCAGCACATTATTTAAGCTTTCCAGCCTGCAAGTTTACTGTTTTGGTTCAGCCTCACTGTTCTCACTGGCCCCTTTCCCCCCACAGCGAGCAGCTGTTTTCAGTAAAAAAAAAAAAAGAAGCTATAATAAATCTGCTATATGCTACCTGTCCAGCACCAAGAAGCAGACAGAGGCAGAGTTATTGACTAGCTGGGGAAAATAGTGAGGCATTTTGAAGTTACAGAGCCAGATAACATCTCCAAGGAGCTGACTGAGATCAACGGTATTCGAAGAAGTATCCAGATCATTTACATAAGTAAAAGTATGAATACCATATTATGAAAATACTCAGGTAAAGGTGTTAATTCAGCATGTTAGCGAAATGATCAAAATAGCTGTCAGTCAAAATTTGTTCATACAGTAATTGATTAAAAAGCTAATGGTTTCAGCTACACTTTTATTAATTATACTTTTTGTTTTTACTTACAACTGTAATACTTGTGAGTGTATACTGTTCAGTAGTTTATTCTATGCAAAACAATTTTACAAGCCTGTCATACATTTGTTCTGCAAAAATTTGTTTTATAAAAAAAGTAAGTAAATTTGTACAATGGAGGTGTTAGAGTAAAAAGTACATGGTCCTCAGAGAGAAGTCAGTGAGCAGAGCTTTTATCTGAGATTTT
>JAPZDZ010000010.1:17460612-17473864 GCA_029783805.1 Acanthurus tennentii
TTCTGTTCAGTCCTTAGGAAATGTTAGCATGCTAACACACTTAACTAAAATAAAAATCTCTCATGTCATGTTATCTCCACTTCATAACACTAAATTTCAAGTTGAGAAAACAATCTCACTGCAAAGGTTATTTTTGTGTCTCCCATGATCTTCAGTGACGTGTGAAGTTTATCTAGTTGTGATAAAGTTATCAGGACGACTTCAAAGAGCTCAGGGTGAAATGAAAGTGTCAGCATTGCGATTCTATGAAACCTGGGGGAACTCCATCATCTTATGAAATCTGACCTCATCAAAAGCTTCATATCTGCTACTAAATGGACCTCATGAGCAGATGTTAGCTGCTGTTCTCAAAGTTCAAATGAAGAACTTTAACATCATGTTATAAGCTGCCAGCAAAGTTGATAAAGGCTTTAAAAAACATTGTTGCACATGTAATGTTGCCTTTTCATGGACCAGAAGGAGTGAATTTATGTACTACTGATTTTTTAAACTGCTTTTGGGAAAAAAACAAAGCACAACAAAGAAGATATATGTGCATTTTGTTGTTTAATTGAGCGGTAAAGTTTGAGGACCAAATTATTCATTAACAAGTAATACATTTTGTTAAAATATCCTGCAGACAAGTGACGTCCTTTTGCACGGTACAAACGACCATAAAAGTCAGTTTCATTGCAGAATGTAATTTTTGTGGTTGACCACATGTAAAGTCTTACAGTCCTCTGGTGCTAAAATAAACTCTCAACCTGTCTGCTGCCGTGAAAAATGCCTCCTGTGCTGTGAACTGTGCAAACAGTTGCATTAATGTGCAGAAGATTTATGGCCACTCTTGCCCCTCAGACACAATCCCCTGACCACACACATGCAAATAGTAAAGAAAAAAAAAATGTATCTGGCCCTGACACTTAGGGTAACGTAAACTGTGTGTGACCACAGGCTTCACAACACCCCGTTGCCCTACTCTAACACCGCTGTTCAGCACCTTAAATGGCAAAGGGGCACAACCCAGAGTTTATGCACAGTAGGCCTCTGTTTACATAAACTGAGAGATTTTCACTCCGACCTCTGCATTGCAGCGTGTAGAAATGGCAAAAAAGATGTCACCGCGGCCTCGAGTTGGGTTTTTCTGTGTCACGCTGGTATGACAGATGATTTATCTTTATTATATTCACTGTGGCTCCGCATGATGTTAGGCTAAAGTCCAAACATTTGCCCTCATAATGGGCTATCTTTCTCCCGTCTGCTCAGTTTCTCGCTCCCTCTCGTCTGCCAGGCTTCTGTCTCAGAATAATCTTTCGAGATTAAGCCGGCCAGTGATGTAAAACCAAACGTGTGGATTCTCTTGATGAGCTTAGGGAAAGTTTCTGAGGCTTACTTCGACTTTCGATTTGTTGGGAACAGCGACGGTGGCTTGAGCTGAGCTAAGCGGCTCACCGACGCAGACCTGAGATCTGCTTTCTCCATCTCTCATTTGATTTCACTTGTTTAAATAACCTTTTCATTGCGGTCGTAATGTTTTAGTGAATTGAGTTAGTATTACAACACTGGTCGACGAGTTACAGAGGCAGGCTTGTGGCCAAAGATCATCAGATCGATTGATCGCCTGGAAACAAACTCACCTTTCACATCATTCCAAGAATCTTTTGGCAAAGCTCTGAACCCCCATCTGATCCGGGGGAGCTGCTCTACAGCAGGGCTGTTGTTGTTGCCGAGCACTTGTAAAAACGTGTTTCGGTGCTGGTAAGCTCTTAGATATGTATTTATGAAATATTTCAAAAGTAAATTTAGGTTTCAGCCACTTTTCCTGAATAAATAAATGTGAATAAAATGCTGTTAACCTGCATTAATGGAGCTTTGGCAACTTTCTTGGCAGCTTAGCCAGTTGTAAGCAAATAGTCTTCAAATAAAGCCCTGATGGTGAGCACATCAGCGAAAAACACTCATTAAAGGATCCTTTAAACATGAGGTAACTCTGGCATTAATTTGTTTCTGGCTTCCTGTCAAATCTGAGTCCAATATTTATCATCTCTGGTCTGATTTATTGCTCCAGGAACTCCTGAAAGCAAATAAGTTTCTTTAGGAGTTAGATACTCCACCATGGTCACTGCTAGTTGCTAGCTTTTTTTATTTCCATGCATCGATGCTGGACAAATGGTGTGATATTGTTCTTTTTTTTTGGAGAATTTTTGATGCTGGTGCTGAAAGTGAGATTGAACCGAAAAATTTGCAGGTCATAAAACCAAAGTAATTAGGTGCAAGACAGATGGATTTTAATCCACTCCTTTGATAAAAATCTTAATTTGTGCTGGTTGCATTTTTAAAGTAGAATTCTTTGATTTGATCTGTATACATTGTCTTGATTGTAAGTATTTTTTTTCTCTCCTCTTGTTTTCCTCAGGTCTCTAGCTGGTCCCCCTCAGACACTTGTGATCCCAACCCTTGTGAGAATGAGGCCAAGTGCCACAGCATGGACCAGGACTTCTACTGCGCTTGTCCTGAAGGCTACGAGGGAAAGAAGTGTGAGCAGATCAAGGAGAACTGCCAAACCACCCCGTGTCAAGGTGAGTGAAGTCCGCTGCAGTGATGAAACAGAAATGATAAAACTAATGTGTCAAAGAAAAGTAATTTATTGGCTTTCTTTTTTTCTTTTTCTTGCAGTCATCGACAGCTGCACTGTTGCTGTAGCGACCAACGACTCGGCTGGCGTGCGGCACATCTCCTCCAACGTCTGTGGTCCGCGAGGACGATGCATCAGCCAGCCAGCTGGCAACTTCACCTGCGTGTGTGATCCAGGTTTCACCGGGATCTACTGTCATGAGAGTACGTGAAGAAGCTTGTCTAAATATCAAAACCCTTGTTTGAAGATCAAAACCCACAGCTGGAACCGAATAAGTGGAACTAACTCTAGTCCTGCTGAAAGATTTTTTTATCGCTGTAAACTTACTTTTTCAGATATTAACGACTGCACCAACAACCCCTGTGGAAACGGAGGCACCTGCATTGACGGAGTGAACTCATTTCAGTGCTTCTGTCCCGACGGCTGGGAGGGTCGACTCTGCGACCTCAGTGAGTTTTCGCCCTCTAACATAACTCATCTGTTCCTCCTTTGAGTCAGTAAATAAAACCTCATGCCAGAGTTTGAGCGTCTGCTTGCTCTGCTCTACGTTTCTTTGCACAAAGTGAAAAACTGTTTAGTGAAGATCGAACTGTGTAAATCTTTCTCAGATGTCAACGAGTGCAGACACAACCCGTGTAAGAACGGTGGACGCTGCGTCGACCTGGTGAACGACTTCTACTGCGAGTGTGCCGACAGCTGGAAGGGCAAGACCTGCCATTCCCGTGAGTTATGTTGACTGTGTTAATGTGTGTGTTTATGTTCAGAACCTGCTACGGCCCCCCAACTCCGACATGCTACACATCTTTGTATGTTTTGACAGCTAAAATCTGTTTATGTGACGTCAAACTGAGCGTACAGAGGATCACATGATCTATTCGTTCTTACTGATGCTGCGAATGGTCATACGAGGATGGTGTGTCTGTGAGTGTGTGACCTCAGTGTGTATTTGTGATCCCGCACAGGCGAGAGCCAGTGTGACGCAACCACCTGCAGCAATGGAGGCACCTGCTACGACCACGGGGACACCTTCCGCTGTTCCTGCCCACCTGGTTGGGGAGGAAACACATGCAACACAGGTGAGGCCTCAGGATGGCGTTTGTCGAGCTAATTATTGATACTATTGCTAAAATCTTTTGTTTGGGGGGTTTTTGGACTGTAAAACACCTTAAAATTAATAATGCATGTTTAAATGATTTCATTCTTGGAAGAAAGAGAATTTCAAATATTCAGTTTTCATTTTATCCTTTAATCATGATATTGTGTTCATGTCTTCTTGCAAGAAGGGGTTATTTTGTTTTGTTTTCAAATGGCAGAATGTCATTAATCAGTGCCAACAAACAGATCAGTCTTGTTGGCATCTTGTTTAAGTCGACACAAAAGCCTGCGTGAGCCAATGTAGAGTCCATATTTTTGACTTGCAACAACCTGTAAAGCTGCATCGGTCCCATCAGTGCTTTATGAAATGTTCTGATTTGAATCTGACATGAGCTTGGTTGCAGAGGTTTGGCATCAGGTTTCTTTAGGATAATAAATTCTAAAACCGCACTGATAACCAAAGAAAACAAATGGTATAAGAGAGGATACAATCAAGCCAAAACAGGCTGTTAAATCAGTTAATATTTACAGCTTTTCACTGGTACTGTATGTGAAAATAAATGTATTGTTTATCAAACAATCCATCTCTGTCATAAGTAGGTGATACTGTTGTGCAATATCTACTTCAAAGACCAGATTGAGTGTATATCAACTAAGTTTTACAGACCTTTTGTTTCTGACAGCATTGTGTTTTCACACAAATTTACCGATTAACACAGAAGTCCTCAGGCTGTAATTAGAGTCTTGCAAAACTTCGGGTTAAATAAGGATAGAAAAATAGCAGAGTTGTAGTTGCCTGTTTTCTTGCAATATAAATGTCTGATATGATTTATATTTGATACTCTTTGTATTTGTTTTGTTTTTTTCTGGTGAATTCCTCTGATCTCTAACTAATACTTTGCTTTCTCTCTTCTGACAGCCAAGAACAGCACATGTGCCTCCAGTCCTTGTTCAAATGGAGGAACCTGTGTGGGAGGAGGAGACACCTTCACCTGCATCTGCAAAGAAGGCTGGGAGGGCCCGACCTGTGGCCAAAGTCAGTGTCTCTGTGTAGCTTTGCATGTTAAACTGAATTAAAAGTCACCATCAATTAGTTATTAAGTCTTTTAAAGCCCTCATGCTCGTTGTTTTTGTTAGAATCTAACAGTGTTGAGCCAAATATGAGCTCTCTCTTCAATTTTCACTCTTTCAACAATAGTTCTTTGTGCTCTGCACAGTTTCTCTGTGATCTTTTATGGACGAGTTACAAAAATGTATCAAAGATTATTGCTGTCGTGCTAACACCTTAGCATGCGCTAGGCAATATTACAAATTTTGTCTTAACCTGTTAACATCTACCTTTTGGAAAAAAACAAATGAAAGAGCTCATAATAGAAAACTGTAAGGCCAAAGTGGGTGCATCAGCTACTGAATTTGTTAGAAGATCATCAATAAAAAAATTATGTAATGCATGTACTAAAAAAGACAAAAGTTCAACAATTAAGCCGTATTAAGTTGTAAACAGATTATTGGTAATCAAATAGAAGAAAAAAGAATAAATAACTTATTTACATTTTATGAAATCATTTTAAAATATTACATGTATTGAGAAAAATGTGGCCCTGTAGCAACTCGATGCTAACTGTCTCATTTTCTTGTCTTTCTTTTCAACAGATATTAACGACTGCAACCCTCATCCATGGTATGTAGCGTTTCCTGCCTCACACTCTTGTGGTGTAGCCAGACCCCCCCCAACCTTTTTTTTTTTTTATTATCCCTGCCCTCCTCCCCCCTTCCCTCCCTCCCTCATCTCCACACTTCACACAGACCTTTGCAGGCTGGAGGGGTGAAAGGGCCACTAAAAGCAGTGGAAGTTGTCCTTAAATCAAGCCTCAAAGGGGCATCTCTCAGAGGATGGGGCTCGGATATTGAATAGGACAGAGAAAGGAGGGGAGAGAGGGGAGACGCAGGAGTCCCACCTACCCCATGGTGAATGCAGGTGGGGGGTGGAGCAGCGGGGGTGGTGGGCATACGTGTCCATTCTTTCCTGAGCGACCTGGGGGGGGACTTGGGCTTTGAGGAGGAATGGAAGAAGGCATGTTGAGAGGAGGAGAGGGGAGGGACTGGACACGGCAATTAGCATTTGAAAGGTGGAGGCTTGTATTGATGAGTTGAACAGAGCCTTGTGACCCCCCCTGCCCAAACATCACCACTACCACAACATATACACACATACACACAACCAAATAAAAAAAAGATGTGCTTTGTTGCAGCTGGAAAGGATGTTTCTCTTGTGCAGCCTCATTGAATTGCTTTTTATTCCTCACCTCTCTCAGTTACAACGGCGGTATCTGTGTGGACGGAGTCAACTGGTTTCGCTGTGAGTGCGCTCCTGGTTTCGCTGGACCAGACTGCCGAATCAGTGAGTAATTCCTGTGTTGTAATTTATCATATATCAAAGAGTTTAAGATGTAAAATCAAGCCCCCATGATTCTTCCGGAGCATAACATCGCCATAGGAAAGACAGAAAAGAAATAAAAAGGAGGGCAAGGAGGAGATGGACACATTGACACCTAAACGTAAGACCGGGATGCCGCCCTTTCCCTTTTCTCTGGTCCTTTAATGCCTCAGGGGTCAGAGGTCATCCCTCCTCCATACTCACACAGTCACACAAACACACACGAAAGACAAATTACCCAGTGACCCTGAAATTCTTCTTCTCTGCTCTTTTGTTCAGTCCGGATAGCAATCACCTTTTCAGTCAGGCTTGAATTTGTGAATTCTCATCCAGACTCTGTTCTTGTGGGATCTGGATGACAATGGCTTCAGTTCCCAGCAACTTTGGTGGGAAGGCACAATTGATATGTGTCGCTCAAAGAGCTGTTCAAAAAGCAGATGGGTTGGTGGTTAAACGTGTGGAATTTACTCACTTACGAATGAAAAATTGTGGAGATTTTAACTGCACAGTACTCTTGTAAAACTTAAATTTGATGCTTTTCTGTCCTGTCGCAGACATAAATGAGTGCCAGTCTTCACCCTGTGCCTACGGCGCCACCTGTGTGGACGAGATTAACGGTTTCCGCTGCATCTGTCCGCTTGGTAGAACAGGAGCCCGATGCCAAGAGTGTAAATACAACTCTATTTAAGTCATACTAACTCGTGAATTCACTCCATCCTGTTGTTTATTTAACCAAAGTTTGTACTTTTCTGACTTGTTGATGCAAAATTTTAACTAAATCGATTAATCTATGAGTTTTGTCATTCATTCATGCAGATTTTCTGCTACAGATGTTCAACATGTCTCTTTCTGTCTGTATGTAGTCATTGGTATCGGGAAGGCTTGCCACTACGCTGGGCTGCAGTTTCCCCACAGCAGCCGCTGGGAGGAAGAGTGTAACAGCTGCCATTGCATCAATGGCAAAGTGGATTGTACAAAGGTAACACAGTGCAGCAAACATCAGCTGCTCCTGATTCAGCTACATCAGTTGGCTGCTAAACATCACAATTATTCATGAAGGAAGTTTATTTAAATTACACTGTGAAAGAGGAAAATTGGTTTTGGGCCTTTTTAATTTTTTTTTTTTTTTTATCTGGATGCTGTGATTTTAGGTGCTGTGCGGTCGTCGGCCCTGCCGGCTGCAGCCATCAGGTCAGGACCAGAGTCGGCAGTCCTGCCCGGCTGGACGAGAGTGTCTGGAGCACAGCTACCTCACATGCTTCTCTCCCCCCTGCAACGAATGGGGGGTTTGTTCAATGGCTGGACCTTCACCTCCACAAGCAACCACCAAGTGCCAGCCTAACAGCGGGCATCTGGACAACAGCTGTGGCCGCATAACACTTGTTTTCAACAGGGACAAAGTACCACCAGTGAGTCATCTCCTTATATATAACTTTTTTTGTTGCAGTCCTGCACTCATGAACACATTTTAGTATTTCCATTGTTACTGATCAGTACATGTGTGCGAATATGCAGGGAACTACGGTGGAGAACATCTGCTTTGAGCTGAGGTATCTTCCCGACACCAGACGCTTGGCAAACGACCATGCCCTCCTCATTCTCTGCGACCTCTCACATTCAAATGAGGACGCTGTAGAGGTGGCTTTAGTAAGTAAATGATTCGAGGGTATTTGAATTCTAAATCTGTCCTATTTATGCTTGTGATAGCATCCAATATGTACAAAGCACAGTGTTTGAGGTCACTGGAGGACATCAGTTTGTTTGGATGGGACCCAAAAAAGTAGTGCTGCTATTTAGCTACAGGACAGTCAATCTAATAATCTTACAACAATTTTTTAGTCAGTTTAACTATATTTGCAGACTGTATTGTACTTATAAAAGTGAATAAGATAAGTTGTTATGTCTCATTTCTATGCTTCTCTTTGGTTTCTTTCTCAGTCTTTCCAGCCAGAGGATCTACCAGACCACAGTCTGATCCAGGAGGCAGCCAGCGCCATAGTGGGCTCCTTGTCCAAGCGGCACAACAGCACCATCATGCTGGCAGTCATTGAGGTCAAAGTGGAAACACAGGTCATGCCACCTTCAGTGGGTAAGTAATAATTAACAAAGGTGTCCCACAAGGATTTATTGTAGGTCCTGTTTGGTTTTAGATTAGCAACTTTTCACTGCTTTAACTGATGTCGTCTGTCCCTTGTACATCCTGATGTCAACAGACTACCTGGTGCCTCTAGTCTGTGTGGTCTTCTGCATGCTCTGCCTCTTCTGCATCATTGTATGTGTTTGGTGGACACGCAAACGGAGAAAAGAGCGTGAGAGGAACGTACGATCAGGTGCCGACGACAGCGTGAACAACCAGTGGGAGCCACTTCGGCTCGTCGTTGGACGTGAGCAGCAGCAGCTGAAAGAAAGCAACAGGGAGGCTGAGCAGGAACGCAAAAAGCTCATGGGCCCCTCCTATCGGACATGTGAGGGGGATGATGATGATGAGGAGGAGGACGAGGAGGAGACGGTGGAGACAGAAGGCGAGCTTGAGCTCGAGGATGAGTGTGGTGGAGCAGAGGCGGGGAAGCAGCCAGTTAGTAAGTACTGTAAGACTGCAGTGCAGTCCAGTGGGGGAGTGATCTGCACCCTGCACAGCTCCAGTTCACCCCTCAAAGCGCCCCACCGGACGCCAGGCTACAGCCCCAAAGACAACCGCTGGAAAAATGTCAGTGCCGCCTTGACTGGTCAAAAGGACCTCAGAGACCATTGTGTATAAGAAATTTAAACAAAGGACTCGCAATGTGAGAGCGAGAGAAGCTGCAAGGCAGCGACTACTCTTATTTTTGGACTACTTTGGGAAGAAAAAAGGCTTTGTGTTTTAATAAGCCGGTCTTTGCTTTGTGTTTATGTTATCGTCACTGTCACCTGAAATGATTTTTGATTCAGGAGGCTCAAGCACAGTGAACATCCTTTTTTTTTTCGCTTCTGTTCACTTATTTTTCTTTAATTATGTACAAAAGGAGCTGAAAAGTAACAATTATTCAGGAGGCAAAAGAAGCTCTCTGCAATTTTTGTTTATGGAATCCTATCATTAAAGAAACGATGAATCATCGAAAAGGAGACAAAAAACCAACCTGTATAAAGATTTTTTTTTTGTTTACAGATGATTATGATTTTGTTAAGTTGTCAGCAGGCTCCTGTTCAGTGTCTGTGGAGGGCAGATGCATATTAAAGGGACAGTAAAGGAAGCGTTTTGAGGGAAATGGACTGTTGGAGCCACAGTAAACAGAGGGAACCCTCCCTTTGCTTTCTCTCTATCCGGCTTTGCCCACCAATCCACCTGTGGCCGTCATACGCCAGCCTTACCAAAACACATGGCCTGGAGGGGAGAGGGGACAGAAACCCCAGTGCCTACTATGTGGCCTTCCATTTTTTTTCTCCTGTCTGTCAGTTGTCTTGGCTGAAAGCTCTGTTTGAGGATTTTTTGCAGTATTTGAGTTGGTAGCAAGTGCCTTTCCAAGAGCCGCATCAAGGCTCCAAGTCGCGCTGCCCAGTTTGACCTCCTTGTTCTCAAATCTCAAAGGGATATAAGTGTAAAGAGTTCAATTTCACAGCAACGCCATTTAAGGTATTTGTTCGAAAACAGAAATGAATACTGTACATATGTGTAAATACAAAAGGAGTCGCTGTGTATATTTGAAATAAGTAACTTAAAGACAAGTCACACATTTTTATTATTATTATTATTATTATTGTTATAATTATTATTACGATTAATATTATTTTTATTTTTTTTACAATGCCATTCCTTTTATTTATGCCAGTCAAAATAGGCACGTTTTATAACTAATCATATCCAAAGTCCCATAGTTAAGAATCTTTACAATGAGGTACCACCTATGAAGGAATTTCTGATGGGTTTATATATGGTTTGTCATGAGACTGCATTAATATCAGAAAGTTTTCATTATTGCTTAAAAAAAGATCAGAAACTTTTTTTAACGACATCATATTTAAAGGGGAAGTAAAAACTTTAGCAAATAAAGCAAAATAAGCTTCCAGACTGCTCTTTATAGACAAAAACTTCAGTGACAGTTGCACTTTTGGCCACCCCTCAATCAATGATCATTGATCATTTGACCAAACAGCTAAGGTAGAATGTCCATTATGACATCACATGTAAGGGTGTGGCCAAAATTATAACTTGTTTCTGATTTTCTGCCCATAAAAAGCAAAGGAGCGTCCAGCGTTTATCATTTGAATCAGTCATGACTTTGCGTTACAGTATCTCTTATTTTTAACTTGTTTTCTATGAGAGGTATTCCCGTTTTTGGTTATTGAATCAGGATTTGGTTAAAAAAAAATTTTTTTTTCAACCAAATTCTGCTTTTGGCAGGAAGTGATGCAAAGCTGCAAAGCCAACATTTTTAGTCTTAAACAGTTCTCAAACCATTTCTAAACCCATCACAAACCCTTTTGTTTCAGGTGCCTTAATGTAATGAGTATTGCATTATTTGTGTAATCGATGGTCATCTTTTTATGTTGTTGGTTTGTTTTTCACTATTAAGGAAAGTAACTCTTTAAAATGTTGTGTGGTGTATAGCGGCGTGTTTTATTCGCCTGAGTAAAGTGCTCTCCTTGTCTCACTTTGCTATCATGGAGATTTCTGGAATAAAACACTTGACAGAGGATTTAAAAAAAAACAGTCCACCATTGCTCCTTTGAGTGTCATGAATGTGGATGTCAGTTGGTCAAATGTGGACATCATGCATTAGCTTCATGTTTGGTTTAAAGGCTTTAATGAAGGGAACAATATTTGCAGATGCAGATGTTTTTTTGCTACCATGCAGATGTTTTTTTAAAGTTACCAACTCAATTCAAAATGACCCCTTTTCATATCATGTTATTGTCTCAAAACGCCATCATATTTTCTGTAAATGGGACACAGCAAAATAAAGAATTAAAGATGCATCACTGCTGGTGTTAAAAGCTGAATATGCATATTGTATACATTTTATTCTACAAAGGTCGTAAGTTAATTTTATACAAAGTGAAAAGGTTTCCATTATTTTAATGGATGTTTCATTGTTCTAAATCATCATCCCAGTTATTTATTAAAGCAGTTTTGACACATCTTGATCACTTGTAGTATTTGGTTTGCAGTACACATCATTTTAAAAGTACTAAAAAGCATCAAGCAACTGGACGAAGGTTGACAAATCTGACCTTAGTAAAGGTCCCCCCCCCCCCAAAAGGGGACATTTTGATCACATCGCACATCCTTTATCAGATTTATTCAGTTAACATGGTGTTAAAGATGTTCAAATGCTGCTGGCATTTTGCAAGCTAAAGAGCCAGATATTTTCCTTAGGAGTTGGTGGAGACCAAAAACAGGCTAAAAGATGGCAGCCGGGAAGAAACTTACAATAAATGCTGATGTTCCTCTGTCTACACTGCTTGCTTACACATTTAACAATTCAATACCACTCAATTATTACTGGTTTCACTGCTCTAACTTAGATTCATTTTTATATTTCACCCACTTTCTACTTGTTCTTAACACACTTTCTCAACAGTATTTGCATATCTGATGACCATCTGATTTGGGATAGTAAACTAGAGTGTTAACATTGGCCTTGCACAGCAAATGTTCTCCAGTGCTTTTGAAGGTTGCCTTACCCCAATCACAAAAAAGCAAACCAGTGATTTGCAAGACTTAATCACTCCAAGAGGACAAGAGTAAGTGGCCATGTAGGTTTTGTCCTGATCAGCTAAAAAAGCTTAAATGCAAAGGTGCTAACTGTGTTGATGCTTAAATAATAATCTTGTATGTATTCACAAACCAAAACACCAACAGAATAACACAGAACTGGAACCATTTGCTGAAGAATAAAAGTCTTCTGAAACCCTGCAGTCCTTGCCCTTGCCCTCTTCTGTGTGGGCTGAGGGCTGCTCACATCGATCGATCCAATAACCTCACCAGCCTGCCCGCCATCCTGCCATCACTCTCGCTCCCGCCACGCCAATAGAACCTCATCTCCTGTTCTGGGCCGATCCAGCCTCCACCAATGGGAGGCTGGCGTGATCATCCTCGCCACATAAAGATGTGAATGTTTCATGAGTAATGTTATGATGTTGGGCAGAGTGGTGGTGGTGGGGTGGGACATTTTTTCTTCGCAACTCCCTTGGGTGCTCCTGGCTAGCGCTAATAGGACCTTCCCTTGTCGGAAAGGCCGGATCAACTTACACAGCTCTGTGGAAGTGCTGGAGTCATCAGAGGAGAGAGGAAGGAAGCTGATAATGTTTATTGCTATGTTAATTTATGGATGATTATGAATTTACTTAAAGACAGGTTTGATCCTAGCATCGTTTGATCTTATGAAGGGATATTAACCTCTTGTGTATCAGAATATTTAATATTATAATGTTTCGTTTCTGTGGGAATATTTTAAGTTTAAATTTCTTTGATACATCTGTAATATTGTGCAGGTAAGAACTCTCACATAGGTTGGAGGCCAAGTTCCCATATCCAGCATTTATTGGTCGGTTGTCGAGATGGGATGTTAATGGACTAGAAGTAATTTCTGCCACTAGAGGTTTCTTAATTGGAACAATAAAAACAAAAATGTAATTTGAGGAGGTCATTAAGTAGCTTGGGATCATGGGATTTGCTTCTTGAATTGTCAGGCAGCCACCACTGCAGATGAAAATCTATCTGACTGACTCAAGCAGAAATGTTCACAGACAAGGTAATTTATTAAAGTTTCACTCACATTACGCTTAGTCATGTTTGCTGACTTCCTTCCTTCCTCTCTCTATCTTGTGTCACCCCAGAGGTAAGTGATGGTTGACAAAATGAAATGTGCCATTACCTCGAAATAAAGTACTATTTTCTCTAAGTGTCTGGTAACAATAAGGAACAGGCTAGAAGCAAGTCTAGAAAACTCACTTTTTTCTTAATCCACACTCAAATTTATTTTGTTCAGACGTGATGGGCCTGACTCATGTGACATCACCCGAGGCCCAATGTCAGACGTAACACAGGATACAACAATCCTTATCTTGATAACAATGTGCTTTCAGCTTTGCAATATTAGTTTAAGGAAAGTCATCTCTGTGTCTCA
>JAPZDZ010000010.1:17473964-17485775 GCA_029783805.1 Acanthurus tennentii
ACAACAATCCTTATCTTGATAACAATGTGCTTTCAGCTTTGCAATATTAGTTTAAGGAAAGTCATCTCTGTGTCTCATGCAGACAGTGCAGTCCATAAAGAAATGATTTTTCCTAGTTTGATACAGAAGAACTTGCCCTGTCTTGCTTAGAGCCCTGACCTCAACCCTTATCCAACACCTTTGGGATGAACTGGAACACCGACTGTGAGACCAGACCTCGTAACCCATCAGTGTTGGACCTCACCGTTGCACTTGTGGCTGAATGGGCACAAATCCCTGCTGCCATGTTCCAAATTCTGCTGGAAAGCTTGAAAAGAGAGTGCAGGCTGATTTAGCAACAGATTACTGCTCATGGTTTTGGAATGAGACTTTTATCAGTCACATATGAGTGTATTGTTAAGGTGTTCCTATACTTTTGGCTATGTATTTGTATTGTTCAATCAGAGTCCTTGATCAAGTTGTGCAGGAATTTCTCAGTTAATATTAAGTGCCTGGAAGAATAACTTGCTTAATCAATAAATAAATATGATTCACAACAAGAGTATTCAGCAGATTGCAAAATTGTTTCAGAGTTATTGACATTTCCCAAAAGTTTTTCACAGAAAAATCCTCACAGAAAAATCTATTCTCTATTCACCAGTAGTTAATATTTAATAACTGCTTGATATTTGAATTTTGTTAGTGCTGACCTAAATCATAAATTTACCCTTAAAAAACTTTGCAATCTGTTTGTGTAAAATGTACAAAAAAATGTGCGCTCTTAGTTTGGTTAGGAAAACCTTTTAATTGGCTTAACCGATTAATGTCATTATTCCGTAATCCATCAATAATCTAATGTCAAGTAAACATTCTGGCTTTGAACCTGTGTTATTTTCTCTTTTTATGTCCAATCATTAGAGTGTTTACATATTGCCATCACTTAGTGCAAAGTTGATATGTGATGTGATGCCAAGTTGGCTTTGTTAGCATTAGTTTGCCCCCCCTGCCCCCGCCCCCACTGATCCCAGACTGCATCAGTAAACCGACACCAGATTCCAAAAGTGGCTCCTTACAACAGCCAAGGACATCTCAGTGTGCTGCATTTGTAAACACGTAGTACTACGACACACGGCTCAAAATGGCCGAAAGCATTGGCAGCAGAGGAAGCAGATATGTAGACGACATGACTGCCTACTTTTCTGTTTTAGAGCTGAGAAGGTTTCAGTCTCTTTTGTGCACACACACACACACACCGTCTGTACACACAGACAGACTGCAGTGGACTGACGTACTGTGAGATGGTATTTTGTGTGCGCTCCCGCTCCCTGTGGCTGCTCTGTGCATCTGTTGATGTGGGTCTTTGGGACCATCTGACAGCGAAAGCAGCTGGGTGACAGGATTTTAGGCTAAGCCGTTCGTCTCTTTAAACACACAAACACACACATACACAAACACACACACAAGCACAGTCACAAACCAAACATGGTCCTTATGGGACATCAAGCTGGCACGTGCTGGTGGACAGCGGGCTGCAGCTGGCACTGTGGGCTGACTGAGGCCGGGAAACAAGTCACAGTGTACCAACTGTGTCTGTGTTGGCTGGCACTGCACGTCTGCCATGCCACTGCAGTAACCCCCCCCCATGTACCCCTTGCACCGGGAAATGGGGGGCATCATATTGGCAGAGGGGGGCAGGGTGAGTGCAACTGGGAATCTTACAGTGTCACAGCAGCTTTTCTGGGGCAAGTGTTCAGTGTGTGTGTGTGTGTGTGTGGGTGTGTGTGTTTGTCTAATAAAAAAAAATGCACTGGGAGGAAACTTGGCAGATGCACAGATGCACTAAGATAAATAACCATGTACAGAGCTGTATCCTTGAATTACAATGAAATTAAAGGGACTGGGAAAAGAAGACCTTTTTTAACCAGTTATTGTAATAAAAAAAATATTAGATGCATGCAACATTGATATCATTTTTAATGTAAAAAAGTGAATATGGGACCACAGCTAATGGTCATCTTTTGCAAATTGTTTGCAAACAATGAAAAATCATAATTCATGTTGTATATAGCCCATGTTGTTCAACCAGCAGCCTAATGAGCCAAAAATTTTCAGCTATTTATCAAAGAAAATAAAGAGAATCAGAAAAAATAATAATTTAAAAAGCTGGATATGATATGGTTTTGTTTAAATAAAAAATATGTAAATGATTTTAAAGATTATTAACATGGTTGTCAATTAATTTCCAGTTCAGTCAAAGAACTGAACAATAACTTGAGCTTTAAGTGACTGAAAAAGCCTGCACATGCTGGGGTTTGCTTAGTACTACTGTTTGCTATCTCAAACTGAACTGTTTGCTAAAGCTTTGTGTTCATACTGATGACAGTCTATAAATACCACACTTAATGAAAGTAGTTCATTCTTCTATCGCTTGTACCAGACCTTGAAGGTATCCCATTACTGAATAGCTAAACATGTTTCCTAAAGTGCCAGCCATGAACATTAAATATAGCACTGAAGTCAAGGAGAGATTTTTTTCAACCTTGTTTTTAGAGGAATTATACCACAGAATCCCGAGTCTGACAGGGACATATTGATGTTAGAAATGCTGCTAAAACCAACCATAAAAGACCGGCCTGTTTTGCTTCACTGCTGTAACACAGGCAGATCACAGCCAGGGGAAGTCATTCAGGAGTCACATGTTGGATTCTGCAGGGCAGAAGGAAAAGTCAAAGGTCAAAGGAGGGCAAACAAACTGTAAATTTGCTTCTACTTCCCTATCTCAGCTAGGAGCTCTTGCACACTCTCAAGATGTCAGTGCATGTGCTCTTTTTAGACGTTTGGATATCTGATGAGAATCTGGCCTTTAGCAGCTAGTGGTGGATGATATGCTAACATATCCTGAATATATTTAATACACACATACATATACATACAGCCTGTTGATTAGATATAAAGACAGATGGAAAGATGGTGTGCTTGAAGCTTTTTTAAGGTCTCCTCATGTAGTTTTTCTTGTTATGTTTGTCTCCAAATATCAAATACATGTCTGTTTGTACAAGCTCCAGTGACAGTGTGAAGTGCAACCCAACACCATGTGCAGTAATATGCAAGGTCAATTTGCACCTCTGAGCCTGAGTGACATCAGAGAATGTTAAATATCCTAAGGAGCAACTCTGAAGTAAGATGCAGTATGCATGCTACAAGACAAAGTAAAAAGCTACAGAATATATTCAGAGATAGAAAGCTACAATTACATTTTCTGTGTTTTCGGCCAATATCTGAGCAGAACACTGGCATCCATGTCTGCCTTTCTGGCAGTAGTTTAGCATATATAGGGTTTATGAAAAAGCATTATTCACAGTATGAATAATATTCTAAGTAAACACAACCAAGTATGTTCCAATGCCTCTTTTATATTTTTTGTTAAATTCAATATTTTTATGGTTACGATTTAAACTAGAACCTGAATGCAATGAGTCAGATCCTTCATATTCTGGAAGGTCATCATGTGTTTGTAGTGACACTGATAGCCTTGTAGCTCTAAAACGTAGCGAAAACTAAGTACTTCCAAATCTGGTGATTTTGAATTTGAATATATATGACAAACTGAAAGATTTAGAGTACCAGGCCTCAATAGAAAGCAGGCTTGCATTAGAGACCTGCCTTTATTTAATACATGTTTGATCTGTATATTAGGAAATCTTTGTTTAGGTAACTCCTTGTTTTACGGTTTAACATTGCAAATTATTTGCAGGAGCATATCTTGAAAGTTAAGAGATTTGCACTTTTTCATTAAGATATTTCAAATACTGCGATTTTACAGCCACATTTTTTAAACTAAAGTCTCCCCTCAAGACTTGCCTTTTATTAGTGGTAGCTTAGCAAAATTTTGCTAAGCTACCGCTTTTGTTGAAGAAAAACAAAGTAAAAAGTACAATATTAACCTCTAAAATGGAATGTAGTATGAAGTATTTAGTTGAATAAAACGTAATTACTTAAGTAAAACACAAGCACCTAGAATTTCTAGCCAACTTCTAGCCAAATTTTATCCCTCTAGTTATTTTCCACCATTGGCGCTGGCCTTTATAACGGTTGGCGCGGCACTCACGTGACTTTCATCTCTAACTGTAGCATAAATCCAATGTACCCCTTTAAATATGGCGGTTTATAAGAAGTCAGCGCCCTAGCCACAATACAGGTGTGCGACACTCATTAATGGCACGTTTGCCAACCTTGATGTGATACCGCTGTAACTCTCGTTGCACATGTTTACATAGCGTTCGTATACTAAAGTCAGCTAGCTTGCTAACACTCTCACAGCCTCATCATGTTAATTCGTATTAGCTTTGTGGTGGAAATAATCGTTTTAATGCCACCATCTTTACTAGCTAGCTTAAGGCTACCGTTTTGTTGTCAAGCCATCCCAAAGGATTTACTTTCTGCTAAGCAGCCGAAGATCACAGCTTTAGTCCAACAAGTGTAAGTACCTGCTGCCTGTGCTAACTTTATTATTGTAAGGCAATGTTTCGACTTTGTTCATTCCTGTTGAAGGGTTTGTTAAAATTAACTAACTGACTTACCTATGTGTGCTAGTGATGCTGCTGATAGTTAAGGTGTTGTCTACTAGATGTGCTTGTGTCATGACATTCACTGGCTACTTAATGTTTATTGCCGCTTTCTCATAGCAACTGAGCTAAACTTTCTCGTGACTGTAGTTTGATAGGTGCATTAATAAGTGTACGTGCAGCTGAGTAACACAATATTGCAGAATGTCCAGCTTCATTTGCTGCTAACAGATGTGGCAGATGTAGTCAGATCTTTAACTTAGGTAAAACTAGGAATACCATAGCACGCCTTGTGTGACTCATCCATGACTCACCCAGTCCTCAATGAGTAGGGAAGTAATGAATGAGTGATTTCATAATATCAGAAAGTACTTGTTTGGTTTGGGCATGTCGCACAAATATGTTGCCTTAAGCCATGTCAAGTACAGTCTAGCCAACGTGTTTGAGAAATAATGCCTAAGAGAAAGGGATTCGGTACATAACACATACTGAAACTTACTGAAAGTTACAGAAGTTTTGTTCCGCAATAAAGAGGACATGAAAAGAATTTTTTCTTCTTTTCTTCTTCTAATTAAGGTAGTTTAACTCAATCATAATGGATGAGTAAGTAATCAGACTGCAGCATGTATGGTCTTGATACTGTGTTCATAGGCAGTTTTCCAGAGTAGACAATTATTGAATTTCCTACATTTCCTTTACTTAACCTTATAATACATTCTTTTAATGTTCAGATTAGCAGCACAGATTATGAGTTTAAGTAGAGTTTAAATGAACAATTCTTTTCTTTGTCAGTGATTTCTTTAATGAACTTTTGTCCCTCTTCTACATTAAATGTCAAATATACAGTGCATGCAAGCAAAAAGCACTGATAATACTCTTAAAATAATTAAAAGAAGAGGACAGTTTTGGAATTTGTTTAACTAAAAGTAGAAATATCTTTAAAACATTGCGGTTGTAAAACCATGGAAACTGATTGCTGTTAAATGTTTCTCCTTTGTGTCAATGGAAAGTGGTGAAAGTGACACTCTTAAAGAAAAAAAAATCAATTTTTCAGAAACCTATTCAATACTTCAATCAATTCTCTCAACTTGACACTTGAAAGACGTGACCTTAGTGAGCTGATCAGAGGTCAAACAGATCTGTACTCAATCTATTCAATTACAATGACTGAATGAGAGAATAATTGATAGTTACAAGGCAAATTTCTCTGAAAAATAATTGATTGCCCTCTTCTAAATTCTTTAATCCATCGAAACTATCAGATCATGGATCCAAGTCAGTTTGGTTGTGACTCTTTTGGTTGCAAACATTTTTTTGATTTGATTAGTCTAGCTTTGCAGTATTTGCATTTGTAGAAATAAGATTGTGGAGTATACCTCTGAATCGAGGTTGTGGGAGGTCATGCTAGAATTCTGCGTTGGCATCAAGCGATAAGAGTACAGCTGGGAATGGCGAGTAGATGGATGTGTCGCTTTGGCAAAGTGCCCAATGTGACAGCTGACTTAATAAGGAAGGCCTCATATCCTACAGATGAGCATGTGGCCGATGCTGCAGAAGCCTAAAACAGACAGGCATGTTTTGGGTTTTTTTTCTGCTGTTGGGGACCAGGATGGGACTGTGACCTGCTCTGGCCCCACCTACACATAAAAAAAATCATTAAAACTATTTGTGCCAGTCTGTAGTTTATTATGTCAGATTGACTTGATTAATATTGTGCCCAGGGAGGCAGTAGAGATAAAATCCACTGTACTGGCTTTTCTACATGTAGAATTCTTTCACTGCTGTTGGCTGATTCAGGCTTTCTGTTGTATCTTGATATTAATAGACCCAAGGCTGGGCAGATGCTGAGTTTTTTATTGATCCTGTACATAATGTGTTTTAATCAGCCTTTGTGCACGTGCAGAACTTGCAACATTTATGTACGCACTGAACGGATCAACTGACCATCTGTAGCATGGATGCTCACTAGGGCAGTACTCAATGTCATTTTGTATTTTCATTATCCCAAACTTCCCAACAATGCTCAAACTCAGAAAAAATTTATATTAAACTTGAGGTAACAGAGCATTTAACTTTATCACCTGTTTTCACAAATCTGACTAAACATAATGCTGCAGTGGCTGTTTTCATTGCTTTGTTTGAGAGACCTCATATCATAGAAATCACATATTGCAGGTTTAAATAATGTAAAAATCAAATGTATATTCTTATTAGTTAACCTTATTTTAATTTTTTAATTAATTTTCTTTCATCTGACAGATGTAATAATCAGCTAGTTGTATCTGGTAATGTCAACATTGGAACAAGTAAAACATCTTATATAAAATTTGAACTGGGAAAGTAAAGGAAGGTTCAAGTGTTTGAAGTGTTTTTTCCTGCATCAACCCCTTCATTACAGTCCTAAGTCTGACCCTCTACTCAATTGATGTCTAAATCACATCCTTAGTTTCACTTTCACTGCTAAGTCCTTACTCTAATCAAGCTAACTAAACATGCAAGGACTGACAGAATGTCTTTACTATGGAGCATTTCCAGGATCTTTCTATCATTATGATGACTATACATATATATATATACACATACACACACATATACATACACACACACACACAAACACACACACACACAAACATCCTCCTGGTGGTGTAAGTCAAGTGAATTATCCTCTCACCCACTGCTCGCCCCCCCCATCTGTCTGACTGAGTTCCTGTTCTCATCTACCCAGAGAGCTCAGCCACTGGAGATACTAGGAGAAGAAAAACATACTTGTTTTTCATGACATTAAAGGCAGACAGCCTTGTCACAGTGTGGCTGTGTGTGCTACCTTGTTTGATAGGGAAATTGGATCTACGTAGACTTAAGAGGGAAATGTAATGCGGTTAAAGGCATCATGAAAAGCCAGCTGTAACAGGATTTCATCCTCTGTGGAGCTTCAACTGACTGCTGCCGTGAGGCAAGTCATTAGGGAAAACCTGTGTGCTTATGTGCGTGTCAGTGTGTGAGTTTGTCTGCCTGTGTTGTTGACACTGTATGCAAGAGGTTATACACATTCTTTAGAGCCAGTTGGTTAATCTGTCGTGCAGTAGCCTAATACCACCTTGTACCTGGCAGAGGGTCAAACATGTAGGAACAAATGTCTAGTCATACCATACTGCAGAGTACACAGTGCCCTAAAGTCAAACAGATAAATTAGATATGACACAGTCACAAGATGAATGGATGGATAAGATCAATACATATAGATGAGAGAGTGAGATTAAAAAAAAATGAAGAGCAAAGATACAGTAAGGAGATGCAACTTGATACAGGTAATAGGTAGCTAGACAGGTAGATATGATACAGCACATAAGTGGATATATAGTGCAGATACTGCGTGTATAATAAATGTGGTTCATGATAGATAAAAAAGATGCAATACAACAGCCATGTAGCCATATATTTATGGCACACTAGATCAAAGGTTGATAGATTGATGTGATAGGTCAGAAGGATATATACAGAATATAGAAAATGTAGTGATTTGTCTTTATATCAACTTATTTGACGCTATAACTGAAACATGTTTTGCTGCATACAGGAGTGTGTTTTTCTGTACCAAGGTGACTGTACATATGTGTGTTTGGTGGAGAACATTTTAATAGCTTCTTGCCAAGGTCAGTGCCTTTGCTGCGCTATGTGTGGAATGAGCGAAGGCCTTCGCTTGCAATGCCTTCAGCTGACTCCAGAGAGTCGCGCTCATTGTGTGACAGCCGAGGGGGAACAAAGACATTTCCACTGGAGGAACTTTGGGTTCCTGTCGATAAGGAGGGCAGCGTTGTGAGCCCGGGCCGTGTTTATATGCTTGTGTACAGTGGGGATCTACTGAGCAGCAGAGCCTTGCACTTTCCAGACAACAAGTGGCTGCTGTAAAAATAGTCACGCTTGGAGAAACATCAAAGGGAGGGACATATTCCATCCAATGATCAAGATTCTTAGCCTGAATGAGGAGAATGTTGTTACTGGGACTTTGGTATTAGACTGAGGCATGTTTACAAACTCGAATCTGACTAAAAAAACGGGATGTCCACGTTTAGGGATGCAAATATATACTCATCATATCCTCTTGAATAATCAACTGAAAACACCTTTGTAACCACTGAAGAATTACTTCTGACAGTGTGACTGCTAACATCGTCATCTATGTACCGTCTAAAACATTAGTAACAGGTTGACAGCTACTTAAGAGGAGTGATTTGATGACTCACTGATCCATTATTGCAAGTGGATTCCATTTGTCTTTCCTTGTAAGACATAATGCATTTAGCCGTGATCTGAATCCACTCATGAAAGACAGAAAGTTGTCTTTGCTCCAGTAATATTACTCATACAGTCTTTGAAAAAAAAAAAAAAGGCTTCAGTATAAACTGGGCAAGATCTTGGTTTAGACTCGAAGCCATACGGGCTCTGTTGCCCTCCACAGGCAAGTTTCTGTACAGTTTGAAACTGTAAATTTCAGTGGCAAAAATGCCTACATACTGTACTGTATATTATATTTATTTCTCCTCATCGTGTTTCTTAGTCTATCAGATGATTGTTCCTTTTTTAGCTGAGCTGATTGATAGTGATTTTCAGACAACTTCTTGGTCTGTCCATAAACCCATAAATGTTTCAGATAAGTTAAATACATTTGAGTTGCATTAGTCATATGCACTCTTCTTATTTTCCAATTTTATTAGCATAATTGTAGCTGTTAATTTAAAATTTGTGTCAAATATCAGTCGGCTTCTGCTGTTGAAGGCTGTTATCTATTATGTACTCTCTCTCTCTCTCTTTTTTTGGTATAGATTGCCAAACAAATTTTCCAATGCAGCCAATTTAAACATAATGACAATATTGATTCTTCTTTGAACAAATCAGAGGGTTAGAGAGGATCAGAGAATTTAAAAAGCCTTTGTAACCCATTTCTAACTTCCTCCTGGATCTTCTTGTGTTGGTGTGTGACAACGTTAAACATTAGCTCTTTGACATTTACACACTGTCTGCTGCCTTTCCTGTCTACTTATCAGCAGCTAATTTCCAGTAATGTCGCAGAGACAAGGGTGCATCTGAACAGTTCATTCACTTATCTTGGTGTTGAGACGCAAGCTTTCATGTCCCATATTCCCACGGTTGTGCTACGGGACATTCCCAACTCTGCAGACAGCTCAGGATGGGACTTTTTTGGATAAGCTACGCTATTATTGGGCCTCACAGGCACTGAAAAGTCTTTTCTTCTTTTAGTTCAGAGATTAAATTTTGATATGTTTTGCTAAACATAAAATGTACTCAACTTTGGTGAACTTAATTCAGCCAGTGTGGCTCAGCATTTCCTTGCTGGAATAAGCAGGATCATCCTTAAAAAATGATGTCATCTAAATGGCAGCGTATGTTGCTCCTGAACCTGTATGCACCTTTCAACATCAATGATGCCTTCACAGATGTGCAAGTTACTCATACCATTAGCCCTAACACACCCAAATACCATCACAGATGCTGGTTCCTGGATGGTCCTTTTTGCTTTTCAGTGAAGGATTTGCAAATCATTGTGTTTTGATTTTATTTACATTTTATGATAATACATACCCAAATTTTATGGAATCAAAGTTGTATTTGCACATGAAATATATACATAAATATAAAAGGTCAGTTCAAAAGGTTATAGGGGCAGCTGTGGCTCAGGAGGAAGAGCTTGTTGTCCACTTCTTGGACGGTCTGTTGTTGGGTCCTTAGTCCTTGCAGTCTGCATGTTGAAGAGTCCTAGGGCAGGATACTGAAACTCAAATTTAGGCTATAGTGTGTGAGTGAATTTTGCTCCCGATTACTTTGGTCCAAGGAGTGATGAGTGCCATGTGTTTGGCTGATTGTTTGGTCTGTGTAATAAAGCTGAGGGTATGAAGGGAAATGGACTGGACTTCACTGACACCCTCGTCTGACACCTGATAAGGAACTTAAGCGCAGCATGAACACAAACAGGCATGGAGCCAACGACACTCAGTGGCAGTGGCACATTTGTGTTGAGGGCTGA
The DNA here is from genome assembly GCA_029783805.1 of Acanthurus tennentii. Lineage (NCBI taxonomy): Eukaryota > Metazoa > Chordata > Actinopteri > Acanthuriformes > Acanthuridae > Acanthurus > Acanthurus tennentii. Next base: position 17,484,552 of record JAPZDZ010000010.1, read on the forward strand.
GAGTGCTGAAAGGTGAAAGGCATGTGTGGAAAGGGAAAAGGCTGATGTCTTCACATTTGGCCTATCAGAAGCTTGAACATCAAGGAACTGTGAAAGAATAGACTTCAAATTCACTGTAAGCATAATGTTAACTGGCTGTTTCTGCTGTTTTTTTTATTTCTTATTTTATTCCAACAGGTTTTTTCACATTTCAAATAGTGGTTATAATATTTATTTTATATTAAACTAACAAAACATACTGAAAGAAAAAAACAAGAGATATTGCACATAAACACAGATACAAGTAAATCACCCGAAGCCCGATACTTTGTGCTAAGACCACAGTTGCATCCTCAATAAATCCTGTGCTGATGGTTTCATTGTGTTACCAATACTCCTTCCTTCAGTGGCTGTTTTGACCCTTGCATATTGATTTTTCTCCACAGAAGGAGTCGAGGCAGAGATGAGTAGTGCTTCTGCAGCACAGAGGGTCAGTAAGTTTACAGGCAAAGGAGGGTGGGAACGATTTCTAGTCTCTCACACATAGGAGGAAATCAAGAGGAGAGGAGGAAAGAAGGAAGGTTTCTCTCTGATTTATTTTTAGACAGTGGCCTGGGATAACCTTTTTAGAATATGATAATATCTGATTTGGGATGCAGTGAAGACATGAATGAAGAGTGGTTGGTGTGAGACCAAAGCTATATGAGTTTCTGTGGCTATCAATCTTGATGATATAAAGTAAAAAAAAAAATGAGAAGAGCAATTTATCACTCAAAAATAAAACAGTCCATGGCACAAAACAAGAATTATTTTATAGAAGCAACAGTGGATGGGAAGGAGCTGATGAATTGGTACCGACCATATTGTTTAATGGCCCATTCAGACCAAATCTGGTGCCACCGAAAAAAGCTGGTTCTCCCATTCATTTTAATACCAGTTGTCTCCAATAAAAGGCACAAAGCAAGACAATGAACACTGCCTGTAGACTATTTTATAAGCTAAAGCTTTAGTGTGCTTCAGATTTAGTGCTTGTTCTGTATATAAGTGCCATGTGCTGTCCAGTGTAGGTCATGCCTTGAATGTCCAGCACATGGCAGATGAAAGCAAGCATGTCAGTACTGATATTGCTGATAATCATCAGACAGAGGAAGAGACTGCTGTGTAGACATATCGCTAATGTGAGGACAGAGAGCATTGTTAACATACAGCCACGGGACTGATGGGAGAGAGAGAGAGTGTGTGTGT
>JAPZDZ010000010.1:17628053-17639583 GCA_029783805.1 Acanthurus tennentii
GACAGCATGAGCCTCTGTTTTGTTTATTAATTTACTCAGCTGGGAAGAAACTATGCAAGATTATATATCCTTGGTGGAATCGACATGTTTGACATGTTTGAAAATACATGCCATTATACTTACACTGACTCTCACATCAGCTCACAGCTATCAAGACCATTTACTGACTTCTGTCTTGATGTTTTTTCCAGTTCAGACAAAAAGCAAAAAGACCCTGGCTCGCCCGGGTGTGAAGAACATAGTTCTGGTGGAAGGAGTCCGAACCCCTTTCCTGATGTCTGGAACCACGTACGTCTCTGTTCTTTTCTTATGGCTGAGTTTACAGGATGGATCCTGTGGTCACCAGGAGTTTACAGTGCTTTCATTAGAACATTTCTCAAAAAAGTTACTTTAAGCTGAAGACACTTTTGCCGTTCAGATGTTGAATTGTTTAGGAAATCATGTCAAATGATGTTTACAGTGGGATAATCTTGGTTTAAATGAAACCTTTCTGGTTTGTTTACAGATATGCTGACCTAATGCCCCATGACTTGGCCAGAGCAGCTCTGCAGTAAGTGTATCCTTAAGTCTTTAGTGTCTTTGCTTCACCATCACAAATTTTTATCAGCAACATAAATCAAGTTAAATACTGCAGTGCCACTGTGATTCAAACATATTCAATTTGGGTTTCTCAAGGGGTCTGCTGAACAAGACAAGCATATCCAAAGAAGCTGTAGACTACATCATCTATGGGACCGTCATTCAGGAGGTCAAAACCAGCAATGTAGCAAGAGAGGTATTATCATGCACAAACACATACATCCATGAAATGTTTTAGTATCTGAAGCTTCACATAGTTTGCATCTTTAAAGTATTAAAACTGCATGCTGAGATGCATCATTAATAAAAGAAGCACTTTGAAGCTGCTGCTCAGTTGTGCATCTTCTTCATGTTTTTTTTGTGATTTCAGGCAGCCTTGGGTGCAGGCTTCTCCGACAAGATCCCAGCTCACACCGTCACCATGGCCTGCATATCCTCCAACCAGGCAATGACATCAGGTATGAAACGAAACGCAGAGTAACATCTGGATATGCAGAAGATGAGAAAGAAGATGAAAGATGAAGATGAAAAAACTTAAAAGATGTCTTTTCGAGCTTTTTTTGCGTGTTCCTTCTTTGTTTGACCTTTATCTCTTTCTCCTCCCTCCTTCTCCCCAGCTGTGGGTCTGATTGCTGCTGGTCAGTGTGATGCTGTTGTGGCAGGAGGGGTTGAGTTCATGTCTGATGTTCCCATCCGTCACAGTCGTAAGATGAGGAAGACCATGCTGTCCCTCAACAAGGCGAAGACCCTCGGCCAAAGGCTCAGTCTGATCGGCAGCATCCGGATGGCACACCTCACTCCAGAGGTAAACTTTAAATTAAAATCTCCAGGAGCTGCTACGTTCCGTTTGTTAAATTCTCCCCTTGGTACCAGCATTTCCTCCAGTAACCTTTTATCACGTGTCTGTAGCTTCCTGCTGTGGCTGAGTTCTCCACATCTGAAACGATGGGCCACAGTGCTGATCGCCTGGCTGCTGCGTTCGGGGTGTCCAGGCTGGAGCAGGACGAGTTTGCTTTGCGATCACACGGTTTGGCCAAGAAGGCCCAGGATGCTGGTCTGCTGCAGGATGTCATCTCCTTTAAAGTGCCAGGTAAACACAGCTTTTCACTCAGCTGAAACACTTCCATACAGAAAGATACACACATTCCATGTATGAGATCGCCTACAGTTGCATCAAATTACAAGTTCTTTTTTAACTCCGGTGTTTGTCTCTGTGTAAAATATCATGTGTTTCGTCGCTAACAAGGTGAACAAATACTTTTGTGTTTAACAGGTCGTGATATTGTTTCAAAGGACAACGGCATCCGCCCATCCTCCATGGAGCAAATGGGCAAACTGAAGCCTGCCTTCATCAAACCACACGGCACAGTCACCGCCGCCAACTCCTCCTTCCTGGTACACACTCACACACTTACACACACACCTGGAGCAAAACACCTTGAGCAACTTGGGCTTTGTTTTTTAAAGTAATCTAATGTCTTCATAATAGCTAGATTTTGGTGACATTTATGGTCCACTTATGTAACGAATTGTAATGCCTTGTCCAAACTGCCTCCCCTCTGAGCCTCTTTGAACTGATTTCATTCACCAGTAGAAGCACTGCCATTCATAAACTTCCCTGACTGTGAGTAAACTGTCCATCTTTGTTTGTCCTCAGACCGACGGTGCCTCAGCTGTGCTCATCATGTCAGAAGAGAAAGCTCTGGCTATGGGTTACAAGCCTAAAGCCTATCTCAGGTATCTGCACCCTCTCTGTTTGAAAGCTCAGCCTCATTTTCCCCAATGATGCTATGTTTAGTTGAGATGCTGATCACATCATACTTTCATTCTGGCAGAGACTTCGTCTACGTGTCTCAGGACCCTAAAGATCAGCTCCTTCTGGGGTGAGAGCTCTTCCTTACTTTAAGTTCATATATTATTCACACATTTAGTTTTGTTAAAAAACTGTAGGAGGATTTTAATAATTCGCAGTTTTGATTAGAAGTGACTTGCTGTTAAGAGGAACTAGTTTGACTTGTGATTGATAATGAGGAGTGAAGAAACATTATTCTGTTTTCTGACTCTTCCAGGCCAACATACGGTACACCAAAGGTCCTGGAACGGGCTGGCTTGACTTTGAATGACATCGATGTCTTTGAGTTCCACGAGGCATTTGCTGTAAGTTATCACATTTGGGAAAAATCTGTGAGCACGTGTAGTTTTGGGTGAATGTGTACATTGATCTGTTACCATCCTGTTAATCTCTAAGACACATATTCATGGCTTAAATGATTACACTAGAATCTCTCAGTGCCTGTGTTTGTCTCTTTGTGGTCTATGTTATTCATGGGATTGATGTTTGTGTGAGATTTGACTGGTCCACTTCACATCCTGCACTTTTAAACCCGAGGAAATCAATGTGTTTTCTGTCTGGTATCTATGGTAACTCTCTGGATATATTTGTGTGTTTTTCCAGGGCCAGATTATGGCAAATCTGAAGGCTATGGACTCTGATTGGTTCGGTCAGACGTACTTGGGCAGGAAATCAAAGGTAGGGAACAGCAGGCAAGCTGTTGGCTTTTCTCTGAATGAGTCCATACAGTAAATCTGGATGCCTGTGACATAGTAAAATATGTTCTGATATATATATTTTAAATACAGATAAATATTTAAAAAGTACATACTGACAAAATGTCCTAAGGAATTAACATCAAGGATTAACTGCAGAAATTATTTGTTCTTGCAATGCAGGACCTTCTTAGGCTTCTTTTTCTATTTTAACTGCACTCCAGTAACATGTAAGACTGTAGAAATGAGTTTTCAAATTGAAATTTAATCACTGGGGCTTTAACTTTAGCAGTCAGCGTCTTGTAGCCTCCTCTGCTCTGAATGTTAAATTCTGACCTTATTTAACATAATATCAATTTTGACCAAATGTGTATCATGTGTGTGTAGGTGGGAACTCCTCCCATGGACAAGTTCAACCTGTGGGGGGGCTCTTTGTCTCTGGGTCATCCATTCGGTGCCACAGGCTGCAGGCTTGTAACCACAGCAGCACATCGGTTGCAGAAAGAGGGAGGACAGTACGCACTGGTGGCGGCTTGTGCTGCTGGAGGACAGGTGATTACTTTATTTTTTTTGCGCGTTTCGATGCATCGTGTGTTTAGAAAATTATTTCCTACAGATTACACATTCTCTCTGTGAAATGTTTTTAAAGTTTGCCTTTATGTCTGCATGTATTTTTGTGTTTTCCAGGGTCATGCCATGGTGGTTGAGGCCTACCCACAGTGAAATAAAACATCATCTGTGACCGGATCTTCAAGTTCATCTTAACGTCTACACATCCAGTAACATCATCATAACAGAGTGTACATAAAAGCACCACTTTGCCTTTATCTGAGAGGAGTCAGATACAGTACGTGAGAGTGTCTGCGGAATCTTGTGTAAATTCAACTTTGCTTAGAGGCTGTTAAATAATAGCAGACTGTCGTGGAGAAATTTTGCCTGTAGGATTTATCGGACTTTGAGGTGCACCATGTCAGCGTTGTCACTGAGTCGAATGTAACATAGCAAAATTTAAGCACTCAGAGGAGCGAGAGTGAGCCTAATGTTTATATACGCTGTAATAATTTTTTTCTTACCGACTGATGGAAATAAATGGTGTGCTAACTACACTGACACCCACTTCTGTGTTTTCTGGGGTTTTTTTGCCTCTGAAGTGTCATTTTTACAACATATCGACATGTCATAGGAGATAAATCACAAGTTTTACTCATAACATTAATGATCTCCTCATTCTAACCAAGGGTCCCCAAAGGATGGCGTGACAGTGAACCAGCATGCACAAATCGGTGCAAATTTAACTAGTTTTAGTTCCAATAACCAGGCTAAGATTGAACTATTCGTGTACTAAAACATGCAGGACTTGTGAGTAGTTTATTGCTCTTTCCTTTTCCATTTCTTTGGATTTGTGTTTTTGTGCTGATTGAAGGCCTTGATGCGCGGACAACAACTTCAAGCAGTGTTGATGGGTAATGTTTAATTCAGCAGGGACTGAATTAAACTATTGCAAGGGAGAAGATCAATGTATAGACAGCTTCGTGCTGCAGATCACAACAACAGGCGGATTTTGGGAAAGGGGGTGTGTTGTCTGCTCTTAAACAGATTTCAAAATTTGCATTTTTTTTTTACCTTGCATTTGCATTCTGTATCAAGATGTGTCAGCAGTAGACTGGCTTTGGATTCCTCTGCACTTAATTGATGGTGAATAATGCTGTCTGCTTCTGACGGGACGACTGATGTTAATGAGGAGGTAAAGAGGGATGCTCGCGCTTCCTGGTGATTTAAAATAACATGAATATGAAAATTAGGAATATGGCTGGCAAGTTACTTAAAAAGTTCAGGTATAGCAGCGCTTTCTTCCTGATATTTGGTGTTCATATTGTGGGAAAACGGAACTTTTTACAGCCGCTAAAGTGTTTGTCTAATTGACAGCAGATGGGTAAATTTATATCAACACATTTCCTCTATTCTGCTTTGGTGTGTACGATCCCCACAGCGCTCACCGGGGAATCTGCTCCACTCATCACACACACACACACACTCTCTCACACACCTCAGGTCGGGGGCTTGTTAACATAACTTCAGTCAGACACTTCCGTTTAAAATGTATTTAAAGATTTAATTCTTCCAGCTTTAAGAAATCCTTGACTGAGCGGGAGGAGTTGATTAATGCAGCCGAGCCTGTCACACGGGCTGCAGGCGGAGGGAATAAAACCAATGTTTTACTGCCAAGGCAAAACGAAGCTCGAATGTAAATAGCAGGGAGAGAGACAGAGAGGGTTTTTGTGTTTTTAAAGCTTCAAAACCGCCTCAACCCTGCGAGACACCGGAGACACGCAGACACACACCGACACACGCCGACATAGCGGGCCGCCTCCCTGCCTCTCTCTGCCTCAGCGGGGCTTTGATCAGACGGAACCTTTTATGGAGAATGACTGGCGAATGCACCCGCTGCTGTCACTACAAATCTACCTCACCGAGCGCGCGGGGAGGCGGGGAAGGGGAGGAAGGAGGGTACGGGGGGTTCGGGGTGTTCGCGCGGAGGGAGGGAGGGAGGGGGAGAGAGTCGGTGTGCAGCGGCGTCTTTCATCTCGTCCTAGCCGGCTCACGCGGGGCGGCACCTGCTGAAAGCTGCACTTGACTCGAGCTTCCTCCACCTGCTCGTGCGCTCAGTTTGCATGCGCGCGCGTGTGTGTGAGTGTGATGCCAAACAACAAGTTTCAGCGCATTCAGTGCACTGTACTGTAATGCTGAGAAGTGCTTGTCATATATATATATATATATATATATATAAGGGGAATTCAGGGTCAGAGTTTGTTTTTTTCCGATTTTAAAAAAGTCTTCATGAACACATCTATATGTAAATTAAAAAAAAATAAACACGGAAGGTCTGCATCACTTCATATCCTGCTCTCACAAATATGCACAGTTGTCTCCTTAAAACCTGATAATAAGGTTTGAAGTACAAAGTTTTCCTTGGAAGTTTTTGTGTGCGAATTGATAGTGCCGTATGTAAATCTTTAGCATCAGTTACAGAGCATTTACATTGTGCTAATACACAATTTTTTGCTCTTATTTTGTACTTATTATTTATTGTTCTTTATTCTTATTGCTGCTTTATACATCCTGTCTTTTACTGTCCACTTGCTGCTGCAACAATGCAAATTTTTCCATTGTGGGGCTAATAAAGGAATATCTTACTTTATTTAACTCTTGTGACCTTTTTAGAGTTTCAAAAAATTAAATCTCTAGGCCTAATACTAATTTATGGACCACAATGTAAAGTGCAGTGTTTATAACAAAATAATAATGCCAATATTAAGCTTTATCTCTCAGTCAAAATTCAGTATTCTGCCATAAAGTCCAAAGTATGCTTTAAGGGTACTGTACTGTAACTAGAGCTAAAATACTGACTAAATGACTGTGATTGAGTGAATTGATTTGGCAATAAGTCTGCATCCTCTCACACACCATCGGATCAACAGTAGAAGGTTTTTAGAAATAAGCTACTTCCCTCCTTGCATTTCTGCTGGTTGCCCAAGTGACTACAAGGAAGCCAAGAGGGCAATATTCCTTTAAGTCCCGCAGTGGATGTACAACACAATAATTAATTTAGTAATCCCAGAAAAACTAAATTCCAAATGAAAATCATTCACAAAATAGCTGTAACGTAAAAGTAAACGTTAAAAGTAAAATTTTACCCACAGATAAAATTCTAACAAGAGCATTTGGGGAGTAGATAAAAGATAGCTGTCAGTATTTGCTTACACTGCTCACAGATCTCAGATAAGTGGGAATGTAACAATGACAGTAAAACTGTTCTGCCAGAAGCAGCAACAGAAAGTTTAACACCCACCAACTGGTGTTGAAATAACAATCATTACTTAAGTTTGACTGGGGGGCAAATCAGCTGTCTTGTCTCTCAATTAATCATAATCATAATTTAAGAAAAAAAAACTGTTAAGAAACATTACTGATGAACAAACAGCATAAGAAAGTTTCCGATGTTGTTCTACTTGTTCTGGAGTCAAAAGGTCTTCATCAGCGAAGCTCCAAAACAAGAGAATAAGTGGACTTGAGTGTAAATGTGTTTTCTTTAATCTGTTTTAAAAGTCAGGAATCAATTTTCTCTAATGTATTTTTTCTCTGGTGTTGGCTTGTGTGTTAAAATACCTGTCAATCATTTTAGGAGTGACAGCAGATTCTGATCCAGTGTTTAAATGTTGATTAAAGGACGACAAGATTAAGCCTCATAGTCAGTCTTAATTAGCTTGCCATTTTATTTTGCGGCATTATACTGTTAATTTTGTCAGTTTTTGTGGTAAACAAACATATGGCCATAAAGAGCCAGCTCCGAGTAAACATATACATACATGTTGATGCACAGGGAGAGAACAAGTTTTTTCTTGTGAGTCAAGTTTAGAGAAGTTTTTAAAAGAGTTTTTAAAAAGAGAAGTTTGTTGAAAGGTTCCTTAAGTGTCCTTGGAAAGAAAGATTTACTTCATTAACTCTCTGTTTTTAATGTGAGAAAACATGTAATTTAAAGAGCAGAAATTCATTGTTTATACTGTACAAGGGGTGACTGACAATTTTTTGGCTCAAGATAGAGGAAGATAAGTTAGATTTAAATTAAATACATGCATAAGTAATTAAGCAGAGAATTTTAAGTTCACAGCTTCAGTGATGTTTCTGTGTTTGGTAACTGAGTATTGCAAGTCAGCACTGTCTGAGGAAATTGGCATCAGCCTTCATTTAGTGATGGCCTCCATCAAAAATGTACATTTACATTTGATCAACATTTGTTCTTTTAACCTGATTTGGCCCCTTCAAAATACTATCTCTTCCTTCAGGATGAAGTGGGAGCTTAATGGTCGCCATTTTGGCAGTGAAAACGACATAAATGCTGCTATGTACCAATTTTTTAAGGTTTTTAAAATTTTGCCTGTTTTTTTCTTGCTAGTTCTGTGATTAACTCTGTTTTTCCTATTATATGTACAGCTGTTGATATCTGAGTAATGAGCTGCTGTAAACAATTACCTGTGCAGAAATACAACAGAAGTTGCACAGAATTTAAGAGCTGAAAGGGTGCATGATGTTCAATTTATGCCTTATAAACATTTCGATGCTGAATTAATGTCTTTCACTGCTTCTTGTAAATCAAAGAAACCTCCAAATCTGCTCTATTAAAATTTTTCACCTTACATCTTCATGTGCCTAATTTGATATCTTTCTTACTGGGCCTCTCTTTCACCTCTGGAAAACATCCAATCTAATTCTGATTCAGAATTTGAACCACAATATAAACACATCTCCTTCCATTTTCCAACAGATTCCGCAGTGTCCGTCCCTGCAGGTACGACTCAATAAAATCCTGAGAAATGAAAAAGATAGTTCAGTTCCTAACAGCGAAAAATGATAAACTACCAGTGTTGATCTGATCAGGGCCTGTGCGCTTAAGATGGTAGGTATCTTTGTGGATTCTGGGGGGAACTTTGGCATCCTAAGCAACACACACACACACACACACACCGACAGAAACACAGAAAAACACACTACACTCACAAATACATCTCGACGCCTGTCTGTTGTACACCAACTATACACAGGTGGATGGCAGCGGCTGTGTGTGGAGCAAGTGGATTATGAGGAACGGTAATTGGCTGTCCAGAGAAGCTGCCCATGTGTATCAGTGTGTGTGTTTGTGAGTGTGTGTGTGTGTGCATGTGCATGTGTGTGTGTGAGGGTGCTCTGTCCGGAGTTCATAATGTTCTCATAACGGTCAGTTAGGGTTGTCCGCCAGGCTCGATCTCCTGTCGGGATTGTAAATGTTATTGATCAGACGCATATGCCGCATCCATAACGAGAGCTGAGACACTGTTTTCTCACACACACACACACACTCACACACACACACACAGAACACACACACACTAGAGTACAACTCATTAAGAGCCGTACACACTCATAGACATATCCTCATTAACACTCCCGAGTCATACACACTAAACATCCATACACATCTAGTTGTCAGACAACACTCATACACACACTCATACACACACACACACACACACACACACACTTACAAACACTGACTGATTTAGTTGAGTGAGATGGGGGGAGAGTGAAGGATGGAGGGGGGTGCAAAATGTGGACATGAATGGTGTGTGTGTGCAGCATGTCAGTGTGTGTGTGTGTGAGTATGCATGGACGTGTGTGTTTGTGTCAGTATCGAGCGTGACATTTGTGTCAGTGTACGATGCGAGCAGCAGTGTGTATCTCAAGATGTGTCTGTGTGTGAGCGTGCATCAGTGAGCGTGTGTGTGTGTGTGTGTGTGTGTGTGTGTGTGTGCGTGTGAGCGGCGCGTGTCAGAGTCTGTCAGCCCCGGCGTCTCGTGTCAGGGCGAGAGGCGAGACATTAACAACTTCTGTCATTCTGCTGACAAAATGGTGGCAGAAGATTTCCCATGGTGCCCTGATGACTGCTGGCGTTTGTCAACAAGCCCTGTCACCGCGGCGATGAGGGGAGGGTTGGGTGGTGAGGGGAGGGAGGGGTGGGGGAGGGTTAGTGACAGGCCCCGGACCCGTTCCCATGAGCACCAGGGAAAGAGAGTGTGTGTGCGTGTGTGTGTGTATATGTCAGTGTGTGTACGGATGTGTCAGTGTGTGTGTAGTATATGTTGGAAGGGGGAGAGGGAGAGGGGGGAGGCAGGGGGGAGGGAAGGGTTGTCTCTCAGCAGCTTTCATACATAGACTGCGAAAAAACCAAAATGAGCTGTCACTGCAATTCCCAGGATGCCTTGCTGTTTAGCATAGCAGCAAAAGCAACAGCAGCAGCATGAACTATGTGTGTGTGTGTGTGTGTGTGTGTGTGGGCCGGTAAGCTGATAAGCTAACTCTCTCTCTCTCTCTCTCTCTCAAACACACACTCACACACACACTCTCTTTCTCTCTCTCACACACACACACACACACACACTCAGATAATTAAGCAGAGCAGAAGCTCCCCCTGACGCGAGGCAGAGCTCATCTGCATTTTGGCCTCCGGCGCGCAGTTAGGAGCAACGCCTGATGGAGGGAGAGAGAGAGGGCAAGAGAGGGAGGGAGGGAGGTAGAGAGAGTGAGTGAGGGAAAGAGAGGGAGAGAGGAAGAGAGAGAGAGAGAGGGTAAGGAGCCAATTAGCCAGCTGGATGGATGAGTGACTGACAGCACTCTTGACACACTGCTATCCGGGCTTTTCTGTTGCACACACACTTACACACACACACACAAACACACACACGCACACACTTCTATCCATCCATCCCTCTCTTGTCTCAGCCTCCTTCTCTCTCTGCATGTGTCTCATGCTGTGTCGGTGTCTCTTGTTCTTGCCTGCATCCTGCGCTCGGCACAAGGCTCGCGCTCCAATCACGTCCCCCCACGGTGCTCAAATGTCCAACGACCTTGTCCAATGAGAGCGCCCGCTGGGCTGCGGGCCCCGCCTCTTAGGAGCTGAAATCTAAAGGGGTCAAAGGTTGTCCTGCCATTTTGCAGACAAAAATTCCATTTGTCAAAGTCTTTTGGTCGCCCCGCCTTTCTCAAAAAGGATGTTTGACGTTGCTGAAATGTGGACTCCATTGCTGATGTTCCAGGTGTGTGTCCTTGTGCTTCTATCCTCTCTGAGTTTTTGATCGTTGAGATGTGAATATTTTTTGCAAAGTGAGTTGTACTCGTCTCACCCCTTTCTCAGCACTTTTGTTCAGGGCCTCAGAATTAGGATAAGGTTTGGTTAAAAGAAAGGTGGTGTACATCCTGAGCAGTCACAGGTAAAACACCATCAGACTGGAGGTGAAGATTGAGGTTTGCAAATAAATGTTGCAGGAATATGAGCCTGTTTGTGTGTTTGCCCTCATCTGGATGGATTTACACAATACTGTCCTTTAAATCTTGAAGGACTAGAATTGGAGGTTCTTCTTCTTTTTCTTCTAGACAGTAATTGAAATTCCATTATCAGCTCACACAAAGTGAAAAAGTGATGGGCAGAGTCCCTGCATTGTTTAAAAATGGCCAGCAGCCCGCTATCGGACAGCACTGCAGAAAGTGACGGGAAGCAGGTGAGACTTGACGTGACAGATTGCTGACCATCCACAATTCATCAAGGTCCTTAAGGAATCCAGAAAGTGTGGAGTTTAGCAGATTTTTCTGGAGAAACTCCTTCAGATTTGCACAGAATAAGACACAAACTAGTGTACGAGAACACAAAATGATGTAGCAATCATCTGTAGATCAGATACTGTTGTTTGTTCGAGATACCATTAAAATTACTACCATGAGGTTTAGGCTTTTATCATAAATTTGACACAGAGTTTACAAATAATTTTGCTGATTTGAACCATTCAGTTCATATCAGTTCATATAATAGTTACTG
>JAPZDZ010000010.1:17728628-17740954 GCA_029783805.1 Acanthurus tennentii
TCTCTCTCTCTCTCCCTCTCTCTCTTCGTTTTTAATACCTGGCGTGCGACAACCGGCCTTCACCGGTCTCGTCGTGCAGAGGTTTCACGTCGAGCCCCGAGGCAAAACAATCGGTAACGGTTAATTAAAATATAAAAGGCCTTGAGAACTTTTTAAAGGAGGCTATTTAAGGCGGCCTTTGCACCGCCTGTGTCTCCGCCCGGGCCGTTTGTGTCTGTTTTGAGTATATTTTTTTTTCTATGGATGTGACTGCAAGACTACGGGCTAAATAGTCTTGATCAAGAAGAAAGGGAAGATCTTAAGCTTGTTGTTTAAGCTATGTGACCGGCGATAAGTGGAAAACATATTTGTGGTTGGAGAAATGGCACCATGTGAAGAAAAATCAATAAGACGTATCAAAGGAGCTATAAATGCTAATCATTTTAAATAAATAAAAATTCTAAAGGAGCATTAACAAGATTATTATTATTATTATTATTATTATTATTATTATTATTATTATTATTATTATTATTATTATTATTATTATTATTGCGGATTATAACAGAGACAGACACATGCAGTAACAGATGGGAGGGGAAATAGTTGCTTAATTAAAGTGCAGAGTCAATCCCGGCGTCCCGGCGTCAGCTCGGTCACAGTCTGCACTTAATAATATCAGGGAGTCGCTTTGGTAACAGTTACAGCTGAGCAGGAAAAAAACACCCAAAACAAGATTGATTAGAGCTCTCTCTCTCTCCCTCTCTCCCTCCCTCTCTCTCTCCCTCTCTCTGGTTTGTTTTGAATGGCAGGAAATCTGACAGACACTCCTCTCCTCCTTCAGTTTCCTCTCCTCCCCTCTCCTTTATTTCCCTTTGCTCCTCTTCAAGCTGTGACCACAAGCTTTGGGCTTCTACTTTTACGTTTTGTATTCCTGTTGCTTCCTGGGTAGCCTAAGGGCAAGGCAGCACTGGGCTGTGCTGTACAGTCATTCTAATATTATATAGGCTAGACACCCTCTGTGTGCCTCTTTACAGCTGTGAGCCTACTATTGCACTGCATTGTTATTATCATATTAAACGTGAGCGATTAAATTTATCTTATTATGTTGTTTCATTTTTCCTGATAGCCTGTAACTTTAAAAAAAAAGGAACAAACAAACAAACAAAAACAAACAAACAAAACATCTTCTTCTACAACACCACAACGGCTCCATTCAGCTGGGCAGGACCACCCCGGGGGCGCGTGATCAGGTGAGTTACAGCATGAGGAGGAAGGCAGAAGGGAAGAGAGAGAGAGAGAGAGAGAGAGAGAGGAAGAGGTCACGAGGCCGACCGACTGACCGAAAATAGTCCTATAGTTCTGATCTGACAGTAAAAAAATAAAAAAATAAAAATGTGATAATAAAAATATCATCTTAGATAATAATAATAATAATAATAATAATAATAATAATAATAATAAAAATAATAATAATAATAATAATAATAATAATAATAGCAGCACTAGCCGTCATCTATTCTTGAAATCGACCATGCACGCGCCTCTGGTCACACATACACATACAATACTGATTTGAAAAGAGAAAAGGTCTCGTGCTTCTGTCGGTTTCCACAAAGGCAACACCACACAGTAACCCCCCGCCCCCAACCACCACCATCATGAAAAGAAAAAAAAATATTGCTCATCAAAAGCCGTTTTTCGTGGATATGGAAAAAAAAAATAAAATAGAAATAAACGATCTGCACTGTTGTTTTCATTTAACACATTTGTACATAAAAACAAAACAACCTAATTAGTAGTACTGAATTAATTTTAATCAAGCAATTTTAATTCATAATCTCTCCAAAGAATCATATTTTATCGAATCCGTTGCAGTCCAATCGAATGAATCTGTACTGAAAAATGTGTGCAAATATCTACCCTATGTGAATGTTTCAATTTTAAATCCATACATACCACACAAAAAATACCTAAAAACAGCGATAAAAATACATCTTTTGACCTGTGAGGCATGCAAAGCATTGAAAACACAGTTTCCAAATTAAATTCCTCATCGAAGCAATGTAAATTCATTACAAGCTCGATCTAAACAGACGAAAATCCAGTTTTATTCCGTTGATAATTGTCGAAATTAGCTTTATAATATTTCAAAGCCAACTTACATTTCCGTTGAAAATCCGTACATTTTTGTAAAAGGTCTTAGCCAGTGTGTAAAAAATAATAATAACACGACGAAAGCGAACAGAAGACCTCGTGAAAATACAAACGGGTCAAAAAGGAAAATGTCCACAAAAAGCGTAGAAAATGTTGAAAGAAGCACTTGGTTCCTTATTAAGGCGAAGATACAATATTTATTCCTTGTCTCCTGGGATGCTCCGCTCCGTCTATTGTCCTCCCATTCCTCAGTGCTGATGCTTAATTTTCAAAACTTCTATATTACCAAGGGACCTACGACATCAGCCGAGAAATACCCTGCAAGTACAAAATCCGTGAGCCAGCCCCGTCCGTGCAGAGGGGAGACGCTCGCGTTCCGCCAGCTTTCTGCCGTTACCGAGAGCGCGCGAGGGGGGACTTTTCCATTTCTCTCGCTTTTTGAGGATTTTAACGCATTTTTATTATTATTCGATCGGGCCAGAGAGCGGAGAAAAAAAAACGGGTTACTTTGGAGAAAGCACAATGTCAGCGACCTTCCCCGGACTTGTCCACGACGCAGAGGTAGGCTGATTTATTTACTAACCATCCTTTAATTCGTGAAATTACAGACTTTGTGCAGGAGAACAAATATTGTTTGTTTTAAATTGAGTTAGGAAGGCATTTCGAGATAGCGTTTTGCTCTCTGTTAAGTCTGGCTGGAATATAGTATACCGCATGGATTTAAAAAATAATATGCATGTAGGGAGAAATGAGTCGTGCATCTTACTGCAGCTGCCGGTAATAACGGGGCTTTTTATTAGTGTGTGGAAGCAAATGAGGCTCGTGTGTGAGCCGGTAACAGTGTGATTAGAACATTTTAGGGCGGAACACTCCGCTGTGTCTCACTCTGCTTACCTCCCATCCAGAATGAGCGAGAGAGCTGGGACAGTAAATTTGCCAGCAGCTCGGTAATAATAATAATATAACAGCACGCCTTTTAAAACGCTGCAAGGAGAGTGACAGGCATGCCAAAGGGAGGGAAAAAAATACCGATGGCTCCTGTTGCCGTGCGTTGGTTCCCCTCCCGGGCGTGTGGAAATGACATCTCCTTCAGGTGGTTTAAAGTGGAAAAAACGCTTTGAGTGTGTGAGTTGTGTTTTTGAGAGTGTTTGGGAGGCTGAGGAGACACCGGCTGATGCTAAATGACACAGCTCATATATTTCCCCGTCTCTTTATTATCTTGTAGATACGTCACGACGGATCAAACAGCTACCGGCTCATGCAGCTCGGCTGTCTGGAGTCCGTGGCCAACTCCTCGGTCGCCTACTCCTCCTCCTCCCCGCTCACCTACCCGGCACCGGCGGGGACGGAGTTTGCCTCGCCCTATTTCTCAGCCAACCACCAGTACACGCCCCTCCACCACCAGTCCTTCCACTACGAGTTCCAGCACTCTCACCCGGCCGTGGCCCCGGAGGCCTACGGGCTGAACTCGCTGCACTCGGGCCAGTATTACCAGCAGATCCACCACGGAGAGCCCGCCGACTTCATCAACCTGCACAACGCGCGCTCGGCCCTCAAGTCCTCCTGTCTGGACGAGCAGCAGCGGCGCGAGCTCGGCTGCCTCGACGCTTACCGGCGCCATGACCTGTCGCTGATGACGTCACACGGCTCCCAGGCCTACGGCGTCGGTATGCACCACCCGGACCAGAGGCTGCTGCCGGGTGCCGGCCTGGGTCTCCCTACACCGGCATCAGACGACCTGCAGGTACCGGCGGCCTCCATCACTCTTTGCCCACTAATTCAAAGTCTCCCATCACCTCAGGGCCCAAGATCCAACACTCTCCTGTACGCCCCCTTCCCTTTATCTCGGCTGTTCATCTCTGGTTTATTAGCACTGCTCCATAACATATAGGATAAGATAACAGAGCATTATAGCTGCCAAAAGGCCCAGTATCCCTGCCCCACTGGCCTACAATAATGCCCCCCTCCCCTTCTCCCCATCTATTGTAGCTACCAGCAACGCAGCAATTCCAAAATATTGAACAGAAAGACAGCGCCAGATGTCTGTCTGTCTGCCTGTCTGCTTCATCTGTCTGTTGTCTTTGACACTGACAAGGCTGTAATAGGCCTGTGGGTTATTCCCAACCACCGAGTCTGTCCTACTTTGGAGTAAATAATCATCTTGAGATAATTTTTGTTGCCAAACCAAACGTGACTGTACAACAGGCTGAGTAAATGTTAAGTCCACACGGCGCCGTGCTTCTGAAAGCTGGGCCTGTTTCTAAAGGTTAATTGACTGGCAGTCTATACAATCCTATTGTGAAATCCGCCCTTTATTTTTTTCCCAGAAAGCACACGTGACCCATATTTTACATAAATCTTTTCAATGTAAAGAAATGGTCGAGATGAAAACGGATTCGCACGGCTCTTGTGTGCACGTGTAAGTGTGTGTGTGTGGCTGTCTGCTGAGGCAAAGAAAAGCCGCTGGTTGCTCTATTCTCCGGTAAAGGGCGGATTAACGGATCGGGGTTCAGGGCACAATGCCCAGCTCAAGCGCCATAAAGCACCGTAGTTTATCCAATTACCGACTTAGCGTCAATCAACTTTGTTACTTATGCAGCGACATCTGAGCTGTTTAAAACACGCCTCTAGTTAAACACAATTTAAGACAGCGACACATAATTTCAGACACGTTAACCATTTGCCAACTCTACTCAAGTTCAGCTCGAGAAAGTGTCGCTTTTGACATTTAAGATGACATTTCGCTACGTAACACACATGGAGAATATCCTAAAAATTATGTTATGTTTGAATACAAACAATAAAAAACAACACATATTTTTCTAAATAAAACAATATTTATATTTAGTCCAATATTTTTTAATATTGTGTTTTTGGATGAAAAAATAATTATCTCTAATTAGGTTAATTTATTTTACTTTACTCAAAGGGTGTGGCAGCTTCATGTGGGACCTAGTTAAAAATAACTTTAATTGACAGTAAAAATTGCAAAGATTTATAATTGTGCTAATATTAGGCTATTTATTTGTTTGATTATTATTTTATCATGATTGTTATTTTTTGTCGTAGCCTTTCTACGTAAATTTAATTTTCGCATTCCATTATAATGAAATTACATTTATTATATATCTATTTGAGATATGTCATTAAATTACGTTTCTTCAAAATAAATAATCATAATATGTTGTATTTATTTTATTTTATTTTTTCGAACCAAGCCTTGGCTCATAGCTACTCATTGTTAGACCAAATGCTATATTTATGTTTGCACATAAAAAGAGTCCAGGTTTGACCCTTTATTGTGGAAAAGAAAGAAACGGCTCGTGAACCTGAGCTTGCACGAGGCGGATATATGAACCGAACAGATGCGCCTATGGTCTCGTGCAGCCCGGTCGCATCTTTGAGCGCGTTAAAGAGATTTTCATGCTGAACAAAAGCAGCTGCCACACCTTTCTCCCGTCACTAAGCTAATTCATGCAAGACCTCTGCGTTTTGTATATTGATTTTATAATCACTTTAGCTTCGGAATAGAAGAAAAGAAACAGAGCAGGAGCTGGTTAAGAAAGAGCTACGACAAGCTCCTTTTTCAGGTTTATTTTAATAAGGGGGTTCTGCGTGGGCCTGGCCTCGAGGCTCGCACGGGGGATTAAGTGTTTTCTGAATAAAAAAGCGCGTGTTCTCCTTTCTTGATGACATCGTTGAAAGCACGCGACTGTAATCTGGTCCAAAATGGCGGAAGTAACAGGTTTCCATATACATACAGGCCTATATGCTGTATTCTGTTTGTTGTATGTAGTCTGTGCTACGGAGTGATCCCCAACAGGTTGGTGGCTGCAACAAACTCTGGACACCTGTGCTCATTTCTCAGTCTGGATGAGTTGTGCTGTCCTCGCTTATAGCCTGAAGCATTTCAAATTAAGCTCGTTTCTGGGTGAGCCGTGAGATGCATCCTTTATTTCACCCTGCCCTCAATTTTACTCAAAGCCTGCTAAGTGACGTACACTTTCTAACAAAAAGCTTCCACCACTAGAAAATTGTTCAAGTAAGGTGTAGAAACCAATTTTAGGAGCTGGAAGTTGAAATGTGCAAGCTATTATTGCCAAATTTTACATTGTGGTGATACAGGAAGCGATGACGACCCTCCAGAGGGGTCACAAGCTATCAACAATCTGGTCATTAGATGATTATCTGTGTTGGCAGTATTTATGCACAAATATGTCTATTTTTCAATCATATCTTCTTGTGACTTTAGGTTTCTGAAAATTAATCAAATTAAACAACGTGAGAGGGGCAAATCATTCATGCAAAATCTATTCCAAGACAACTAGTCAAAATGACTGTGTTTTAGTAGAAATGGTAAGAGATTACTGAGACTTAATGGTGTTGCCTGTAGGAACCTGATGCATTGTGACACTCACATAACAAAATGTTTGATCATAGTTTTCTTTATTCTGACATTGCATATATTTTACAGTCTTAGTTTCAAAAAATTCTCGAGTAGGACTTTTGTTTTTTATTGTGTGTGGTGGTGAATAAAAAACGTTCACTGGATGTCCATAATAAGACAAAAAACGAAAGAAACGCCACTAATTTCAAGTGATTCTGAAGCATGGCAGCCGGATAAAATGTGCTCCAGCAGTGTAAAATTCTGGGTGAAGTGATTTCACCTCCCTGCTTGTCCTAATGAGTGTGTGTCTCCGCAGGGCTCCGTGGAGGCGCAGTGTGGGCTCGTGCTGAACGGCCAAGGAGGAGTCATCCGGCGAGGTAAGGCCCCCGTTTATTCTCTGTAGTCGCACCGGAGGTCGTGAGCACTCACGGCTCGACACGACAAGACAGCGAGCAGGCAGACAAACAGGCGGAACACTCGTCTCTTGTCTACTGTCAACATGTTACAGCTGCAGGAGCGGCCCCATTTTCTCGCCTATTTAAACGTTAACACGGCACTTCCCGTTTCCTGTATGAAATGGACTGTCACTCAACACCTGCATCTGTTTTACCTGTCACTGTAAACATTTTCTTTGAGGGTTTTTTTTTCTCATTTGAGAAAATTAAAATTTCAACAAAGTCATGAATTAATATGCTATAGGCCATATTTATAGCTCCTGACATATAATAACGTGTCACACAACAGTTAATAAACGCTTCCTTTTTGAAGTCAAACCTGTAGGCTACGTTTTCATAGTGCAGACTGGCGGCTTGCCTTTGTTTTCATGCAATAAACAAGCTATTTTAATATAATATTCATGTTTATTTTAAGATCATAAATTCATCATAACTTCCAAATATTATTGTGGATGATCTTATCTATCTTCTATAATCAAATCAAAAGGAAAAAAAACCACAAGGACTTGCCCAATTATTTATTTTTATTAGCCTTTTATTACCACAATTTTCAGAACGCTAGGCTTTTAATTTATGTCACAACAGGCTTAGCATGCTGTGAGGCTTAAATTAACGCCTTAAAATTGAATTATACGTCCAAGTAATCAATTTTTAAATTAATATATGATATTAAATTCGATTAATAAGGCATGCTGAAAGAAAATAACGTTGATACACAATGAAAATACTTTTAACTAAAGAGGCAATCTAGGATATAGTTTTTATTTTGCTGTTCTGAGAAGGATCATTAGAACGGATTTGATTGATTCTAGATAAAAAAATTTTAAGTCTTTTTAGAGCTTTTTTTTGTGGGCTGTGATGTAAAGCATGATTATTTTTTTCCTGTGCAGATAGCCTCTCTGTTGTTTCTTGTATGTACCTGTAGCCTGTGTTTAATCAGAGACAGCAGCATTAATCCTAGCTTTTAAAGGCTGGGTCGTGAAGGCGGCTCAGGGTGACTCTTCAGGGTGGGGAGACGTGGATGTGGATGTGGATGTGGACTCGGCCTGCATCAGCTCATAGCAGACCAGCCACATTTTCCTTACGAGTCTGGGGTTTGAACACGCTGTAGAGCTGCTTCTGGTCCATCAAAGCCTGCTGCTGTTTTTTGAGACCATGTGTAGTTTTCCATACAGAAAGGAAGGCTGTGTCTCGGGTTTAATTTTTCATCAGCTCTGCCTAGGTGTTGGGGCTTTTCTCTCGATTGACGCGGGAATCCCTTCGCTATCACTTTCGGTTAATGGTGCGCCGTATTTGGCCCTGAGCTTAGCCGCTGCAACCATCACAACCAATAATCTTTGCTTTACCTCCCGCTCCCGTATCGATAGCTTCTCTCGCCTCGGGCGGACGCTTTGATATGCTAATGCCGAGCGGGGCCCCGGATTCAGCCGAGATCATATTAATGTTGTTCTTTCTGACTGCGGCTTTGGCGGCATGAATATTCACATAACCTTTTTCAAAAGAAAATCACTCAAGAAACGCGGATCCTACTTAGGAGGAGTCGTCTGTGTTTTAATCACCCTGCTATCCCTTTTCCAGTTCAGCTCTAGCAGCAGCCTCGCAGATCAAGCTGATCTGTCAGGCGCGCGCCCACGCCGCTGCAGCCCGTGCACGCGCCTCTCTCTTTTCTGTCAAGACATTGGCGGGCTTTTTGGAGCTATAAACATTGTTGTTAAAATATGAGGAGAATGACATTTGGCCCGTGTCTCTTTTTCTTTAATTTTCGTGGCAAACTCGTAAAAGGCGCTTGATTCCGCGTGTGATCCCGCCCGCCGCTCGCGCCGCAGCCCGAGGCTACTCTCCGTTGCTTAAATACCGTTATCGCCTCTGGGCCCGCGCGCTCCACTGACTGCACTACCGGCAATAGCTCTTTTCGATTGCCCTTGGCAACATAAAATACAAACTACTTTGAATCAAAACATTTTTAGGGGAATTAATATGATGTGAACCCGCGGCTTTCAGAGACGCGCGCCCCTGTCAGAGCGCGTGAGTCTGACAGACAGGTCTGCCCGGTTTGTGTCACATATAGACACAGACGAGCCGGACTTCACACGCGCACACCACACACGCACACACACACACACACATACACACATTTATATATACACACACACACACACACCAATAATATCAATCAATTCCCTCGACTTGCAATCGTCCATTTTTGACAGCCTGAGTGAAACACAAGTCCCTCACAGCCTCGTATTAAGTGCTGCCCGCTGGAGTACAACAGGCTTTTGTTACCACACCGTTATGATGTCACATTTGTGCTGTGGGCACGAGCCGCTGTCCAGGTGCTGAAATGAAAGGCGGAAGCTGCTGTCCACGCGGTGCTGAGCCGGTGACTTCTTTTTTTTTTTTTTTTAAAAAGGCTTCAGGTCTAACTGCCTTCCTGCGACCAGAAACATTATACGAAACTAGCACATTTCTGCTCCTCGTGAATAATAGATTGTAAGAGCAGAAAAAAAATATATAGGTTACAGTTGGTCATATATAAGGCTTAGCTGGTGGCCAAATTGTCCACATTGCCCCCGAAAAGATTGGCGTGAGCAGCCAATCTACGCCTGCAGCGGTTTTCTACTCGGCCTAAATGGCATCCTTTTCTTCATTCCATCATATCCAGCACGGCCCTAATAACAAAGCGACACACCCTGCTGTTAGATTTGATAAT
Organism: Acanthurus tennentii; assembly: GCA_029783805.1. Lineage (NCBI taxonomy): Eukaryota > Metazoa > Chordata > Actinopteri > Acanthuriformes > Acanthuridae > Acanthurus > Acanthurus tennentii. The sequence goes on from JAPZDZ010000010.1 coordinate 17,738,317, forward strand.
GAGGCAGATGAATAATAGAATATAGCCTACAGTACATCAGACAGAAACCTTGCGTTTCAGCTGCTTGGGACGTTAGTTCAAGTGAAAGTTTAATAATAATAGGCCTACTCAGAGCAGTCGATATATTCCAGGAGGACCCTGCAACACTGATTCAGATGCAATTAATAATGTCAAAGAGCCTTCACCATCACAACCACAATCATTTATTCACACATTTAGAAGCCTCAAGTCCACAATGGAACCAACTTGGTGGTTTGGTGGAAGGTGATTAAGAGAAGATTTTTTGTTTTCCGCTCCTGGGATTACAGCAGACTTTTCTGACAAAAAGACAAATATTTACCTAAAAAAGAAATATGTATAGAGTTTAAAATAAAAAAAGAAATACTAAATGTAATTTTTAAGGAGAAAAAGGAGGCTGATGAGGTGCTGGGTAAAACATATTGATTTTGCCACTGCTAATTGGAGGTACTTGATTCTGTGTATTTAATATCACTATCTTTTCTTGATAAAAAATATATTGAAACATAAATTATGTTTACAGCTAAACAGCTTCAAATCAGTAAGACTTTATTGTCCAGTGGAAAAACATGTAACCACATTTTTTGGTAATTTTTATTTTATTTTTTTTTCAAAAAAAAAGAAAAGGATTATAAATTCCTTGAGGGGTCAGTAAAATCCTCTTTCCTCCTTAGGTTGATAAATCATTCAATTATCCATTGAATTATCTGAAAAATGTTTAATTTGTTCAAAACATGCATTGTTTTTTTAAAGTGCAACTAATTCCATTTAGAAAAGAATGATAGTAAAAATTTAAACATCAAGTTTGATAAATGATTTTTTTATGTTACAACAAACATAGAAAAATGTAATTAGTTTGCATTATTTTCCTGTACACACAAGAATATTTCAATTTATGTGAGTAGATTCTCCTGCACACTGACTGAACTGACACATAACATCACTCTGCTCTGCTTACACAATTATGTCCTGATATGAATATGACAAGAACCAGGAAAACCTCATGAAAAGTTTGCACATAGCTAAAAGATACAATGCAGCGTCCATATCTGCAACTGGCCTGCTCTACAGTTAAATTTATGCTTTTAGGTATTAGCTCATTTTTCAAGTTTTTCCAAATGCTGAAAGAATTTTTATTACGTACATTTAATACAGATCTGAACCACCTCCACTAAAAGCAAAGAAGAAAACTGCTCCTGAAGCTCGTGTAGGAATTCACTTTTTACACACAGCATTCAATGCAAAACACGGTTTCTCTTAAACTAAAGGCCACATAATGCTTTTCAGTTTGTGTGGCTTGTTTTCAGACAGTGTGCATTTTTTCTGGTTCTTAGATGGAGAAAAATCAATTATCATCTTTACACTGATTGATTATATCCTCTGTTTAAGGCTATTTATTTATATACATGTGAATGCAAGAGAAACATACAGGCAGCCTCATTAGTGCACTGACAAAAGTTTGGTGTTTGTGCAAGTTTAAATGTGGACCTGAACATCCACAATTCCTAACAGATTTTATAATATGCTCTAAAATCAGAATTAGTTAATAAGAGCGGGGAAGTTATTGGCATTATGCACTAAATATGCACAATTTCCCTAAAATATTTAAGTTTGTGTCTGCAGAAGGGCTCAAAGCTTTATAATCCATGCACTGTTAAACAAATAAAAATAGTAAAATGAGCCAAAAGTTGGGTCAGCATTTGTATGGAAGTCCAGAATTAATGCCAAATGATATCTGATCAATCATTAGACCATTAAGCAATAAATGGAAGTACAAATGGTGCTTCATGTGGCAGCTGACAAATCTAAAAAAGAACTTGTTACTTACAGCATGAGAAGAGAAATACTTTGCTCATGAAGTATTTGCTCTTATATCAGCAGAAACACATGGGAAGTTTGTATTTTCAAGTAAACCGCTCCGTTATCAGCCTTTTCCAAAGCAAACTGAAGCGACCAGGAATTGGTTCAGCTCTTTATTGGTCAATGAAGATGAATGATCAATTTCAAAACCTATTGGATGATCTGGAAAAAGCTGAATTCAAGTTTTTGTCCCTAGTTCAAGAAAAAGGGACATTTTCCAACTTCAGCATACTAAAGGGGCTTGATTTTTATTGCACACCAACATGAAAACTGCGTGTAATAAAAGATTTTAAATAAATATATCAAGTTTGTAAAGTGATTTTGAATTTTTACAGTTGGATAATGCAGCACTTGCCATTTGAAGCAATTCAGTTATCACCCTTCTTGTCAGTTGACTGGCTTTAAAAAGCCTGTTTCTGTCCTGAACGCTGACGTGTAGCTGAGTTGGCATATTCACTGTGAGTTATGTGGACATGCAACCTTAACCAGCGTCACAACTAATGGTGCAGCTGCTCCGAGCTTGTCCTCATTGTAACGAGTCTGTTGTGTTTGTGTGCAGGGGGCACATGCGTGGTGAATCCCACAGATCTGTTCTGCTCGGTACCGGGCCGGCTGTCGCTGCTCAGCTCCACCTCCAAATACAAAGTGACCATCGCAGAGGTGAAAAGAAGACTGTCCCCACCAGAGTGCCTCAACGCCTCCCTACTGGGCGGCATACTGCGCAGGTCAGTGCACAAATCTGACTTTATACTCAGGAAAT
>JAPZDZ010000010.1:17754223-17772982 GCA_029783805.1 Acanthurus tennentii
GGACTGTGCTGAAACATAAATGTGCCAGGTTTTCCTTCCATCTGAGGCCATGAACTTATCAATCACTTTTCGATGAAGCGGCCCAAGAATAGATCCTTGAGGTACTTTGCAATATAGCTTATTTCTGTAATGACTTCAGTCACTTCTGAATACATACTGATTTCTATTAAGTTACTTAGCTAATAATAATATAACATTCTGAAAGAAATTAAGTCTTGAAATGATAATTGATCAAGTATATCAATTGGGAACATATTATCATCCAAAGTGCTGAAGATTTTTGTCTATAAGTTGTACAAAGAGCCATGCACGCGGAGTGACTTTGTGTATATTCATGTTTGTGTTGTTTTAATCACTCTTGTAAAGAGCTTTTCCAAAACTTTGGAAAAGGCGAGGTAAAATAGAAATTAGCCTGTAGTAAAAAAACAGGATCCCCTTCATGAAATAAAAGTATGACTTTGGGACTTTAAAGCTTGTCCTTGATTTCACCATGACCTGCTGCAGAGCTACAGAGGTTGACAATGATGTTAAAAACAGACCAATAAAACTTATCTATTGGACATTAATCAGAATGAACAATTTGTTTGACTGCTGCACACATTGGCAAAACTATTCACTGGATTCATCTGCTATCAGAAATAAAAAGTTACCATGAGTAAAGTGAGATGGTACTAACACAGAATTATTCACTTTAGTAATTGATTTCATGATTTTGATGATTTTATATAACCAGCAGCTTTTTACTACCTGGAGAAATATTATGTCTTTTTTAAAATATAGTGTAGATGTGACATTTTTTTTGTTGTTGTAATTTTACATGTATGAGAGTTGTGGGTAGTTGGATTTAGAAGAAATCTTGTATATAGTTCAGTTTTTCCCTACAGGATTTCAATAATCCCCCAAAAAAGCCACAGGTTTACTAGCAATATGGCCTTACTTGATCGCGTTGATCACTTGCAGCCTCTACTGGCCACTTAAGAGGAGTGATCAGTCACACCAGCAGAAAAAACAGTCAGTAAAATATGTTTTTCAGAAACTGTGAATCACCAAAACCACAAGAGGTTCTCCAGGAAACTGACGTGCACAAAAAAATACAAGACTGATGGGTTGAGCAGTTTGCTAGATCGGCTGTGGTCACACACACACACACACACACATATACACAGTACTAGGAAGAGTCTCGGAGATAATAAAGGAAAACAACTATTGAATGTAGAGTTAAACCGGCCTATTTGTTAAAATGACGGGTATGCCATTACAGCATCCAGTTGAATATTAGTATTTTTCAATTGAAAACTCCCAATCATTAACTGCTAAACTTAGAATAACCTGTTTTATCTCTAACCATTCTTCATACTACTGACTGCTGAGGTCAACTGAAATAAAGCAGTGGTCTGAAATACCTGTACAGTGTTCTTTAGTTGCATAAATTATGTTAAAATGAAATTATTGAAAATAAAGTGTGCAGTTTTATTTGTACCTATGGTTGGTTTGTAAATAAGATGGTGAAAAAACATCCACAGGCCCACTAGAAGACAAGAACTAAAAACTGTACTCAAATTAAAAAAACAAAATATATAAAATTGGATTTCATGTTAGTAAAGCTTTGTCAAAAGATGTGCCATCAGTACCTCCTCTGTAATTCAGTGATATTAAATTTCACTTGTCAGAACAGAAATTTTCTTTTTAAACTCAAACATTGTAAGAAATATTGCCATATATTCGGAAGTAATACATCTGTAAGTCCCCCTTCACAAAGTCGTGCTTTTATTTTGGAAAATCACAGAGATACATGTTAAACAAAGCATGTATTTTTTTCTGTAATAATTTGCTTCATGCTCGCAGCCTGCTGCTGTCAACCCTCCCCAGCTCTTTCTTAGCAGTGGAGCCTTTGCAGGGGTTCCCCATTCACAAAGCCTGCCAGGCTTTACAGAGGGCGGAGAGAGAGAGGGAGAGAGAGGGAGGGAGAGAGAGAGAGAGAGGGAGAGAGAGAGATGAGACATCCCTTCCTCACTTGGCTGCATTCGGTTTACCGACACCGGAGAGGCGACCATGCTGTGGAAACTAGTTGAGAATGTCAAGTATGAAGATATTTACGAGGTAACGTTACCGTCCATCTGTTTGTGTTTTGAGGAAATAGACTTTTTAGACATGTTTTTAGGGAAAAATAAAGTGTTGGACCTTGTTAAGATAAGTGAGGTGTGTTGCAGGAGGCTTTAGGCAAGTTCTTTTCTGTGATATGATGACTGTCAATATGAATTGGAGATCATTTCACCACATGACAGTCAGAAATTTGGCTCGGCTGCGTTCAAATGTACGTGTTGGTATCATTTTATGTTATGTTTGTGGCCATGTGGTGAAGGTCTATTCAGCTTTTGGATCATAATGAGATAAAGAAAAAAGTACTTGACTTTAGAAAATAATTTTATGTACTTCATAATTGTCTAATTTTACACATATTGGGTATATTTTAAATAGGCCTATGGCACTGTGTTTTTTGAGAAATTTCACATTTACTATTATAATTCACAACCTTTTTAAATATTTTCAGCTCTGGATATATCTCTAAAAAAAGTAAAATTTACCAGTGATGCTGCAAAATTCGTATTCAAAACAGCCGAATAATACTAACGAATCTGTATTTTTGACTTTAAATTCCAGCAAAAGAACAACAACTTAAAGAAACTCTGGGTCAGACGAGGTTGATGATGTGTGAGAAGTATGTAAATCATTTGGCTTTGATCCCAGAACAATAATTTTTTTTTAAAAAAATGAGCAAGGAGGGGGGAGAAATACCGCCGCGCGCTGAGGCTAAAAGCTGCTCCGGCTCGCGCTGAATGGGCTCGAGCACAAAGCACACGAAGAAAGGGCAGCTCGCGAGGCCCCTCGGCTCAGCCCGGTGGGAAACCCTTGTCTCGTGCCGCACATGGCTTTTCTCCCACGGCGGGAGGGGAGGGGAGGCTGTAATGTTGTTAAACAAGTCATCCAAGAGGGCCAAGAGGGGCCCGGTGGAGTCTGCGATATAAACTTTAATCGCCTCTTTTCAATCGTGACACCATTCACACGAGCCTTGTAGTGTCTCGGGTGTGTTTTTCAGCAGGCTAATAAAAGGCAGCTGCAACACAACATGAGCCACGCTTTCTTTTCAAGGAGTGTTAAGTTAGAAGGATGAGGTTTAAAGAAAAAGAAAATCTGGAGGTGACTGGAGAAAAATCCCAAGATCTGTTCACCTGTGCAGATATTTCGTGTCTGTGCGTAAAGTTAACGGAGTTGTACTTTGTTGGAAGCATTCTCTGCATAATTGTACTGGTTAAATGTTTCCGATCGGAACAAAATCATTAATCTTGGTTGAATTAGATTAATTATTGACCCCATACGCTTTACAGCAACCCTAGCTCATATTGTTATCTACTTAACGTGTGTGTATCCTTTAGTGTCCGAATATGTTTGCGCAGAAATGGTTGATAAATAGTGTCTTTAAAGGGGAGAAAGTGTAGGCTTTACTGCGTCAGGTTTGGTTATTAAAAGGCCCTTAAAGTGCGTATTTTTCATGATGGGGGAATTCCTCACGGGTCTGGTCCCCTATTCGCTTTCTCCTGCGAGAGCCTTCTCTTTCTATCTCCTGCTGTTCGCGCGTCGTTTCGGCTCTCCACGGAATTTAAACGTCACTCACGGTTGCGCGAGAGGCTTCACGCTCCATGTGTCGCCAGTCCCCTGCCTCGCGCACATTAATATTCCTGTAAGTCTCAGTCATGAATAACAATTACACCGTATACCGGGGGTAGAGGCGGGCGCTCGGTGCTCACACTCAGAGCGGCGGAAGCTCCGGGCAGAGGAAGGTTCTGCATGGAGCTGTAGACCAAAACGTGCCTGCAGATACAAACGATTTTTACCTGGAATGAGTTTGGCTCTCTCAGCCCAACACGGTCTTTAACTAGCCTGCTGTTCTTCCGTGAGCTCGCTCGTGACACCAACAGAGGTTTACAGATGTTAGTTCATTCCTACTCCACTGCGGTGAGTTTCCTTCCCTCACAGTGCGCTTCAGATTTCGTGAGAGAAAAAAAAGTGAATCCGTTGATATTGTTAGGAGTGTTTTTTTTTTTTATAAGACATTTTGAATTAGGCCATAGCGTTTTTTTTCTCCAGGCTCTTATGTGCTTTTTGTTCAGGAGATTCAATGCGAGTTAGGCTACTTTGGCTACATCACCAGAGGCAATGTAGGCTACTCTAATAAAAGCATCACAGGCCTTCATTTAGTTTCTTTTCTTTTAATTTTGATTTTAATTCTGCAAGGAGTTGATTTTTTTTGTCTTGCTTTTCTCTGCGCTCTCTTCAAGGACCGGCATGACGGTGTCTCGAGCCACAGCTCGCGCTTGTCCCAGCTGGGTTCGGTATCCCACGCGGGACCCTACTCCAGCGCGCCGCCGCTGTCTCATGCGCCCTCATCGGACTTCCAGCCTCCGTACTTTCCGCCGCCGTACCAGCCGCTCGCTCACTACCAGAGCCAGGACCCGTACTCCCACGTCAGCGACCCGTACTCCCTGAACTCCCTGCACCAGAGTCAGCAGGGCGCATGGGGGGCGCGGCAGCGGCAAGATGTTACCGGAGACCGGATGGACAGCTCCACTCTGCTGGCCCAGCCTCGGGCCTCGCTGCCACAGCTGTCCGGGCTGGACCCACGGCGGGACTACGGTGGCGTGAGGCGGCCTGATGTGGTGCTGCATTCCGCTCATCCGGGACTGGAGCCCATGGGCGACGGACTCCTGCACGGACTGCACGGTATGGAGGATGTTCAGGTGAGTCAAAGATCACAGCTGAGATTTGCAGATGTTGGAGCACAAATGAGACACGATACACTTCCGTTTTGGGTTATTTTTTTGTTTTTGTTTTATTTTTTAAATTGATTCCATAGATATTAGGATCATCGTATAGCCTACAATACAGGCAAACTGCAGATCGCCTTTAATTCAGGAGAGGCCGAGAATCGTTGAGCAAAAAAGAGAATATTCCACTGCAATATTATTACACTTTAATGCTTATTATCACAATAGCCGATATAAAATATATGCATTCTAATAATAATTATTCAAAAATTCCCTTTTACAGTAAAGGCAGTTTTATGTTCAACATATTTACTGCATACGTTGCAATGAATAAATACAACTACACATTTTCCCTATTGGTTGGCAGCCACGAAATACCACAACTCAATAAAAATGTATGAATAAATGAAACTATAGTGGAAGAAACGGATTTATAATTGTTGACAGTTGTCTTCTTCATTGTCTCCGCATGTTTGCCGTGACTTTAGAGGAAAGGTCGTGAACTCAGAGCAGCTCCCTCAGGGCTGGACTCTCTCAGCAGCTGTAGCCTCAACGCAAATGGCCCACAGCTAAGCAAACTATCTTTAGAGAACCGAGACGTCTTCTTTGATGGGAAGATGCTGATATGTGGAATAATTTTTAAAATTTGCAGCATGGAGCTCAACTGTTGTTTATGAGAATTTTAGATCCCTCGGCGCTTAATACCATTATAACAATATAGCCTATATTAAAGGAAAAAAAGGAAAAGATGCAACAATAATTTATTACTGGCACTTTGCCATGCTTTAAACTTATAATTATTATTATTATTATTATCATTATTATTATTATTATTATTATTATTATTATTATTATTATTATTATACGCTTCATTGTTGTTGCTAAATCAATGTGAAGGCTGCCATTTTTTAAATATTAAACAGATGATGATATATTTTTTGTTAGAATTGTTGTCGTTAATGTTCAAACACACAAAGGAAGCTACTGAAGACTTTGTTAAATAGACACGGTCAGCTGTGTAGGATTTCATCTTGCCCTCGTTTCCCCTCAGGGCACAACCATCTCGAATTGTTTGCCATTTAACCTCCACAATAGTTTCTAATTTCTAGCTTTCCGTATTTGTGCCATGCATTTATTAACCCCATAAAAATTGCTTTAACAAATTCTTTGTCTGTGTTTTTTTCTGAACGAGCGTGCAGCAACATCGGGTTTATTTCAAAAGGAATTTATCTCGCAGGGTTATGAATAAGTTTGATGAATGAGGCTTTCATTTGTGGGAATAGCTTCTTCTGAGCCACGTCATGATGAATAAAAGAGAGGATGGATTATGAGCCAGATTTGTTTATTCTGTGCAAACAATTTAAAGATGCTTTTTTTTGCATGATTCTGCTGGATTTGTGTGTGTGTGATGCATTGTTGAATTCGACTGAAAAATTAGAAATAAGTTTCACATGTTTATTACACTATCACAGTGGTCTATAATGGTTTTTATTTAATTTGGTTCTTACAGACTATTGAAGACACCAACGGAACGAACATCCTGGATCAATCAGTAATTAAGAAAGGTAGACACACACACACACACATACACATTTCTGTTGTCTGAATAATGTTGGCTATGAATCAAATGTGATAAAATTAGAAGATTTAACGCAAATGTAAAATAAATAAAATTTGTTTAAAAAATAATGAATTTACCGTTTTTTTTAAATTGTTTATAGTAACTATAGACTAAAGTTTTATGGTAGGTTAAGCCTATTTAGTCTTCTATACCGTTAGGTTTTTACTATAGGCCTAATTTATTTTCCTTTCAATATGTGTTCAATGATTTCGATAATTTATAGGATGTAGATACGTCTCGCTCATAAAAAGGTCAGTCAGAGTTTCGTTGGACATCAGGTGGACAGGGTGCGTGTCTCTGTGTTTTAGGGTGATGTTGGACGATCCCACAGCCATGCAGGCAAATTAGCTTGATTCTGGGTCCACGACTAGGAGGTAAAAGCCGGGTTAACGATCCCAGTATATTGACTAGCAGGCAGCGTGTCGCTGACAGGCTGCCATGCTGCCGCTCTGATGATGTGCGGTGATTTAGTTACGGGATGTTGAGTGACTGAGCTCCCCGCGGGGCATTTAAGCCGCTGATGTAATAAATGGCACCGCTCACGGAGATCTCGTGAGCTCGTTTAGAGCTAATCTGCGGTATTATCCCCCGTGGAGCCATCAAAACCCCCTCACACTGGCCCCTACGCATGCATGCACGAGGCTGACTGGCTGCTCCTTTTTTTTAACGCCATTAGCGCGAGCATTAACACGCGGGATGAAGGAGCATTCAGTGCTGCCGGTGGGAGTTAAACCGGCCGTGGAGCAAAAACGGGGAGGTGGTTAATGCGATTTTGGAGCGCGAGCCAATCAACAATCGATAATATTATAATGAGAATGTCGCGCGACATTAAATAACAGCAAATGCCCGGCGCGTGGGCGCTTCATTAGGCCACGGCCGCCCTCTGAGTGCGCGTGGTCTCACACCCTGAGCAAAGTTTGACAGAGGAGAGAAAGTAGAGATTCAAAGATGGAGAACTTGTGTCATATTTCAAAAAACTTCTTATGTAAGACAACCACTCACATCGCCTCTAACCTTCCTCTTTGCAGTTCCCATGCCACCCAAGAACATGGGCTCTCTGATGCTCGGCAAGGACGGGCTCATCGGTGGGGTGACCGTGAACATAAACGAGGTGTTCTGCTCGGTACCGGGCCGCCTGTCGCTGCTCAGCTCCACCTCCAAGTACAAAGTGACCGTAGGGGAGGTGCAGAGGAGACTGTCCCCGCCCGAGTGCCTCAACGCCTCCTTGTTGGGGGGCGTGTTGAGAAGGTACGAGTGCAGCCTGAGAGCATGTTGACGCTGGAGTTCAGGAATAACTCTGTGAATGTATGAGAGCTTGTGGCTCTTTAATATGCAGGGATACTTTTTAATTAAACCCTGAGCTGTATGAAAAGGCCTGTGTATCTGTGTCGTTTACCATACAGAGTCTACTTAACATTAAAATCTCTGGAGACACACTGAAGCACTGCTGATGATTGTACTTTCCGATAAAGTTTCCAGACTGTGAAACCAGTTCTGATCATCCATTAAGATTATGATAAATGAGCTTTTTTGATATTATAAAAAAAAATCCCAAATATTTGTGCAACAGTAGGTTGTATTAATATTATTTAAATACTCATTTTTACATGTGTTCGTGTCCTTTGTTTCTACAGAGCAAAGTCCAAAAACGGTGGGAAATGTCTGAGAGAAAAGCTTGAGAAGATTGGGCTCAATTTACCTGCTGGAAGACGCAAAGCTGCCAATGTCACATTACTAACATCTCTGGTAGAAGGTGATATATTTATTGGTTTACCATCATAAATACAGAAATAGTAACTATTTCCTAAGCCTGAATGGTGAAATTATGGCAGCTGAATATGGGAACTTAACATTTTATTTTCATCTTTTTTACTATTTTTAACTTCCACATTCTAAATATCAACTAGGTTCCGGTTTCAGCATCATTAAAAATGATGTTAGGCCAAAGCATAGGACTGCAAAGGTCATGACCTTACAGGGTTGATGAATGATAATGACCCTCATTTAAAAAGAATGACAAAATAATGTCTGGAAAATAAAAGATTAAATATTTAGAGAGTCATTGACCAATTTGTTTTCATAATTTAATCTACAATATATTAAATAATAATAATTAATTTATTAAAGGCCACAGTTTGATTGAATTGGTTATGCAACATTTGGCTATAACTTGTGTATCTCCCATATAGACCAATATTCCCTTTAAAATCTGATGATTTCCATTAAGACAACATCACCCTGCAGGCATCTAATAAAGGCAGTGATAACAAGTATCTCTTTTTGACATATAGTTTTATTTTCCGTTTTTTATTTTTTTCATCCGACTCAAGGTTTGCTCATATGTTAAGAAATTCAGCTAATAAAAATCAAGTTCCCTATAATTTAACAGATGTTTTGAATTAAATTTTTGTGTGTGTGTGTGTCTGATTGGCAGTTAACACTTAACTGCAAGCAACATAATAAAGTAGAAACTTCCTATTTGCTAGTTTACAAATAAAATTAGGGTACAATTCGGGTAAAATTCACACTAGTAGGTAATTTTCGAAATAAAAAAACGATCATTTTTACAACTTTTGAACTTTTGTGATGTTCTGCGTCGACCCAAAGGAGGACAACAGAGAGAAATTAGTGCGTAAAAGGTGGAAGTTGTAAAACTGAGGTTCTCCGTTACTGAGCCAAACATGTTCCTTCATTGCAGCTTATTGTTTACAATATATTAACACTGACTATATATCTATGCCTGCCCCCAGGTGAGGCGGTCCACCTGGCCCGGGATTTCGGTTACATCTGCGAGACGGAGTTTCCCACAAAAGCCGTGAGCGAGTACCTCAACCGGCAGCACGCGGACCCCAACGAGCTGCACACGCGGAAAAACATGCTGCTGGCGACAAAGTGAGTCTGATGGACCGTTTGATTAGATTCTGCTCCCTCACAGTCTTTATAGGGTGTCATAGAATATATAATGCATGTCTGCAGTGTAGGAGAGGTGGTAATGAGATTATACCTTATGACTAGCTGTTGTTGATTCATGGAAAATAAGGAGTGTTAAGATAAGGGCCCTCATATACATGCAGGTGCGATATTTTCAACACTGAGGTGTGTGGGAAAACAAGAAACACACAGATTAACACTCTCAAACATCAGATATCCTCTGAAATTAATGCCCTAAAAGTTCCAGAGAGCTATTTGGGATGGGTTTTTGTTTCTAATGGTTTAAATTAAATCACTGTTTCACTTACATAAAGGGTGAAAACATCAGGCATTCTTCATCTGCAAGTAGCTCCATTTTTTATGAATTAAATTATAGTGAAATTAAACCCTCTCTCATTTTCCTGGGGCCTCTGTGGCCCCTCTGTGAGATCCCCTGAGGGTGCAAAAGTCTCCTATCCTCTGTGCTTCACTCTGCTCCTCGCACTGTTCATTTTGCCACACTGAACGTGACATTGACATTTGTAAAAGAGAGTGAGATTTTCTTAATGAAAGGCATCGAACTCAATATGGCTCTGACCTGTAATGAAACGACTGAAAAAAAAACTGCCACACTCAAAAAAAAAATGAGGGCACTTAAATTCAATTCAGCCATTTGAGAAATGAGCAGAAATCCACATTAAACTCAAGAACCATGTGACTAAACAAAAGAAGACAGGCATTAATTTTAATTGCGATGTAAATTCCTTTTTCAAATATCAGGACAAGATGTGAATTACATGCAGTGTAAACTCATCACTTTGTATGCAGCTGCACAACTTAACATCTTTAAAAGCGGTTCATTGCACAGAATAACCTTTAGCTCGACTACAGATGAACCAAATTTGATGCAGGACACTTTAAAATGCTGGATGTTATAAAATATAAGCTCTGAGGTTGCTAGTGTATGTTTGACCTCTTCTTCTGGTCTTAAAAAGCGATCCATTTTACTGGCAGACCTTGTAAAGTTACTTATATTAATCCATTTTTATGGCCGTTAAACTGTGGAATTGAATCAAGGATCTTCTGATTACCTTTAGAAAACCAGGCAACACAGAGTCCTTTAAAGAAACCAGGGTAGCAGAGGTGATGTGGATTCATAAATTTGGATTAAATCGCAGAATTACTTTGGATTTTCACCTATTTCTGTCATGATTGTAACAATGTCTTCCGCCAATTAATGAGAAATCCTATTCTACGTCGATTTATTCCCATGAATGTGGGTTTTCTAGATGAAAAGGTTGCGAGCAGAGCTTTAAACCATCTAACAAAGATCCCTTCAGGAAGCTTGTATTTTTAGCTTGCATAAATAGTGCTGTCTGCTGGCCTGCACTGCATAAACCATCTGCCTCTGTGTATGTCTGTGTGTGTGTGTGTGTGTGAGTGTGTGTGTATCCCAATGTACTCAGTATGTACGGTGTGTTTCGGTGGTGGTGGATGTTTGATGCTCAGATTCAAACCTGTTCCAATACTGTGTGTCGGTGCTGCCTGTTAGAAATTCATTATTTAGCAGTGAAGTGTTTCAAGTCATCAGAAAACAACAGCGAGAGCCTTGAGTGTAGCCCGGGGTGGCGGCTTCTCCTCTCTACTCCCCTAACCCCAGCTGGGCTCGGCCTGCACAGCCTGTCACTCATTTGCTGGAGCTCTGCCCTTAGGCCGCTGTGTGTGTCTGTGTCTGAGTGTGTGTGTGTGTGTGTGTGCATGGGGGTGTGCAAGTAGAAATCTAAGAGAGGGAGAAAAAGAGAGAGAGAGAGGGGTCTCTTGAATAAAAAATGTAGGCCTAAAAACCAGAGGATGATTTGCTGAAATTTAAGAAGGAGGACGAGGTGAAGACGTGTTTTGCTTTTACTAGTAATTTTTTTATTCATTTTAAATCTGTAGCAAAGAATGAAGATCCACTTGATGACCTTGCATTAAATTACAAATGCAAACAGTTAAAGGTTTGCTTCTAATGTAGGGACTTTAATTGATAAACTTTATTGAACAGGTTTTAGTTTTACATCGTTTTTCAGACATCAGCGGTTTTTGTTCTGGTGCACTTTTTTGATATGTGTGATGTTGACGTTAGGCCTGTGTTTCTGACTGCATCTTGTTGTAAAAAGCTGATTATTAATATTTTCCTTTTAAAGAAAGAAACAAAAAAACAATATATATTCTCAAACAAAAATAATCCCTTCCAATGATCACTTATGACCTGCTAGAGGTGTGCAACATGTCTGAATCTGCAGAGGTCCTGCAGAGACGCTGCCCTCTGTCTGCTCTTTCTTACTCTGTGGTGTTCTGGGTGTCTGTCAACCTTTTGCATGCTTCCATGAAGAGCCGCTGAACCAGAGAAGGAAGGGCCAACTTTGACTGTTGTGTAAAAAAAAATGTCCTACCCACTCTGCTTTTAGAGTATTGAAAATAACTTGTCAACCATCACTGGCATTACATCATATTGAGTGGGTGTTTAGAGGTTTCCAATAGAGTCTGGTGGTCAAGCAGAATAAAGTTTTACTTATCAAAGTTTATGGCATCTGGAACAAACTTTAACCAACAAAACAAAAAAGACAAAAAAGTACCTCAGTATGGCGGAGAAGAGTTCAGATGGAAGATAAGTTTGTTTTTTTATTTAAGACAGAATAAAAACTAAGAAATAAAAAAAAGAAAAATTTAATTAGAAAACTCTGCTCAGGTAAAGGTGAAGCAGCTGATTGCATTGAGTTGATGCTTTTGCTCTGATTGTTTTCCCAAAGTATTCTGGGAAACACAAGGAAGAAGAAACTGTTGTAAACAGAGGAAGGCTGAAGGAAAGTGTGCTATACTCTTCACTGCAAAATAAGCCTTGAGGGAAACACTGAACATCACTTGAAGGGTTTAAAAATAGAAAGTATCAGGAGGAAAAATTCCCTCAGGAGTAGATTATGTCATACAGGCTGAGACACGGGGAGTAGATTTTGTTCTGCATCAAATTTGTGCATCTAACAGACACTCCATTACTGTAATGTCTTTAATAAACATAACAAACAGTCTATGAGTAAAAAGCGCAGGACAATAGTGTAAAATATAACTGTTTTTTTGTAAATATCACGATTCAGCACAAAGCATTAAGAGTGTTTTGTTTTAAGAGTTGCAACACACGACTTAGGCAGATTTTTTGAGAATTTGCGTATTGGCTTGACATGTTAAATCATGCTGTAATTAGCACAGCACTGATGCACCAGGCTCTTGCTGTAGTTTCCCCTCAGAGGTGGATAGCAGGGTGGGGTCACTCAGTCTGCAGGAGCTGCTGAACCATCTGCAAGAATTTCATCAGTCTGGGTCTCAGTGATGGTCCTAATGCTGTTTTATGCTCATACCCACCCTCACAAAAATACTTTTCAAGGTGAATCACTGCTTTCACTACTGCAGCCATAATTCCACATGTGCTGTGCTACATTCAGAAAGCACAGACTTGGTCAAGCATGATGGGTGTGTTATTGGTTGTTTTAAGGGTTTTTTTTTTTTAATGGAGGGGAGACATTTGATAGAAAATGCTAAATAATTTCTTATTCGACTGTAGTGTATCATAGTTGTTTTTAAACCCTCTCTTATTAATAAAACTGGATGTAGCTGAAAGTGAGCGTTGTTTTTTCAACTCAGCTCAGTTGAGGCACCATTAAATGTGAGATTTGTGGTTTGGAAGGTTTCTTTTATATCCAGTTTCAGGTAGCTCTACAAAAGCAGCTTATGATGCAAAATATCTTCACTGTCGTCCTCTGAATTATTTCACCTTAGAGGCACCACAGTTCGATGTTGGTAAAGCAGTTAATTAAGCTGCATTTCATGAGGTTTTCAGTCAGGCACAGGTTGCACATACTGTACTGTTTTGTTGACAGGGCCACCATATAAAGGCATTTTTGTACTAATGGGTATTGGTCACTAATTTTGAAATTTCATCTTGTCCACAGCTTACTTAAATGTTTTGATCATATTATAAACAAATGTTCATGGTTTTGTTGCATTAAGTTGTGGAAAATGTTGTAGAATCGTTGGTTTTATAGAAAGATTTGATTTCCTGTCGTCCCAATTCTGTGTCTGCCATCCCACTTAAAACACTTTGAGAAAAAACAATAAAACAAGCAAATAAAATGACAAATACCGAATACTGCCATTGGATGTCCACTATCAGCAGTGGTGTTACTACTTTATGGAAACCCTAAAATGACATCTTCTTGTCTCTTCTCGCCCTGCAGACAACTGTGTAAGGAGTTCACAGACCTGCTGGCCCAGGACAGGACTCCCCTGGGCAACTCGAGGCCCAGCCCCATCCTGGAGCCCGGCATCCAGAGCTGCCTCTCCCACTTCTCCTTCATCACGCACGGCTTCGGCTCGCCTGCCATTTGCGCCGCGCTCACCACCCTCCAGAACTACCTCACCGAGGCTCTCAAAGGACTCGACAAGATGTTTCTCAACAACCCTCCCAACAGCAGGCACGGGGACGGCGGCAACAAGGGTGGCGACAAAGAGGAGAAGCAGCGGAAATGAAGCAGGGGAGGAAGGGGAGCGACGACGGAGAGCCGAACGGGAGGCAGACACACAGACAGAGGCGTTACACCGTTACTTCTAGCTTTACACCACTGCCACTGACCTGCCACACACAGGGCTGAGGTGGAGGAGGAGGAGGAGGAGGAGGAGGTGGAGGAGGAGGAAGAGCTTGGTAGAGAGGAAAAGGCAGATGAAGACACCCATGGGCCAGGGTCAGAGAGCACAGAGGGATTTTTCATCTGTGTTACGTTCTTTTCATTCCCCTGAGGACATGCTGGTTACTGTGTTACATCCATTTCGCTCCCCCTGCCTGTATCCTGTGAGACTGAGATGCTGTGAGCAGCCAACAAATGTGCGTGTGTTTGTGTGTGTGTGAGAGCCTGAATGAGTGTGTGTGTGCTTGTGTTTGTCCTCAAACGGAGAAAGCATTGTGGGTTTGCTGATTGGCCGATGAGCATTCTATCTGTGAAACAGGTTTGTGTGGTTCCTTAACACAAGTGCGAGGAGAGGAGGGTGTTAATTTATGTGTGTAAATATTTATTTATATTAATTTAAATGGATGGTTGTGTAAATAGGTGCACCAGCTATTATGGAGTAGGCCTATTTATCTGTGATTCGACCTTTGTGAGCCGGCGTTGGGGGGGGGGCAGGACTCATCCAGTGTTTTTCTGTTCTTATAGAGCTGTTGTCATGGTGCTGATGATGGGTAGACATGCTTCTAATTGTCCAGTGATTTCATTTCTATCACATTGATAATAAACCATGTGTTTTATTATGAGAGGTGTGCGGCCTGCGCCTTTTCTCAAGGAAGAATCTCATCGAGGGTCCCACCGAGGATTGTGGGTCACTGTCACTTTCAGTTCAATCCACTACAAATGTAAAACATTCATTAGCTGATGTTACAGTATTGACCAACCTCATAAAATGATAATGAACACCCTTAAATTAAATACTTAGGGGATTTAAAAGAAAATGCAACTTTCTTAATGACTTAAATGGAGTTGGACTGAGCCTAACACCAGTATGTTATTCACTGATATCTAATGTCATGGGTCAAGTTCACAGGTCGCTCATCTTTGCTAATCATCCTGAACTAAGTGAAGTGTGAGTAAGTGTTTTAAAAGCTGCTGTCTGTTCATCGCAAAATAAATGTCTTGCTAGTTAAGGTACCATTTTAACACAAGACATAAAGATCTAATTAATGGACCAACAATGACAAGAAATCATTCAATGTATAGTTATTCTTACTTTTAAATAATAATTATTTTTCTGCAGGAGACAGTGAATTTTTGATTATTGAAGACTTGGAGCAATATAACCAAAACTCTGATTTTTTTCAAAAAAGCAGCTCAATGCATAATCTATACCTTCATCTTTCTGCAAAAAGAAGAATATTTTGCAGCTGTTGAGAATTATTTGCAAAGTGACTTGCTTTGCTTTGAAAAACAGTGTCCCTTTTCACTTACAAAAATGAAAAAACAGAAAGTCTAATCTGATACAAAGTGGTTAGCTCCAGATATGTATTCATATCTGGAGCTGTAAAGGCTTGTTTACTTACATTAAGGCCTATTTGAACAATAACATCCATGCTTCAAGTTGAAGTTTTAAAGTTTTAATAGCCTACTTTATCCCACAAATGATTAATATGTCAAAAATAGTCTTCTCATTGGTTCTATTTGGCTTAATTTGTAAATTTGTTCATTGGGAAATTGGATACTGAAATTTGTAAATACCCAGTACATGTGTCATAATAAATTACAATTTCAACTAAAAACTACAAAACATACAAACACTATTACATTATTATTATTATTATTATTATTATTATTATTATTATTATTATTATTATTAAAGCAAAACGTTAACCTTTTTATTAGTTTTTAAGGCTTAAAATAGCCTTTCAGTGGTCTTGGGTCTGTATATTGCAAAGCCTCTGAAATGATCACACGGACAAACACACAAACACACACGCACACACACGCACCATGATGGATACCGTCTTATTCCAGGGATAATTGGCTGTGTTTTCCGGCCAGTGAGGCCCTCGTTTCAGAGAGGCTTCTATCGCTCGCACGTGCACAGGGGGAATAGAATCGTGCCTCGCGGGCCCGGTTCTGCGGTGGGGATCTACCGCCGGTGTGCTAATGACGGGAGAGCGCGAGAGGCACCGAGAAAAGTAGAGTGAGACAGAGGAAGAAAGCTAATGAGAAAGAGAGACGGAGAGGAGGAAAACAGGGAGCTCGAGCGAGAGAGAAAGACAGAGAGGGGAAGAGAGAGAAAGTGTCCCGCGGGCTCGCTGTGACCCGTGGAGTGGAACGCCGCGTGACGCAGGTGCAGAGTTCAGCACCCGCATGTCCGCGAGCGATCCCGCGCAACAAAGACAGGAAGCTGCTGAGCATCAGTGGCCACAACAACGACAGGTTGGCTGGAACAATAAACAAACAAGCCAAAGAAAACAAAACAACAAACAGGAAGCCAAACGTGGTGTTTTAATGAATTAAATCCGCTCATCACGAGGACATGTGGCACTGTAAATCTAAATATTAAAGGGTATTCAGTGTAAAAAAAAAAAAAAAATTAAATGAAGTTTGATGTTAGTCTAGATTAGCCTGTTTTCGATTAATCTAAGTGATTAGAAAACTGAAGATGGGAGTTCCTTAAAAACATTATTGTGGTAGTAAAGGCCTGCTGTGCTGCTGGTAAAATCTCATGATTTTCTGGGTTTTGAAATGAAAAATAGCAAAATGCAGTTCAAGTTTAACTGCATTGTCAACAGGATTCTAAAACTATTGTCCAAGAACCTTTGTGGTTATTCAACTTTATGAAAAAATATTCTGGGTGATGTGCAGGATTTATTTTGTTTGACTCAAACAGAAGGAATGAAACAACTAATAATCTGATTAAAATTTAAGCACAATAAAATTATGACAAAGCAAATTTCAGTATTAATGTAAAATTGAATTGCAGAACATTATTTCCAAAAATCAGGTCATCAGTTTATGTGAGCATGAATTTCTCTTCTCAAAATGAGAATCCAAAGAAGAAACATCAGTTGTTGGTGCAAGAATTCTTGGTTCTGTCATTCTTTACACTGAGCCTCAGAACTTTAGAAAAGGTTTTTTACACACAAGCTATACCTGGTGTTCAAAACTAAGTCTACAAGATCATGTAAATATCATAAATAATGACAATATTGTTTTTGAAAGATTCTGCCTTATTTGATATTTAACTGCTTTGGGGGAAAAAAATAAAAAAGGTTACTTTTAAATTAAAAAAATGAACGTTTGTAATGCTTGGAATACGCAGAAAAATAATGTTAAAGCTTTATTTCTTGAAAAAAGAATGAAACATCTATTATCTAAAATTACTGAATATTCGATTTTAAGATACTTTAAATTATATGGCATATATTTTTTATAGGGGACATTAAAAGTTTAGCACAGAACTGAGGCCATTTCACTGTTTGACTGACAAACTCAGGAAGGAGGAAACAACTGAGAGCAGCAGTCAACACTTCGAATCACTGCAGCTGTGTGGCTTCATCTTCAGAATATATTTGCTTACAGTTTGTTAACCTTTATAAGTATTATGTACTTGGTTATATTTTATGTGTGATTATGTTTATTACATTTTAAATAAGAAGCAGTATATAAACAAGACATAAAATATTGTGCAAAGTCATAATGCAGTCATCCCCACTAGCTCATAAAGACAGATAATTTCATGTTTAATGGTTGGCAGCACCTGTGGAGCATGGGATATAGATTAAAAAGGAACATAAACGTGTTACAAACTTTGATCAGTAGAATTTGGCAATAACCTGATTCAGTGTTTTTTTTCACTCCTGATGAATAAACAGCAACATAAAACCCTGCAAACTTAGAGCTGGTCAATAGATAGAGATTCCAGAAATTATTGCAAGCTGCAGGAAGTTTCAACCCCTTAGCCAAGAACACAAAAAACAAAACAAACAAAATGTGCATCAGTAGGTCTGTTTTCTTTTTCATCCTCTTTGAAGACACAGCATTAAACTGAACATGTGAAATTTCAGCCTGACACAGAGGTCACTGAAGCTTTCTAATGCAATTATCCAGTTTCCCCTCTTATCATCTAATAAGAAACTAATTCGCAGCCTTTCGGGAGCTTTTGACATGTAGAAATAATTCATAGTTTTCCAACCAAGACCAACAACAAAATGTCAACACTAATGCTTATTTAGGAGGGTTTAGACCAAAATCAAGCATAGAAACTCATAAGTCTGGGGCAGGAGAAGAGGAAAAGGACTCCATCGAGGTTTCCAAACTAAGTTCCTCTACCACTTCTATAAGTTAGCAATGAGCCATGATTGATGTCTATCTTTGGAGTAGTACAGGTGTGATTACATAACTGCAGTCACCTGTAAAAGTCTGAGATTTGCAGGTCCGACCTGTCTGAACCGGCTGACACACATCACTTCCTGTGCACCAGGAAAAGATCCACCAGCAGGAAGGTTGAAAACAGCAAATGAGCTTTCAGGAGCCACTTGTGTTTGATGAATTGGTGACAATGGGACGAAAGATTCATTTTTATGAAAACGTCACAGGTTGTTACTTTAATGAGAGGACCAGTGGAGGGTAATCCAGTTATGAACATGGACTGAGCTTATGAAGGCGTTGGTAATATTTGATATCCAAAGCATGAGAGCAGCACTGACAGTCTCCTCTATATGCAGTTATGTCTGCAGTCAGTCTGTCTGTCGTTTTGTCAGGAAAGTGAGAGAGTAGGCCCCCATCAGCAAAGCCCCCCCAGCATTCTGTCATGCAATGAGCTGTAAAAATGCTTATCAAACACACACACACACAC
>JAPZDZ010000010.1:17894575-17924848 GCA_029783805.1 Acanthurus tennentii
CTTGCACTTCTTGCAGCTGCACCCAAAGTCTCCCAGAGCCAAGCAGAGAGCGATGCAACCATTTCCAAACCATTCCCAGTAATGGGAGGACATCCAGTGCCAGAGTCAGGTAAAACCCAACATGGACATTTTGATTTGTATCATGTGCTGCATTGTGTCAAAGCTCTTACATTTACCTCTTGCTTTCTCTTTGTGGGTCATGTCCTGCAGGTGCAATCCTTCCTCTAGCACTGGGCCTTATCATCACCGCTCTGCTACTGCTCATGATTGGCTGTCGTCTCAAGCTTGTTCGTCACAAGCTGAAGAAAGCCAGACCCCTCACTACAGAGGAGTCAGATTACCTCATCAATGGCATGTACCTGTAGCCAAAACAAGAGTACTGAGATCTGAGAATGAGAAAAATGGGTTTGGTCACCAGAGTTCAAGCCAGGACTTTTCCAGTTTTCACTCTGTATTTTTCTTGCAGCCTCATGTATCTAATTTGTCCTCACTTCAGGTTGGAAATATCCAAACTCTCTGCTGTCATGAGCATTTCTGAACACGCCCATATTAAACCCCTCTGACTGGTAAACCTGCTGCTAAAAGATGCTGCCTTCAAAGCCAGTGACACATATTCAGATGCTTGTAACTTTATATTTATGTTGTCTCACAAAAATGTGTCAAGAGTCAATATTCCCACACACCTGTCTATTTAACCCCAATGACCTCTTGAATACGTATTGTACAAGGGGCGTTTTTCACCCCCTTTATCAAAATTTATTTACTCCAAAAGAACTTGTTACTTTGATATTAAACATTTTTATTGACATGTTTGGGGGTTTTTTTTCCTGACTTGTGCTGCTCAAAATATGCTGTATTTCTGCCACTGGGTGGCACTAATGTGCCATATTTTTGCTGTACATTTAACCTGAGTTAACCTGCCTGAAGGGCAGATGTGTAACATTTTGGAGTGCCTGTTAAAGTTTTTCTCTTTTTTGGTTTTTAAGAATTAGGAATCAACAAGCAATCATTCCTCCTTTCTCAGAATCATATAAAGCCATAGCAAATTGTACTGTTCAAATTCTGTTCCTGTTTAGGGTTTGTTGCATATTTTATTTACTAAGAGAATTTATGTGTAGTATGTGCTATATTTGCGCAGATGTATTCCCTTAAAGTGCTGTCTTTCATCTAAGATATTAAAATTTATTATATATCCAAGAACACTGGTGAATTTTAAGTGTAACTAATTTACGTTAATTAAGTACTTGTACTATTTTAAAGCACATAATTAAGATATCCAAAAGTAGGTCATTCAGTTAGTTTCTTGTGAATTAGGGAATTTACATTCAGTTTCAGTGTTGGCATTTAAAGCTGTATTTTGAGTCTGTCTTATATTTTTACTATATCTGACAAAAAGTAAAATTTTGTATTACTTCCCCAAAATTATGTGCTTGACAGTGTGAAAATATATTTACAAAAAGGACACATAAACATCCAAAAATATTACAAACTCTTCTTCATGTTAAACACTAAACTGTAGCCTGCACACACAAAAAAACAATAACAAAAGGCAGACAAAAACATAAGCATCTCTTTATTTCCATATTCCGTTCCAGAAACTGTGAAAACCACATATCATCCATCACTTAAGATAGCCCAAAATAAAATGTGCTTTTTTTGATTTCAAGAAAACAGACATTCATTTGCTTTATATTGTTAGAGTTTTATTTTGGCAAAGCAGTGACTATCCCATTCAGTATCAGTCACCAGAAGAGCCAGCACAAATTGTTAATGGAAAAACCAGCAGCAGAAAGCAACACATCACCAAGTGAAAAGCACAGCTCTGCATGTGCACGTGTGTCGGTGTTATTAGTGCTCCTCTCTCTTTGGAGTTAATTCAGTCTGATCCGATGCATCACTTTTACTCTATGTGTAGAATGACTTCATAGTGCTGCACAACGAACAGGATGTGTGGGTTACATCAGCCATTGTGTTGCCTGTGTGTGTGTGTTCGTAATACTGCTGCCGGGGTAAAAAGCTCATATGCTAGCAGAGAAGTCTACAGCTAGATGATCCACACACACACATGCTGTAGCTAGGTGATTAATCTATAAGGTTTCAGGCTTTCCTCATCACTGTCCGGCGTTCCGCCTACATTCAGCTTTGATGTTGCTGAAATGTGACACTGTAAAAATGGCTGATTGCAGTTTAAATGATGAAAACACACCAAAAGAAAAAAACAAAAAACAACTAAAATCCAGCAGTTTAAAATTAAAACACAACCAGAAGGATGCAGGCCTGAAAAGAAAAACAAAATGCCCTCTCCGATATTTCTGCGCTGAGCTTCAAGCAGTCCTTCATCCCAGCCGCTCTGGGCTGTCATTAATGTGATACTCTAGTCCATCGTTAGACTTAAACAAAAAGAGCATGTTTTTGTTATGCTGTGAACAAAATGTCATGGGCTGTTTGACCCCATCCAAGATTTCTTCGGGTTCAAACTTAAAGGTGGATTATGGACTGTCTTCGTCTTTAAAGTTCATCCCTGTGAGAAACAGAGGTTGAATGTTAGAAATGACAGAGAAAAAAGAGGCAACATGCAAAAAATGCAACTATCCCCTGGTTGTGTAAACAAAAGAGTTAGAATCACATGCAAAACATAATGATATGTTCTCACAGGAAAATCCTAAGTTATTTGTCTATATCTCACAGAGTAGAAGACCAAACATAATAGTTGGAAAGTTGGGTTTTAATGTCTTATGAACATCCAAATTGACAAGGTTATCATGCTGTTAAAAACCAAAAAAACTGGTGCTATCAGTTTCTTTCGTGTTTTCTTTTCTGTTTCTTGGGTTCCTAAACTGTGACTATGACTTCAAATTTCAGTCAGGCAGATGTAATTACACCAATTTGGAGCAAAAGAGTTTTTAAAAAATGATGAGGGAAATGTGCAACTATTTTGGACGGTATGGAAGAAGCAAAAAATGCCAACAAGCAGCAAAATGCAGCCCCTTGTGAACCACTGCATGCTCCGAGCCAGACCATTTCACCTTTGCCACTGTGAGAAGGAGAGAGGGGGAGGAAGGGGAGAAGCAAGTCACTTCCACTTGGACCACTGCTTGTCTTTGTCTGTTAAAGGCACATAAATCACCCCCATCAATTGCTTCATTTTGGTGCTGCCATCCTCCAATTTGTCATACTGCTCCAGCATCTGGTTCCCCCCCGCCGGGCCGACGGGCAGAATCAGTCGGCCGCCCGGCTTCAGCTGGTCCAGGAGCTGGGAGAGAAGGAAGGCACTGTATGTGTGAGTCAACAGCATGAGGACACAAAACACGATGACTAAAAAAAGAGCAATTTAATCCTGTTTGAAACACGAAATTTTATTAAATGTAGGGAATACTGAAGTGTTGGTATTCATCGCTTGTTAAAAAGTGAAGTGGAAAAATGTGACCTTAATCATCAGCTCTTGAAGAATAGAGAGAAACTCACAGCTTGGGGGACAGTGGGTGCTGCTGCGCCAACATGGATGGCATCATAAGGCGCTTCCTCTGTATGGCCCATTCGTCCATCTCCCACTGAAACACACATTATCATTGTATATTATTTGAGACCATTATTTTTGTCTGCTCCGTGCATACGACATGAACTCATTTCAACATTGCTGTGCAAGCAGCTCTTCTTTACTTCCTTCTCAGACTACAAATATGCAATGACAATGAGTGGTACTAAGTTTATATTTTCGGTGAAACGGAGTGTATGATTATAGCGACATGTTTGAATCCAGTGTTTGTTTTCCAGTGGGAGAATGCTGTCTTCACTCACAGACTGTAGATTACAGCTTGCAAAACAATCACCTGAAGCTCAGTATCAGCAAAACCAACCAGCTTATGGTAGACTACCTCAGATATCAATATTGCTGCAAAGAAGCAACAGATTCAAAAACAATGATGTTTCTCATAAATCTACAAAACGGTAGCACAGAAGATCTATATAATAACCACAGTTTCAAGTGTCATAAAGTCAGTATCCAACCAACTGAGAAATATGGTCACTATATCCCCCTTTGGATCTTATGGGTTAGAATAAGACATTTGCATATATATTCTTGAGTAATGGCTAAGAGCATATATGTACACGTTTGAACACCAAAATCTAATCAGTTCATACTTCAACAAAGTGGACATTTATGCCAAACATGAAATTCCCTCAAGACATTCCTAAAATTTCCTGTTCATGAGACTGGGACGGACAGACAACCTGAAAACAAAAAGCTATCGACCATGCCTGATGCCATTATGTAAACAAAAATGCCTGTTATCTTTGGTCAATGACTTCTTACCTATTAACTTGATTCTGCCCGATGTTATGAAACTGGGGTCATCTTTCTTCACATTGTTTATTGAATCGTCTACCAGCTCTTTGATGTGATCGATTCCTATAACTTTACCTTTAGGACCTACCTGTAAAGCGCAGAGTGAAGAACAGATTAAGTCCAATTAGCACTAAACACGTATCCTCTAACTTTCTGTTGATTGGTTGACTTGCTAACGAATCAATCAGAATGCCACCGAAGAGAAATTTTATGTGTTTACCCGTCAAGTGTGGCTCACCATTCGTGCGAAGCAAGTGGACAGGATCCCACTGCCGGAGCCGACGTCCAGAGCTTTGGCTCCCTCATACAGCTGGTCATGTAGAAGCTCCAGGGCATAGGCGTGCTGGGTGGAGGGGACGTCAACAAGGAAACTGCATTACAGCCCATTTGCCAGCATTCATATTGCATCAATTGCTGACTGCGACAAGGGAACACTAACTAGCCAGGCCAACATCATTACTTGTCTCTTCTGCGTCTGTTAGCACTAAAAATGTTATCAGTTCTAATCATTTTCTATTTCTTGACACTTTAACAGCTACACATTAAAAAGATTTGACAAAGCTTACATGCTCACAACCATCACAAGTATATAAAATGCATTGATTTACTAAATGTAATTGTAATGTTTGAGTGTCTTTTGAGGTCATACCATGTGTGGAGCACTGATAGTTGCTTGATAGCCTTTTGGTCAAAAGAGAGGCATAGATATGGTTAGTTCAGACCTTTGACATCAGACTGTGCTGTGATGCATTACTAAGTAGACAAGCAGACGTACCTATTGACTGCGGCGAGTCCATGTATGGATTACACCTAGAGAAATGGGCTCGGTCTGTGGCCAGCATGACTTCATAGACCTTGTCGGACTTAATAATGCCATTTTCTGGGGATGCAAGAGAGTTTGTGTCACTGTGCATTACGGGAACATGAACAAGTACAAACACCAGGCAAGAATATATTATGTAATCTTGCAGCAAAATAACACACAGGATAGGACAGAGTGAATTTGGGTATATTAGACATTATACAACCAATTACAGTGTTGAAGTTAACTGGTATGTTTAGGTGTGTGCAATGGGAAGACTTAGGATGTGAGAATTTTTCATGTGCCACATTTGTAATGTGGTGTCATATTCACTGGATAACCATAAATACATATTTTACCCATTTCAGGAATTCTCAAATGATCTTTGAGAATTTTTTCTTCGACCACATTTCAGTATAAAATTGCAAATATAATTATAGAGGATTTTATTCATTTCACCCACCACCAACAGTATGATTCTACATTAAGTATGCAGAAAGGAGGCAGTGACAAATACTGAGACATAGAGGAATGAAAAAAACTTAATTACACAAGGTCAGACAGTGTCAGAGTCTATAGAAATGTGTTGGAGGACAGTAAAAAAGCTTCCAAATGAAGCGTTAAGTATCTTCAGAATATTTCCTCAGGTTCCTGTAGCAGCTGTGGCCAAAAGCAGGAAAAGCCAACGACAGCCGCTGCTCTCATTACCGACTCCGCTCACCCTCAGAGCTATGTGCCAATTTAGGAAACATGACAAATAAACCATACAAGCTGCCAGATGGACACCTACATGAGATTTCTGAAAACATAATGAGCCATAATGACAGATTTCAAGCTCCCTATAATTTTTATCATGCACATAATTGTAAAAAGGTATTTTGGCAGTAATTGTTCTCAGAATTTAAAATCAAACTTTCAAGCCCTGAACTATCAAATCGACTTTAAGTTGTTTTTAGGGTTTAAACCCACTTAGTTTTAAACGTATTTATTTTTCTGACACACAGAAACGGGTGCTGAACTTCTTAGAAACCATGAAGCAGTCTAGCCTCAAAACAAATGCAACTGGGTGAACTGAGGCTGCCTGTAAGCACCACTCCTAGGGACTGCTCAGTAGGACACAACAATAAAAAAAGTTCTGAATTAGCATGCATCCTGAGTGTGACCTGCTTAGATCCAGCTTATGCAAACTAAGGGGTTAAGCCAGTCCTCATCTAAATGGGTCAGTGTCCAGTACAGAGTTCAGTAAGGAGGAGCATAATATCTAAGCAATGATCAATTCAAGGACACAGAGAGCATTAGTATCAACTTTATTCATAATACATCTTCTTATACTACTGCTAAAAACATGCATTTGTATAATTGGCACAAATCATTAAAGGGAGGTCCTGAATTTTACTAAATAGCCTTTTGGTGAAAGATTAATTAATTTGTTCATGTGCATTCCCAGAATGAGTTTATACCGCAATACAAAGCCTTGCATACCAATGAGCTGGTTTTAACTTCCTTATCTACTAAGGTTTCATTAGTTCTTATTTTCCCATGCAGGATTGCAACATGTAGTCAATAATCAACTGAGATATATAACTGTATATCCTTTCTAAAGAGATAAGCACAGAATGTGTCCAATTATGCTTTTGGTTTCATTTAAAAGGCAAATAGAGCATGACTGGCCACTGTCCCCAAAGCATACAGCTTTTGGCAAAACGCTTACAGCTGAACTATCTGCTGCAATGCTATGCTGAACTGCGCGGAATATAAATAGCCCTGGTAGATACTTTATATTGAAAGCGAAATGCACACTCCAGTCTGCAGATATGGTCATACTGAATATCCTTTTTTGCTTACGTTATACACAAGTTAGTAACATTATGGGTCAGATCAGTGCTTCTGTGGTGTTATGCAGGTTATTAATCACCCAACCACCATGATCACCATTGCGCGGCCATCCGATCGCAGTAGAAACCATGTGGCACTGATGGCACGTATCAATAGTGGACACAGCACCTGATAGCAACCGTTTGTCTAGCAGGGTGGTAACGCTAACGTTACCCTGAGTCACTGCTCTTTTTTTAACGACTAGCTGCCGCTGTGTCAAGGCATGCGGTCATTTTTAGTCACCCACAAACGGAAGCACTGTGTAAACTGACCAAACCTTTCCAGCTGTCAGAGTCATTCACGTAAAAGTAGAGTGAATGGTACAGTGATAGCCATCAATGAATGTGGGCAGGGCATTTAGCAACGCAGCTAACGGCTAGCTACAACGTCCCAAATGACGCACATTCAGCTAGCAAGCTAAGTTAACCTGACACATAACTGAACCTGCACCACTAATCTTTGACTGTATTCAATGAATGTGTGTATTTATTGTCAATTAATTTTTCGCAAGGACAAATGTGTGCATCTATTTCACGCGTGAACGTGGTTTGGGAAAGGGGTGGAGAGAAGTACCGCTAGGTCAACAACAACATACCACATAGCTTAGCAACGAGCTGGCTACCGCTCCCATGTTAACACCAGCCTCCAAAACTAAACCGTTTTCGGGCGACCTGCCTGTGAAGGAGTCGGTGCTGCCAGTGCACAAAACATTTGGACTTACTGCGAAGGTTGTTAACGAGCTCTGCGTGGCTGGCTCCTCCAGATTTCCAGGCCATTATTAAACAGACTTTGCGGAGTAAGTAGACAGCAGCTGTCAGTGCCGCGCCTGCGCCAACTGTTTTGCCGATGAAGCTGACAACCTCCAGAGCAGACGGCGGAGCGGCGGATACGTCACTGGACATCCAAAATGATCTTTACTGCAAGGCGGTCATTCCAACATATAACATCATAAAGACCAGTGTCAAATTAAAACATAATAAATCTTTTTAGATGGAAGCCCCATCTAACGATAAGTGCAATGGAAAAAGCCACATTGCTCATTCAGTGTAAAAATCAGATTTGCCGCAGTATAGACGGTGGCCGCTAAGTGGAGTGCGACACTTGAAAGGAGCGAATCGGCAAATTTCATATTTTGACCCTATTAGGCCACCGTATTGACGAGTCTCGGGCGCGTAGATTGTTGGTGTAGCCCACAAATGCTAAGCTAACACCAACATTTTTCCTAATTTAAGTTGAATACGGCTGTATTGTTTTCAATGGAGAGTCCAAACGCAAAGTACGTCTCTCAGAAAATCAGTAAAACCAGATGGCGACCTGTATCGCATTCGTCTTTGCAGCAACCAGAAATCTTTGCGACTGGCTCGTGGGATAACGAGGTTGGCAAGTTGTCAGTTTGTGATAATTATCGTGTTAAAAAGGATAACGAGACTTCATAGAAATATCTTAGAATTGATTACGTTGATCGGCGGACTAACACTTTATTATTACAATGAGACGACTCGTGATATGTAATAAATCATAAGGTTAAACAGTTATCAATGAAAAAAGGACGAAAGTTAAAATTACACTGTTGTATAGATGCACTGTTAGCCCAAATTCATATATATTATATTAAGGCATAAATACTGTTCCAGCTATGTCTGGATAACTGATATGATAACTAACTTCAATGGCAATTAGCTACCAAAGGCGTTTGATAATTATGATAACTGACTAGAATTGTCAGTAAGGTCATATTATACTTGTCTGTTTCCTTTCAATTTTGTACTTGAATAACCTCAGAT
This sequence comes from Acanthurus tennentii, assembly GCA_029783805.1. Taxonomy (NCBI): domain Eukaryota; kingdom Metazoa; phylum Chordata; class Actinopteri; order Acanthuriformes; family Acanthuridae; genus Acanthurus; species Acanthurus tennentii. Next base: position 17,903,385 of record JAPZDZ010000010.1, read on the forward strand.
GTTTGTCTGTTGTAGGACAACAAGATTTCCTTTTGGTCCATTGGGAATCATGGAAGTTCTGGCATGGATGATGGATTTGAAGGAGACCCACAACTTCTATGTGAACACAAACATAATGGAGATGTTCTGGACCTTCAGGTAAAACATTCATGGAAATCCACATTTATGTGCCAGTCTATCATTTTGATACTAAAGTGTAGAATAATAAAACATTTTTTTAGCTGTGCAGCTGTAGACCATCCAGTGGGCACTTGTCAACATTTACTCTGAGAATGCGTCAATACAATTTTATCTCTCCTGATACCCAATTCTGTTACCTCAACTCTTGATATGTGCTTGTACTGAGTACTTGATCAATACCAGTGCTCTCCTCTTCAATATTCAAAAGACCTGTGATGGTGGAAATGCTTAAACTCCAACTATGATACACAAATTTTTTAAATGTGTCTCAGTCACATCTGTCTGAATCCCATTCTGCCAAATCATAGATGGAATCAGCACAACTTTGTTTTCTGGAGTTAAATTTTAATATAAAGTACTAAATGATAATTTTACATTTGACTTTTAAAAGGCTTTTTCATTTACAGTTTTTGGATCAAGACAGAATCGTCACAGCTTCATCAACTGGAGCAGTCACCATCTTCCGCCACCACCATAAAGATCAGGTACACACACATTGGGTCTTATCATCCCAAAAGTTTCACAAACAATAAGCTAATCCATTCGCACTTTATGCAGGAATACATTTATAATGAGCTTATAACAGTGAAATAGATTACAGCCATTTAAAAATGAAAATGTGATATAAGCACAGTTATGATCAATATTTACAAATGGTCTTTAAAATTACTTACTTGTGTGGGACAAGAATATGCTGTGATGTAAATGGATGACTTTGAATTCTGATTAGAGAAACAATTCACTTAGCCCTTAACCTTGATCTTAGCTGGTAGGTAGAATCACCCAACTTGACACTTGCCTTTTATTTCTGAGTCTATTTACTTAAACTGAGTTTTATTGATAACTGAAATTTGCACAATGGCCTTTAGTTATGTTATTAATGCCAAAAAATGTTACACAATAAGAGAATTTGAGAATTTGAAAGTCACATAAGTAGACCAGGAGTGCAGCTCAAAGAAACAAATGTTAGTCAAACTACTTAACTGATTTTAAAAAAGTACTTTAAATAAACACTCTAATTTCCCACATCTATCTCTCTTTACTGCAGACTATTTCACTTTCTCAGTGCTGGGCAAGAGCACATCATTACCCTTGTGACAATGCTCCCTGTACTGGCGTTGTGTGCAGCAGTCCTGAGATCGTCACAGTCGGTGAAGATGGCAGGATCATCGTCTTCCGAGCTGACCAGGAGGGAGTGATCCGGGTCATAGGTGAGAATAGCCAGACCATCACATCAATCACATACACACTTACAAATCTTAGTTTTAGATTGCATCTGCAAGTAATGGGAATGTGTATGATAGTAAAATGTGACTGAAATGTTTTTATTGGTTTGTTAATCATTGCCAGAGAATGCAGACAGCAGCACAATTCATGCTGTGACTTACCTGAGGACGACAGAGATTTTGACAGTAAACTCTATAGGCCAACTTAAGCTGTGGGATTTCAGACAACAGAGCAACTCACCGTCCCAGATTCTCTCTCTGTAAGAGCTCCTCAGATCTAACCACAAAATGCATTATTATTGTAAAGGTTGTATTGGTGTGGTTTTGATTAATTGCATTCTTATATAATGGTTTTCTTTTCAGATCAGGTGATCGAGTTCCACTGCACTGTGTGGACAGACATCCTAACCAACAGCACATTGTAGCCACAGGAGGGCAGGATGGCATGCTCTGTGTCTGGGATGTGAGACAAGGCAACACACCCTTGTCACTAATGGAGGCACACTCTGCTGAAAGTAGGACTTTATTATGAGCAGCTGAATAAATTCACCAGATTTAACCTTAAAAATTTATTTCAAAGAGGATGTGTGTGGGGAAAAGTCATCTTTCTGTGTTTGTAATGACGTTTTCTTTGGCTTTCTGCACAGTGTGGGAAGTCCACTTCCACCCAACCAACCCAGATCATCTGTTCACATGCTCAGAAGATGGTTCACTGCTGCACTGGGAGACATCCTCACCTTCAGACATGCCTTCCTTCTTACAAGGCAAGCCAAATCATTATTTCTGCCATCTACTGTAGCTAAAGAAAAAACTTTTAGTCATTGCCAAGAAATTGCATTTTTGCTACAAAAGAAGTATGCCACATTTGCCATAGGTCAGAAGATATCAGACCAAATTTTACCATCATACACAAATAATTTTCATGAGCTTATATGTGTCTGTTACTGTGGTTTTCAAAGAGGCTCGTCCCACTAACAAGAGTTGAAAGTTAAAGCTTGTGGGAAAAGGTGCAAAAATAGGCTGCATTTGGCTAATTCTTGTTTTCATAGTTAAAGTGCCGGCATGTTGCTGTCAAAAATTAATATGTGCCTTGTTAGTTGGTTCCTCAGTGTGTCTATGATTATACTGTTTTAAATTATATATGAAATTTAAGGCGTTTAATATATTTAAATTGGTGACTTGGGTTGTTATTTGGGTTGTAAGTATTTTTAGTGATGTACTGTTTTTAAGGGAAATTTCGAGGCACTTTATATTTTTCAAGACAGAGATCTCTGGCTTCCTGAAATGTGAACTGGTCACCAGATTATATCAGCAAATAGCTGATAGTCCCCAAATGATTATTACAGAATACAGCATATTCATATGTTAGAAAATTAAGCTTGAATATTCATCACAGGGTATTTAAATATTTCATGTATTAGTCATACAGCCGTGTCTGTTATCTTTTTGTTGTCAAAGCAACCAGAAAAACACTGAGTCAGCTGGTGTAATAGTGATTGCCCCAAGCGAAAAGGTGGCATATCAACATGCCAATCTAACAATACACACAAAAAATAACAGTGCATTGATCATGGTAATCTCCATAAATATTAATTAAGTTTTATGACTGTGGCAGGTGGCAGGAACAGCAGCATGATATCTCGCAGTGCAATGGCCCCGGCTGGAGGGAACCAATCCCTGATCAGTGCGTGGCTCAGTGGAGACTCCAGTAAAGGTCGTCTGGAGACAACTCACATGCTGCCCAGCCAGACACTGTCTGTCAACAGTCTGGATGTACTTGGACAATGTCTTGTCTGTGGGACTGATGGAGAGGCTATTTTTGTCAACAAACAGGTTCCAGTTTAAGAGTCGTCACTGGACAAGATGTTGATGAAGATCTGTTTATTTGCTATGAAAACATTTTTTATGTTCTCCCTTGATCATACAGGGTGCCCAGAATACTCTGTTCAAAGGTTTGCTTGTGACAGTTTGGAATTTCTTGTGTATTTGTCCGTCTAATAGTGTTGTAAACACACTTTATTTGTGCATGTGTTGCAGTTGCAGTGACAGATAATCCATAGATGAAGTTTTTCATATAGATCATTCCGAACAGTGTTTCAACTCAGCAGTACTTTTGTATGATATCATTTAAAACTGTTTTGACACAAATAAAAAAAAACACAAATAGCTCATGTGCTCATGATCATTTTGTTTAAATGGTGATCCAAGGAACATCGTGAATACCTTAGTTTTATTCAATAAAAACATAAATAATAAAAGACAAAAATGATCTTTACCAGTTAAAACCAACAAAGTCCAGGGGCTACAAGTTAATGGATAGCACAGAGGTTAAGTGAAGGATGATGGGGAATGGTACAAAAAAAATCATCCGGGTAATTTTTGTAAAGTTTCCTTAATTATTTAATAATTTCCCCTGTAGTACTTCCGGTATTTGTTATGCTGTAAAAGACGATTTGTGTGCATTATTAGCGCTGAGTTTAACTTTTAAGATTTTCCCGTTTTGGTTTAAATTTTCAACGAAAATTCGTCAAAAGATCTTATTTCTGAGCAACACATTTTTAGATACCTGTTCTTTTCTACCTGCATATGTGTTTGCTTGTTTTTTATCTGATATAAATGACAGATAACTACTTTTGTTATGTTATACTATTTTGTTCATACCGAATATGTTTTATTTGTGTTTATTTTGTTGATATGGACAAAATACTCATCAATTTTTAGGGATGACCTTTAGAATTAAAGTGTTCATTTATGTTACTAGTTGAAATGCTAACGTTTTTGTCAAAAATGTATTTGTTTTTGTCTGCAACATCAAAGTAGTTCTTTTAAACTGTCCTCAGGAGTAGTTTCACGCATGGGCAGATGAAATTTATCTCCACAACTCAGTGTCAGCGAACATTAAAGACTTTATCAGTACCTTTTCTCCTTTTATTATGAAACGTAAAATAACCGGAAGTGTGTTGCATGTATCCCGTATCTCATTTGTTGCTGTTGTACTTGTCATTCAGACATCCCAGGAATTCAACACGACTAGGAAAAAGCCAGCTCGGCACAACAAGGACATTTTTAGTCAAAATCACGTCCTTGTCGCCGAGAAAGGTAAAGGAATTATCATTTGTTGTCAAAATAGGAAAGGGGTCGAGGAACGCGGCAGCTGCAGGCACTGGTAAGTTGTCAGACACGGCTAACGGCTAACTAACTGCTGCCAGTTGTGTTCCGAGCTAACAGCTAACCTGTTGTTGGATTAGCATAGCAGCAAATGGATGCCTTTAACACACAGGCCGCGGAGGAGCTGCTGCGCCGTTTGATTTTATGCAAAGTGAAATTGTGATAACCGCAATTTGCAGTTCACGAGTCTTTATCTGCCAGAGATGTTGAGGTCAATGTAATAAACAACTTTCATGTCACCACACTGAACGCACAAGAATAAGCGTTAGAGTAGCGCTGTTAGCCCGAGCTGCTAACGACGCTAGCAAGTGGACGGTTTCTTGGTTTTGTGAAGGAGTAAGTTACAAGTTTATTTATCTCGAAGCTTTTACGACGACTTTAGCTTAAATTGAAACGATAACGTTAAAGCAACTATATAAACCCTCTTCAGCTATTTGCTCATTTTAACTTAATACACAGCCTCACTTAAAATAATCCTCATATTGCAAAAGTTTATCTGTCAGTATCTGTTAATAAGTAACTTTTCTTTCTACTTCTCGTTTGGTTACATGACATGGATGTCTGCTCATCTCACTTTGATTTTGTAAATTTCCTTTAGCAGAATGCAGATGTGAGGTCAGACATCAGAGACCCCCGATATACTTCGCTGCAACCCTGGACTGGGTGACATCTTTATTCCCTTCATTGTCATCATACATGCTTTTACATGAAGAGAGGGGAGAAACCCGAAGGATACAGACAAATGAGACCCAAAACGTTTCCCACGAGCAACTACAGCGGCAACAGCCAACAAATGCTGCAGGAAATACGGAACAGCCTGCGCAACTTGTCCAAACCTTCTGACCAACCTAAAGTGGACATCGGTGGAGCTGGAAAAATGCTTCCTGAGGACCAGAGGCAACAGGGGCGAAGCAGCAACCCCAAATACCCCTACCAGAAGGCCTTACAGGAGATCCGCAAATCCCTGATGCCTTTTGCAAATGAGCCTAGTACTTCAGGCCCTGAGGTGAACAAACACATATCGCCGGAACCCCCCTTTGTAGGGTTTGAGGAGGTGAGATGAGTGTTTTCGTGTTTTTGTCATTGACACCAGTTGTTGTGAAGGATTGTGGAGGAATTTCATTCTAGACATAACTCAGCGTTTGAGAATAATCACATAGTGCGCTTTGTTTAATGATGAATTATTTGAAAAATGAAAAGTATGCAAAGTGGAATGACGAGCTTGTACAGGTGATGATAAAAGAGCAGTTTCTTTCTTGGCAGTTGTCACTTGTTTTTAGTCAGTGCCTGAAATCTAGGTATGAAGTGGCACAGTATGCCATGCTGTAATTTAGAAGTAAACAAGAAGATAACATGCATGTAAATAGATGATTAAAATAATTGTTAGCTGCATCTTTTAGACCATTTTCATAACTAGTGACGAGTGGAGAGATACAAGAACTGTTGAGCAAAATAAGTTAATATTTTGGGAAATTACGTGTAGCTTGTTAGCTCAAGAACCCTAACTCTAAATATGTTTTTTCAATCATTCAATCCTTCTTTCATTTATTAATTTATTGTGTTTAAACAGAGTAACATCCGCAGTGTGGGGATTGACTACATGGGTAAGGTGACCTACCAGGACTCGAGGGAACAGATGGCTGTTACCAACCCTAACACTTCAGTTCTGAAAGCCCCAGGTACGTAACTGTCCACTGGGACCAAATGTTGTGTTTCCTCTTTTATTTTCCATTAAGACCTGCTCATTCAGCCATGATATTGTGTGCAGGATTTGGGACATTTGCTCTAAGAAATGATAATACATGCTGACAAAAAGAGAATGAGTCACTGTATCATGTTATGGAAGATGATAACTGGAAATTACGTCTTTTTTATTCTTATCAAGGGTAATGGCATATTCAAAGATAGACCTGTATTGTACAATGTTGGCAACTGCTGTACATATCAACAGATATTTCTGAGTTTTGTCAACTGTTCTTGACCTTAATTTAAAACATACAAAAAACAACATGATAGAATTAAGTACATATGTTGAATGTATCTTACATCAAGCCGTGTAATACAGCTTTTGTTTTCATAACTTAAGCTGTCATTTGCTGTTGCATATGCACTTAATGGTATGAATTTAACTAATTAAGCTCTGAGAATGGAATGCAACAAACAACTTGTTTCAATCTCTTCATGTTGTTGTATTTTTGTGTGCAGGAGCTTCTCACATCCAACAGACTGTGCTAAGGAGGCCAAGCTGGAAAGGCTCCAAGGAGTCTTTGGCTCCTCGGCATGGTCCTCTCATGGTTGATGGGATTATGTACCGCTCAGACAGCCCAGGACCGCCTCCTGCCTTCCCACAGGGTCATCCTCCTAACAGCCAGAGAGTCAATCCTCCACTGCCGCCTCAGGTGCGCAGTGTCACACCTCCACCAAACCGCAGTGCCATGCCTCCTGCACCATCCTGGGACAGCAACCCATCAACTAAGCGCTACTCTGGTAACATGGATTACCTTGTGCCTCGCATCTCTCCAGTACCTCAGGGGGCCTGGCCTGATGGGTACCAAGCTGCAGCTCCTCAGAATCAGCGTGGAATCAGCCCAGTGCCCATGGGCCACCAGCCCATTATAATGCAAGGCTCTGGGGGGAACAAGTTTACATTCCCATCCAGCTGGTCTCAGAGTGGCTCACCTCAACCAGACTACATGGGTGGAGGCAGCAGACAGCCTCCTCCCCCATACCCAGTCAACCAGGGCAGCCGGCACAGTCCCACTGACCAGCAGATGCAGGCAGGAGGACCTGCATCGTCTCCTTCCTACATCAACGGTGGAAACATCCCGCAGTCTCTGATGGTTTCCAACCGAAACAGTCACAACCTTGACATGTACAACATAGGTCCTCCACAGTCCTGGTCCCAGGCTCCTCTGGCCCCTAATCACCCCCAGTCTTCCTCTGGTAACAGCAGCAACCAGGATCTGTCCCCATCATGGCAGCACAACATGCCAGTCCGCTCTAATTCCTTCAACAACCACCAGCTGAATGGCAGAACAGCACACCCAGCCAGCTCCCAGCCCTCCGCTACCACGGTTACTGCCATCACCCAGGCTCCCATCCTGCAGCCAGTCAAAAGCATGCGTGTCCAGAAACCTGAGTTACACACAGCTGTCGCACCCACACACCCGCCATGGATGCAGCAAGCGCCACCACCTCCAGCTGCACCTGCCTACCAAGAACCCCCGGCTCCTGTGCCCCAGATCCCTGTTGTGGCAGAAGTCCCCAGCTACCAAGGCCCGCCTCCACCCTATCCTAAGCATCTTCTCCAGCAGCAGGCTGCACCGTGCCCCCCTGCCTATGATCCAGCTGCCAATAAGCTCGGCACAGGCAGAGAGGAGCCTGCTGAGGAGGAGAGCAGCAGCGGTGACAGCTCCCGAGACAAGATGACAGAAAACTCAGAAAGCACCACAGCAACAGAGAAGGAGAAGAAGCAAATCACAACATCGCCCGTTCCTGTCCGCCGGAACAAGAGAGACGAAGAGCGGAGAGGGGAGTGTGGAAGAGTTGCACTATACTCACCCCAAGCCTTTAAGTTCTTCATGGAGCAACATGTTGAAAATATTCTAAAAAACCATCAACAGCGGATTCGGAGAAGGAAGCAGCTGGAAAGTGAAATGCAAAGGGTGAGAGAATCAACAACAACAGTGCAATCTTTTTCTAAATAAATTGCCTTATAGATAAACCTTTATCATGGTTTGATATTAGAAAGAATACCTTTCACTTTTCCAAACTTTTCTCTTAGTATCTTCTCATCAGTGTATTTTCTGTCTCTGACATTGTCTTTTTCTTAGCTGTTCTTTCTCTTCCTTTCTCTCCTTGCTGTCAATAACAGCTGATCTAAAAAGGTAAAGGTATCTTTGCTGTCCTGTGACACATAAGGTTCCACACACATCAGTTATTCAAGTAAGCTTGTGTTGAGAGACTGGTCTTTTGTATCATAAGTGTACTATGTGCAGTGTGTTGTGGCTGAAGGAAATGCATGCCACTCCATGACCTCCATCTCACTTATCATTTCACTTCCTGAACTTTTTTGTTAAGGACCTAACGCATGAGGACATAACTTTGTTTGTGTTTATATCTTTTAAAATTATTTTGCTTTGGTTTTCTTCAGTGTTTTTAGTTAATACTCTAAAATGCAAGTTTATATCTAACCAGGATTACTTGTGTGTTTTTTATGCAAGTCTTTTAAGCCATCTCAAGATTATGTGGGCCATTAAGTCACTGTTGACGCTGTTCTGTGCGCAGGTTGGCTTGTCTTCAGAAGCTCAAGAGCAGATGCGTATGATGCTTTGCCAGAAAGAGTCCAACTACATCCGGCTAAAGCGAGCCAAGATGGAGAAATCCATGTTCAAACGCATCAAGACCCTTGGCATCGGCGCCTTCGGTGAGGTGTGCTTGGCCAGAAAAGAGGACACAGGGTCATTGTATGCCATGAAAACTCTCCGTAAAAAGGATGTGCTGCAAAGAAACCAAGTGGCCCATGTCAAGGCTGAGAGGGACATCCTGGCTGAGGCGGACAACGAGTGGGTGGTGCGTCTCTATTACTCTTTCCAAGATAAGGACAACCTGTACTTTGTCATGGAGTACATCCCTGGAGGGGACATGATGAGCCTTCTCATCCGACTCGGCATCTTCAAAGAAGAGTTAGCGCAGTTTTACATCGCGGAGCTCACCTGTGCTGTGGAGAGCGTTCACAAGATGGGCTTCATCCACAGAGACATCAAGCCTGATAACATCCTCATCGACAGGGATGGACACATAAAACTGACCGACTTTGGCCTTTGCACCGGCTTCCGCTGGACACACGACTCCAAGTATTACCAGAGTGGTGGGTCTGACTCTTTTATACAAAGTATTAAATCTGCCCATGTTCATCAATACACTGCATTCCCGAAAAATAAAAGCCTGAATTAAAATGATGGCTGTGGGAAGAACGGAGCTGAATATAATTAATTACCTTTTAACATTGGTTCATGTGTAAAATTCAGCATAATGTTTGAAGGTAATTTGTTAATCAGCCTCCATAAAGGCCATGTTCAAACAGATTGATCTGACAATTTACAAATATTTTCATGTAGTTAATTTGCCAGCAACTTAAGTAGAGTTTCCAGCAGAGCAAGATCAATGATGCGTTCTCTAATTTGGAGCTCTGTCAAACAGCCAAGAATTTTTTTTTCTGCTGCTGAACCTTCTGGATAAAAATAATGAGAGATTTCACTCTCGCAGTCTTGGCCCCAAAAATAACAGTCAAGTATCAAAAATTCAAATTCTCAGAACCCTTCTCGAGTTAGAAGAAGAGGTCACATGCAGTGAATGTTATGTAAATCAAAATACATCATGGAAGGGCTGTGAGGTTATTTACATGTAAACGTGTGTCTGGCAGAATACCAAAGCTGGTCATTTACAACAAGGAAAGTACTGAGTGCTGCACTGTGTTCTCTTTGTGCAGGTGACCATGTGAGGCAGGACAGCATGGACTTCAGTAAGGAATGGGAAGACCCAGCCAACTGCCGCTGCACAGACCGTCTGAAGCCTCTGGAGAGGAGAAAGGCCCGGCAGCACCAGCGCTGTTTGGCACATTCACTGGTGGGAACGCCAAACTACATAGCACCAGAAGTGCTGCTCCGAACAGGTACTGTAAAGCACAACCAAAGGGTCTGCTGTGCCCTCAACAAGAGCGTAGAATTGCAACTAACCATTATTTTTACTATGAATTAGTATCATATTTTAAAAGAAAAGCAGCAAATCCTTAAATTTGGGATCTGTGGGCAAATGGGATTTTAGCTTAAGATATGACAGAAGTATTTTTCTGTCTCTGAACAAATAAATCAACTCTGTGTACAGCTCTACTAGAAAAGCTACAGCTGATTTGGTCTTTGATTAATTAATCAATACTTTCATTAAAACTAATGACATAAAAGGGCCAACTTATACACTTCAGTTGACTGTAAACTTTAGGATCTTTTAAGAGATGTTGAAGTGTGATAAATGTGTTAAATCTCCTCCAGGATACACCCAGCTTTGTGATTGGTGGAGTGTTGGTGTGATCTTGTATGAGATGGTTGTAGGACAGCCCCCCTTCTTAGCGACCACACCCCTGGAGACACAGCTGAAGGTATGTAAAACACCTGCAGTGAAATGTTGTTTATCAACAGACTAAACGGTTTCTTGATGTTTTCCTCACTGTGTATTACTGTTAAATCCAGGTGATAAACTGGAAAAGCACGCTGCACATCCCTCCGCAAGCCAAGCTCAGTCCCGAGGCCTCAGATCTCATTGTTAAACTGTGCCGCGGTCCCGAGGACAGACTCGGCAAGAACGGCGCGGACGAAATTAAAGCTCATCCTTTCTTCAAGACCATCGACTTCTCCAGCGACCAGCGGCAGAAGGTGGCGCCCTACATCCCCACCATCGCCCACTCCACTGACACCTCCAATTTTGACCCAGTGGACCCCGATAAACTGTGGAGCAGCGACAGCGATGGCGAAGACAACCACAACGACACCCTTAACGGCTGGTTCCGCAACGGCAAACACCCCGAACACGCCTTCTACGAGTTCACCTTCCGCCGCTTCTTCGACGACAACGGCCACCCGTACAGCTGCCCCAAACCCATCGAGTATGAGGGTTATAATGACGACGAGGCAGACTCGGAGGGCCCAGTGCAGGAGGCAGGCAGCAGCTCAGCGACTCAGGGCCGAGACCTGGTCTACGTGTAGCACCTGGAGCCCGTTTGACTGCTTGTACATAACACATTTGTGGACGGTGTTTGTGTGTGTGTGTGTGTGTGTGTGTGTGTGTGTGTGTGTTTGTGTGTGTGTGTTTGTGTGAAGGGGAATGCAACGGTACAGCATTTAAGTCCTTGAACATAGGAAACATGTTATTAGGAGCAATCAGAACACTCAGCAAAACGCAGTCACGTTAACAGACTTTGATTTTAAAACCAGAAGTTCTCACTACAAGTTAAAGGAATAGTTTGTCATTTTGGGTAAATGTATTCACTTCCTTTTGGAGGTTAGACGAGAGGATTGATACAACTCTCATGTCTGAGTGGTGAATATAAAGCTATGGCAAGCAGAGGGTTAGTTATTTAGTGTTAGAGGTGCTGGTAGATTTATTAGGTTACTTTTGCATCACAGAGTCAGTCTGCCTTTTTTAGTCTTTGTTCTAAGCGAACCAGCATGTTTGCGCCAGCTTTACGTTTACCACACAGACATTAGTGGACTCAATCTGCTCATGTGACTCTGAGCAAAAAAGCAATTCTGCCTCTTTTCTTTAAGTATTCCTTTAATGTGTATAATGTACACGGTATGATGTGTGCTGCCTAAAAATCTTCAGAGGAAGGCAAAAGTCTGGGTGCTCTCTTTGACGACTTATCGCGAACCCCCTTAAAGCCTTAATTTATTTAAGAAAAATGTAACTGGTGATGCTCGTGTAGATGCTGTTTGAGTGTGGGAATTTGTGTTGTTGGAATTACATTTATTGGTGAAAATCGTCTTAATTTATATTTTAATGTCTGTTGCAATGGGGATTTAGTGTTGTGACTCATAGAAATTTGCAGGGATAAATTGCTCTAATTATTCATTGCTGTGCCTTTTTTGATCTTTTTTGTTTATTTCACCAAATATAAAGAGGGTTAATAATCAGACTGGCATTTTAAAAATGAGAGTAGCAGTAGCTGATTGAACTACAGTAGACTTTTGTTGTTTTATTTTTCTAATTTATACCTAAAATGTATTTATAAATTAAGTTGTATACAGTTGATGTAAATATTTTTCTCTTCCCTGTCAGCTAATTGTTTTGTTTTTTTAGGGCAGGCCCTCGTCAGTGTCCACCACTGCTGCCTTCTGTCATTGTTTCAGTGCTTCTGTCTCATACAGTGAAAGTATGTAACACTAATTCAAAGGATTCTGATTGGTTTAATTCTTCTTGTGTAACTAAACTTCTCTTAACTCCTTTCAAACTTCACGCTTATCTCTCAACCAAAGCACTAAATAGGTGGGTTTAACTTTTTTTAAATTTTTTGGACCATAACCCACATTTAGAAAATAACAATCATGTGACCACGAAATATGTTTTTTGTGGCATTACTACACTATCAACCAGAAATGCCTTGCAAGGCTCCTTAACACTTCTTCCTTCAATACTCTAAATTAGATCCAACTTTTGTGGAAAGGCCTGGAAGTTTAAAATCCAGCTCCTTTTGATGTAATTTTTTCCTCCTGTCCTTGAGAAACACTACAGCTGACTGTCACATGTTGGGTTTTTTTCTGCATCTGTACTGATTCAAAACTAGAAGAAACTGGATCGATGTTCTGACGGTGGAGGAAAGTACTCCATCACATATCATGAAGATTTTGTAACCCGCTGTACTTTTCTTTGTGTTTAGGAAAAGATCTCTGAATGTAGTTATTGGACTTAATGGTGACCACTGGCATTCTGCACTGGTTTTGTGTTTTCATTGTAAGTGAAAGAACTTTATTTTTGTGTACATTATTGCTCTGGGAGGTTGGTTACAGGGAAGAGGGTGATAAATAAAGAATGTAAAGAACAAAACATGTTTTACATGATAACCATGTTGTATTGTTATTAGTATCTTTGGATAGAAACACACTACTCACTAAAAAATCATGGTCCAAAAATTGTTACGATCTACCAAAGATGATAACTTTGAAAGGTTTGTTTTGATCGCCAGACAATCCAAGCTTAAAGATATTCAGTCAAAATCCAAGAGGAAACTTGTCATAATGAAACTGCTCCCAAATATTTGATGATATATAAGCATTTTTTAAGCTTCTATCTTAGAGGTAGTGAGACCATGTGGTTGCAGGGAAACTTCTTGACCTATAAAAATGCCCATTAAAAAGTACTTTGCCACCACACAGGTACAGCATAAGTTTTAGGGAAGTTCCACACGAAGGGGTTTTTTAGGACATTTTGTATTGTCTTATAAAAAGTAATGAAACATTAACTTTTGCCAGTAAGGAATTTCCAACCATCTGGGTAGTTCAAACATCCACATACAGATAAGAGCTGGCATTTAACATGAAAACTATTGTGGAAAGGAAGTAACTGCCATAATACTGATGGATTTTGACAGCACTTTTAGGTCTTGTCCATCAGAAATGAACAAGGCAGGCAGGTCTGATGATTTTAAGGCTGCAGCCACCAGAGGGCAGCAGACAAAAACACTGTCGGTGTTGACAGTGAAGACCTTCAATTGACACCTCTATGCTTTCTTGTGTCCCGATAACAAAGAAATTTTTTTAAAATAGAAAATAGCATTTTTCAGCAATTCATTATCCCATTTTCTGTATAATTTGTCATTCCTTCAGCTTGAGTAGCTCACTTGTTTTTGCTGCAAAATGTGATACCACATTCTGATGAATGTCGTTGGATATTCAGTGGAGTTTCCACTGAATATCCATGACTCATTTAAAAGCTTTGAGGTAATAGAGGCGTTAATCTGCATGTTGGCATTTCAGAAGTTTCATAATTTAATAGGTCAAGGCTTTTTGATTTTTCTTAACCACTGTTTGTTTTTAAATTATTTTAAATTAAAACATGTTTTTAACTAAAATCAGGTGTTAATCCGACCCTGAAATTTTCAATCTATAAAACACGATACTTCTCGTCTGTTTTAAAAGGTGGCAAAAGCTGACCTTAAATTAAATTTAAAAAAACTTTTTAAATTCATCTTTTCATTTCTACTCTTCCATCAAAAACAGAGAAGACAATTAGACTTTTTTGATCCGAAAAAACATTTTTTTATATTTGTATATCAGTGGTTGTCAACAGTACTGGCCCTAATGGGCTAAAGTGACTTGACACTGTGTGAACAACTTGTAATTTCTCATCTCATGGCACTGAGGAAAAACTGATTATGGATTTAAAGTCTTCAGCACCAAAATTAGCGAGGACATTTTACTTACATGGTATAAAACAAAAGAAGCATGTGTAAGCTTTTCATTAGCATGAGCTGCTGCAAATATGTTCCTTAGCAGACTGGACATGCATAATTGTAATCAGTGATTATAACTTAAATACTGACTGCATTCCACTTCTGGGTCCTGGTGTAGTGTAAGTCACTTCACAGCAGCTTATCAGACATCTGGATGAACTCATTAGTGTTAATGGGTTCACCTGTGATGAGTCAAACTGCAGTGAAAAAGGCCTGCCCACTTGTGAAGTCAGGCAGGAAACATGAAGTAGGTTAACACCAAAAATCTTAGATTCATCAGTTCAACGGGTTGTGATGCAAGTAAATAAGTCTGAGCAAATATTTGCAAGTGTGACTAGACTCTTACTAAAAGTCCTCTTATTGACTCACAAGAGAGGGACTAAGGCCAAAATAAAGAAGCTCCACCGTCTTCTAATGCTCCCTCCGACAGAGAAAAGTACAGAAGGGACACTGATCAACTAAGGACCAAGGTCCATGTTTGGTGTTCGTGCCAAGTTGGAAGTTTCTGACCTTCAACTTCAGACTTTTAAGTCACCCCAGGAGCACAGTCACCACTTTTTCGGCTTCTCTTGGCCTTTTCAGGTTAAAAACTGCCCAAATCTCCCATCAGAAATCTTTATAATGTGAAGCTGAAGAAAACTTGGACAGTTTTTTAAAAATCTGACATGAGTGGAGACATGAAACTACACACTGCACAACATTGAGGACAAACAAGTTAACTTAAACAAGCTTATTTTTAATGGATCTGCAAAACTGTTTGAATTTCCAAAGAGAACTTCTGTACCTCCCGCCCACAGTTACCCCAGTGGCAAACGTTACACAACGTTACAGAAACGCTTCCAACCCAAAGAAATCTGCATGCAGAAACAAAAAAGGGAGGAAAAAAAAAAAAACAACGAACAGGGAGAGAGAAATCAAAAAAATAAAAGTAAAACAAATCATACAGATAAAAATAAAACATTAATAAACAGGACATACTGTATAATGCCGTTCTCTTGGCTGGAGGAGAAATTCAAACGCTTCTGCTTCAGTTCGGCTTCCTCAACGATGGACGCCTGAACTGACAGAATATTAAACTGTAATTTCATTGGGTGGATGTGGCTCCGCCCACCACACAGCCCCGCCCCTGTCTTCCATATAAGGCACAGGACAAAATAAACCCCCACATACAAAAGGAGCTAGCCACGCCTCTGTCACTTGGTAACAAATTGTAAATGACCAAATACGGTTAGACAACAGAAAAACCCCACTAAGTGTACAAAATGTTAATCCTACATTTGTCTTTTTTGTTTGATTTTCCTTTATTTTGATTTCCTCTGACTGAAGGTGAGTGCTTTGGGTTGGGTGGGGAGGGGGGGTCAAGGGTGGGTGAGGGTGTCCAACCAGGTGAGCTCAGGCAAAGGAAATATTAAAAATATGAGCTTGTCTTTTCACGTTAATTTTTTTTTCCTTTTTTTTTTTACAACTTTTAAAACAAATGACAAGAAACGTGACTGGATTTCTCTTTTTATCAGAAATAAAAATGATCATCAGATGGAGAGTGGAAGAGTATGGTGGGGTGGGGGGAGGGGGGTATTGGACAAGTGAAGTGGTTTATTGTTTTATTCTGATAAAGAGACAGACAGAGAGTGTCAGTGTGCAAGAAAACTCATGAGACAGGTTAGAGAGCGAGTTAGAGTTAGTTAGAGAGAGAGAGAGAGAGAGAGAGAGAGAGAGAGAGAGAGAGAGAGAGAATATGTGTGTGTCTGAGAGTGTGTGTGTGTGTGTTAGTGTGAGTGAAACAGAGAAGTTGTTCAACTGCAGCACTTGCTCTTCCAGCCTGTGACTCCACTTCCACTGCTGATGTCGACGTTTTCACTGTTGGGCTCTTTTACAGGCGTCTGTCCCAGAAAACAGTCAAAATAAACACATTTTATTAAATACATGACAACATTTCTTAAGGACTGTTCTTGACATCTTAAGTGAGACATTTAAGCTGAATACTGTCCTAAAAGATGGCCGTGGTGGGGATTTTATACCACTTTTTTTTTGTATGTTTGTGTATCCATGTTCAGTTATTCTTTCGCTGTAATGAGGAACAGAGACATCAGACTGAGCCTCAGAGGTCACCACATAATCCAACACTCCCACAACACAGCCCCCGCCGCTGCCAACGTTGCAGGTTTTGGATAAGAACCAGTCAAACCATTAGTCACAGCCTTCTAGATAAAGCTTTTTTTCCTGCTTCTGATTGGCCAATTTAGCTTTAGGGTTCTGGTTATGTTGACACATGATGGTTTATTACAGTAATGACAGCACATCAGTTGTGCCATTGAATTTTCATTTTGACAGAGATGTATTAAAACGGTGCAATGATTTTTACGGAAAATAAGGAGGTAATATTGGGCGAATAAATGTAATGTAATTGCCCCTAAACATTGATGATTCAACAAAGTAACTACTTTTCAAACTCTGCTGCCATCCAGTGTAACACTTAAGCTGACAGTTGTTAGTCTTTTATCCATCAGCACACAAACATTTAATTTTTAGACTGGATTTGGATTTTAGTGTAACTTGGAACTGTATGTCAAAATATCAATCGATTGAGAGAACATTTAAAGCACTTACTTAAAACAAAACACATCAGTTCAATCTACTAATCAAATATATGATGTTGAGAGTGCACACACACCTTTCTCAGGATGTCTTCTGCTAACGTGAGGAAAGCCTTCTCGATGTTGATGTTGGCCTTAGCACTCGTTTCAAAAAACCTAATGCCATGCTCCCTTGCAATCTGTGGAGGAGAGAGAGCCGAGCGAGAGTTAGAACGATGAGCGAGGCCACAGTTTAAGAAGCTCCAGTCCAAAAATAAAGTGGCTGATCCTCTGTGAAAAACAGAGATCAGGTATCACTGGTGGAACCGACTCAAACACACACACATATACACACACATATATGCACAGATTTCCATTCTAGTCAGGGGAGGTGTGTGTATGAGTAAGCAGATCTGTATCTGAGGTTGCTAAATCTGCAGACAGACTAGTCGCTGCTAGTTTGCTTTGGTACAATGAGGCAGAGCTCTGAAAGGCACTGCACACCCACACAGATGTTTTCTGCTTGAGGTGGCTGATTAAGTGCTATACGAAGATTTCATCAAGTGACCAAGCCCGATGTACTAATAGAGGATATGTACAGATTGTGACGTCCTCGAGTGTAGAACAGACCGCAGCTACTCCCCTCAAAGAGGAAAATGCACAAACATTCCCCATCTGCTATCAGTTCATTGGCTGGAAATAAAAATCCTGCTAAAGTACTTAAGACATGTTGTCCATTTCATTGCACAAATGCATGAAATACAAGAAGAGAAGAGAATGCCAAAGGCTCAAGAGACGACAGGAATGCTGCAATTTTAATCCTGGTTTCTGGACTCTGGATATATTTATTTCATTCTGGGTATGATGGGTAAACTTATAACTTTAACTGTATTTGTTCAAATGAAGTTTTCATTTCAATAACAAACCAATTCAACCACCAACAGGCTTTGTTTCTTGTTCCAAAGTGTCGATATGTAAGGTACAAATGTGTTTTAAAAAACTGTTTGTCCCAAATTTTAACATCTACTGAATATATCCATGAATACAACCTCTGTTTGACAAAGGTTGGAATACTGTGAAAAACACAAAAAGAAATAGAATGGACTGACATGCAAATCTTTGTCCTGTATTCAAATGAATACAATACAAAGAAAAGATATTTCATGTTCAAAATGATAAACTTTGTTTATGCCAGCAGGATGGTGACAGCAACAGGTTTTAAACAAGTAAAGACAGACAAAACAAAAGACTGAGAAAATTGTGAAATGCTCCAAAAACACCTGTTTGGAACCTTCCTCAGCTAAACAGATTCATTAGGGTGATGGTTTCATGACTGGGTATGAGAGGGGCATCCTCCCAAGTCACACTCAACCCGTTACAACATCAGGCTTCATAGGAATAGAGCATGTGTTCTACTCTGGCTTTTTACAGTCCAGACCTGTCTCCCACTGAAAATGTATGGCTCATTATAATGAAAATATGACAAAGGAGACTCACTGTCGAGCAACTGAACTCATAAAAAATGAGGAAATATTTAATTTTTTAAAGCATCAACAATGAGGGTCCTCAGTTCTTAAACACTTCCTGTATGTTGTTAAAAGTAAAGGTAAGTTAGTGGTAAACATGCCTCTTTCCAAAATTTTAATAAGATATTAAACTGAGTATAAGAATACATTTACAATTAACAACAAAGTTACCAGTTAGATCATAAAAATATTTTTTCTTTGTAATGCGTTCAATTAAATATATTGGTATGTAGGTACAGATTACCACACCCAGCATCATATATAGTGACCCTGATGTTTCTAACAGCGCAGATGTCAGTTTTACTCAGACACGGTTTAAAGTGAGCAATGCCAACAAGAGTTTTATGAAAAAATAAAATCATATCACCTCAGTAAAACTGACATTTTGTGGCTTTGTAGAGTCTCAGATCAAAACAGCTACTGCTGTATAAATAACCATGCAGGTGGTGCAGTTGTTTTATTGCTCCTCCATAACTTTTACTGCACAAGCAGAACCATTAACACAAAACACTGCTTTTTATTGTCTATGCAGTTTGAAGTAGGCCTGGTCTATAAGGATAAGGTCCAGAAAATAAAGTCATCCCTTTCATTTCAGTCATAAACATCCAGTAGCACTTATAGTGTCATCAGTTACACTGATTTATCAACTTCCATACTCATGAACAATGAAGTAATATGTAAGTGTGAATGCACATCTTAAGGATTTGTAAAGACAGTAAAGAGCTCATGTTTCTCAGCTCTGATCAACTGAGCTTGTCTTCAAAGTGCAGCTATTCTCTTTTAAACTGCTGCAAATACTTTTCAGAGAAAAATCCTTCAATGAATAAAACTTCCCTTGCAATATGGGGTGCTACAGCAACATATCTTTTGCTAATTTATGTTTTGATTTGTGAATCAAAATATAGAATTAAAGGATTCCTTTTTTATTTTGTATTCATTTCAGATGCCTTGTGTTCAAACAAGCTGTTGTTTGAGTAGCTGTTGTCACTAGTCAGTTGTTATAGCAGGCATAAGCCTTTGTGGCATGCAAAGACAAACAGCAGCTTACTGCATGTTCTATAAGGAGGCAGTGTTGTAGTGGGTGGTGCAAGGTGACATTTCACAAGTAATTTCAAGAGGCTTCCAAACCACTTACACCCATTCTAATACCTTATTACAAATTGTATTTAACAAACATTATGCCATCCTGGTATTTTCCTGCTGTTTCATATTGTGTTTTATAACTTTCAGTGTTTAAGTGGAAATATGGAACTGGAATGCAACTAACTGCAGGAAACTTAATGACCAGAAGTTTTCTATTTTGAGGTAAATGAACTGAACAAGTGGCAGCAACAAATCAGTCAATTAACATCCAGGACATTGATGACGAACGGCTGCTTATAGTTGCAGGGGACTGCACCATCTTACCTGCTCTCCCTTGGCTTTTGGTACGACCCTCTTGTCCTCCATGTCACACTTGTTGCCTAGCAGCATCCTCTCAACATCCTCATTTGCATGCTGAAGAAGATAAAGAAAGAGTGCGTTATAAGATCACTTTTTCATACCAGCTGCTTTCTGATTTTAATGACAAAACATTGGCATGTTTGTTTTGGGCCAGTTCCTCTTGGAAAAGAGCCCACAAGCCAACCAATTAATCAACCCCAATGAAATACACTCATTGGTAATAAACAGATCAGATATCAACATTCAAAGCTTCTGCTGGCCACTGTCAGCAGGAAGGAAGAGTGGCTAAGTATGCAGGTCTTTTACTTTGTTAATTTTGTTGGACAGCATGGCTTTGTATCCAGGAACTATTCCATCCATTAATCTCAAAAGTTTGAAACTATCTTACAACAACTTTTGTTCCCACTCAGTCTTTTTGACTGGTGGTTCCAGACCTACAGAGCAGGACAACCTTGAGGGATCTCAGGATAATTAAAAGCAAATAGAAATACAATAGCAAATTCATGGTTCATAAGACTTCAGATTTATATTTTTTAGAAATTTGAACTCTCATTGTTGAACAGTGCTTAAAATATTTAGGGGCACAACTGACAAGTATTTTTATTATCTACCAATTGTCCAAAAACAGACTGGAAACAACTGATCTAAACTGTATTCATAATACTCTCAAAACTGCAGAAATCCCTGCATCCCATGTGCCCTCACTGCTGCCAACAACAAGCTTCCACATACACAGAAGTGCAACATGAGCAAGGTCGAGTTCTTGGTTAGCAGGAAATGCATTGTGTTTCCTTCCCCTGACCGGACTCAGAGCTCTTTAACAGCAAGAGTGAGACAAATGGGAAGAAATGCCTGTACTGACGTTTCACAACATCATATTAGAATGTTGGACCGAAGAATAACAGATAATGGGAGCTATTGATTTTAACTGTCACAGTTATTTATCTGATTGGTTTGATCTGGCATGGATCCCAAAAAATTACAAGGATAATAAAGATAAATAGTAGTGCATTAATATAAAAACACAATGGTGCAATACAAAGTGGAAGGAAACAGAGAGCTGGAGGCTAAAGCACGGGCACAATTATCCACAGATATGTGTTTGCCTCCAGCAGGGGCGGGCTCAGCAGCAACCCAAACCATATGTTACAGACAGCCTGTCCTGTTATCGTATGAAATATCAAGTCCGTTAGAGACTGATGTCACTACATACTGAAATGCACAGAGGGTTATACTGCCTGGCCCTTATGGTCTTATGTCCATAATGACATTACAACAATGAAAACAGTGGTCCTCACTGATCCTGTTAAATCTTTTTAACAGGATCTCAGCAACCCCTACTGCA
>JAPZDZ010000010.1:17980762-18013841 GCA_029783805.1 Acanthurus tennentii
ATAAATTAAAATAAAGCAAACTTTGGCCTTTTTCGAGTATTGTAACAACCTCAACTTTTAAATGATTGTTTAAAAATGTTAATGCAAACTGAGGGCTGCTTCAGCATGATGATGTGTGTTTACCTATGATCAAATACCATATCTTACCCATATTTTATTGTCTTAAGTGATAAGTTAACTACAGGTGCACAATTGTTTATGAAGCAGGGACTGAGGTAAAAGTCAGTTTGACTTGGACAAAACAGTCCTTGTGCTGCAAACCAGCATTTGGGAAACAGTTTCTAGCATCCTGATAGGGTTGAGGTTAATTGCAAGGAGGGTAATTATATCTGATGTTCGTGTTGATATAAAGCTTTCAGAGTTAAAATAGAAAGCAACCTCACACACCAAATGTTCCTCCACGTCAACTATATACAGACGGACAGATATAGATAGACAGACAGACAGGGTGTAGGTATCACTAAGGCTGGGCTGGAAATAACAATTTACTCAATGTGAGAGTCTTGTGTGGTAACTGGTGAAGTTTATGGACACAGTCAGAGCTCTTTTCTGGCTCATGTAACATCCAGTCCAAACAGCTCTTCAGTGGAGTTATAATTAGTGTCAATAAAAAAAAAAACAACCCAGCTTTTGATTGACTCACAGGCACCCACCTGTTGCTGATTCTTTCATTGTCGACTGTACTTTTAGGGAATAAGCAAGATTATTTGCCACAGCAAGCAGCTTGGTAGCTTAGGTTAGCATTAACACTTGAAACAGGGTCACAGCTGGCCTGTCTTTCTCAAACTAAGAAAATGTTGGATGCCCATCAGCACCCCAAAGCTCTCTGGTTAAGGTATTAGGGTTAGGCCTGCAGTCATAATTTGATGAGCGATTGGACAGAAAATAAAGCAGCAACTTTTTTAAGAATCTCTTTATTGTTTAAGTCATTTTACAAACAAGAAATGCTGAATATTTCACAGCTGTAACCTCTTAGATATAAGGCTCTGCAGGTTTATTTTTTCTTAATGTAGTCACAAACTGAATATTTTGGACTGTTGGTTGGACAAACATAGAATTTGATGACATCTAAACATTTTTAATGATTTTCTGGCTTTATATAGGCAGATAATAGTCAAGAAAATGATCTGAAGATTAATCAATAATGAAAATAGATATTAGTTCCAACCCTAAACATCTTATCTACAAAACATAAAAAGCAGGTGATAAATTAGGTTATTTATCAAGCAGCACTAAACAATATAAAGACGCCTACACCTTCTCCTTTGTCCTGGAAATGTGCAACAACTGCCCAGCAGAGGCTAAAATGTCTGCTCAGTGCCTCTGATTCAGTTGAAGACAAGAGACAGCTTGCCTCTTTATCCAAATATCTGAATGCACTGTTACTTGCTTATGTGAGTGTTGGATGTATCTGCAGATTGCATTTATCAAACATGTTAGATATTTTCATCTAGATCTTTGTTGAATGAGCAATTAATATGTAGTTATAGTTAGGTAAAGTGAGCTGTCTCATGACAGGGGCTGTCTGACGGCGTTCTCAAGGACAACTTAGAGAAAAGGCATGACTGTCACTGTAATTTGTCCACAGAACATGTTTGGTTTATAAGTAAGAAAGTTACTCTTGACTTAGGACTTAGTCGTATCAACAGCATGTGGCATGTGTGTGTGCAAGAGTTAGAAATACCAATTAAACAGCTGTGTAAAGTTGTATGGGGATGTGTGAGAGAGCGTGTGTCTCTTAGGGAGTGTGTGAGAGAGAGAAGAGGGGGAAAGGGACTGAAAGAAAGGAGGAATCCTTCTTTTGTCTGAATAAAGCATGAAGTCTCCTGGGAAGCTTTCAAATCCTCTCTGGAATGTGTGTGTGTGTGTGCGTGTGTGTGCATGCATGTGTGTGAGTGTGTGCAAGTGCCAGTTTCTTTGAAAATGTGTGTGTGAGTTTGTGTTTGTTGGGGGCTGGCTTGTCACTTCATTTATACAAGGAAAGCAAATATTTGTGTGTGTGTGTGCGCGCGCATGTGTGTGTGTGTGAGGGGGTGTATGTTGGTGTCTGTGTGTGTGTGTGTGCATGCAGTTTTAGTTTTGTGGTGTAGTGTAACTGTTACTATGGTGACTGATATCCTCTGGTGTTTTCTGTGTCACCTGACAGCAGAGGTTGACAGATTTCTCTCTCCTTTTTTTTCTTTCTTTCTTTCTTTCTTTCTTTCTTTCTTTCTTTCTTTCTTTCTTTCTTTCTGTCTTTCTTTCTTTCTTTCTTTCTGTCTTTCTTTCTTTCTTTCTTTCTTTCTTTCTTTCTTTCTTTCTTTCCTATCCTTTCATCCTTAAATTGTCTTAATGCCATCCTACAGATCAGATTTCATCAGCTGCTCACATTAATGTGTTTATTTGCCAAGCTTATCCCCTGGTGGCCCTGAATTTGACTCTGAGCTCTGCGGGTGTGGGTGTGTTGCTCTGCATACAGTTGACCTGTATCTAAAAATAAAAATTACAGTTACTAAGTGGTTTGTCGGTATCTTAATCGTATTTTAGATCCATTTTCTTTGGTTCATCTAAATTTTAAGTACTAACATGTTGAACCAACCACATCTGCCAGAGAGATAGAGACTTTTCAAGAACTGATTGCTGTTGGTCTCGAAGTTGTTGTCGACCATATTTCCTGTGAAAGTCCAGAAAACGGAAATGTGCTTAGTCAACAGTAAACAAAGCCCATACAGGCAGAATGTACATGGGAGAAACAAGATGAGAACTGCAGATGAAAATAAAGTTTAAGCTTGCTCTGGAGTAATACACAAGATAGTTACAGTTCTATTTAATATTTTACACAATTCCTTTCAAACTAATGTAATAGCCACAGAAGTTTTTCAGTACCATTAGATTAATCATATTAGATTTGGATCATTACTTATTTGACAAAAAAAAGGGCAAAATTTAGTAACAGGCTATTATCTTTCCCACCTAACAGGAGAATGAGAACGTTAAGAAATTTTCAATGCTTGGGTACAAACCCAGATGCTGAGTTATTCTGCTGTTTTGCTTTTCATTTAGGATGGTGATGGAGGAGGGGGGGCAGAGAGAGAGAGGAAGGGGGCCTCCATCAACAGCAGGAGCTGAGGGGAGACAGATCTTCTTGGAGCTTGGTGAGTGATCTTTGACCACTAATTAAAGTCTTTCATAGCCTCTGCAAGACTCCCAGAGTAGACTTTGTTTTCAAATCATGTTGAATTTATCCTTTTTTATACCTTTGCAGTTACAGATGCAAATTGACCCCCATGGCTCATAAATGTCTCCCTCTGATTTTATAGGAGAGCAGGACTTTGATGCCATTTGTCTCTCTACATATCGAACAGCCTGCAAGCTCAGATTCATACAGAAGAGATGCAATTGTAAGTCGGACCGAAATAAGCTTTTTAAAATCAATTTGTGGAAAGATACGTGTAATTTCTGCAACTTAATTTCTCAATCTAGTGCATCTCATCGACATATACAATGTGATTGAGGCCGTGCGGGACGCTGGTCTGAATGCTGTAGAGCTGAACGCTGGCATCTCTGTGACCAGACTGGAGAACTTGGTGTCCTCCCTTTTTAACCAACTCACCAAACGTCTGCCCACCACACACATCATCAACCCTCGAGAGAGCACTGCCTTGTTAGTTGAATTCCTACTGGCTGCCTTTGAGAGGTAACAACAGAGGAGTCTGTGGATCCTAAATAAGATGTGTTGTGCACTTTGACATTTTGTTGTTTTAATGTATAATGTGATATTATGTAAAAATAAGTATGATGTACACTCTGCTAATGTGCTGTGTGTATGTGTGTGTGTGTGTGTGTGTGTGTGTGTGTGTGTGTGTGTGTGTGTGTGTGTGTGTGTGTGTGTTTCAGTGAGCCAGACGGCCGTCTGACAGTGCTCTCTGTAAAGGCGATGCTGTCCATGCTGTGTGGGGGGAAACTGGTAGATAAACTCCGCTGTAAGTACCACTTAAAGCAATCACAACAGAAATGAAGTCTTTTACAAAATATTGATTTAACATTTTGCAGAAATCAGCCATGAATTAGACTTTGGGTGCAAACATAGACATAGAAAAAGTAGTGAAAAACAAGAGCATGAGATTCTTTGTCTAAATTGTTTAAACGTCAGTGCTCTAAAGATAGTGTATTTTAATAAACATTTCATAACTTGCTTGCTATAATGTAAAAATGTTGATATGCACTGCTGACTTACTTTTCTGTTTAATTTTGATGTGATTCTTTTTTGCATATTTACAATTTTTCCATGCATCATCACAACCTAAGACATGTTACTATAATTCATATTTGTATTTTTACTCTAATTATATCGAATAACTTAATCTTAATGTTGACTCTCAACATGTATGTGGATAAACACATGTCTCATGTGCCCCCTTGTGGAAAAATAAGGTCAATGCTGCTGTTTTCTCTTGTTAATTTACTCACTCCGTCATCATTAATGCTGTGAGGATAAGAATGCTTTCACAAAGTCAAACTGTGAAGACTTACCCCCCATCTAGGGACAAAAACCTTTGTACCCAAAAAATTAAGGTTTAGATTTATTTTTAGGGTATAAATTTGTTCTTGGCATGTACTATTGATAAAATTATAGTCGGGAAAAGTTCTCTAGAATTATTAAATACAATGGTGTTCTACCTGTTTGTGTGTGTGTAGATGCTTTTTCTCAGGTATCTGACTCCAGCGGCGTGTTGGTACAATCCAAGCTTGATGCTTTTCTGAGGGAGGCTCTCAGGCTAACCACTGCTATACATGAAGGACCGTCCTTTGGCTACACACACACTGTAGCACGCTCATGCTTCCCACAACATGTATGTTCACACACCATATCCATTTGTCTTTAATCATTTATTTTTATTGTATCTCACAGGAAATCTGTTTTTATCAATTCACCTGCTATTTCTAACAATGGTAGTATAAGAGCTGACTTTGATTCCAGTGGTTAGTTTGTTTTGAGTTTCCAAGAGTTCCCAAAAGTTTCATCTTTTGTTATTGTCTTGATGTAGAAGAGAGTGATGCTCAACATGTTCCTGGATATCATAAGTGAACCTCCACAGTGTCTTGTCTGGCTGCCTCTAATGCATCGCCTGGCCAATGTGGAGCATGGTACACATACACATGCATGCACACACAGACACACACACACCGTAAACATATCAGCTGGCAAATTTATTACATTACATTTATTGCATTAAAGTTAATTTATGAGTTTATTCAGGTTCATTTACTAGTTTTGATTATTGTTATTTTTTAATAAGATACTCTTAATTCCCTGTGAACTCTAAAGGACCACTGTACAGATTTAGAAGCATCTGATGTTGTAGACTGCAACAAACTGAATGTTCCTCTTTTCACCACTCTTTTTTAGAGTGGTGAAGGAAAAACCTATGGTGGCCTTTACTTAAAAGAAAAATTGTAAAAATCCCATAATCCTAAGTATGATGTAAACAGTATGATAAAATATGTAGCTATATCCTCATTTTTTCAATAAAATAAGAAATTCTATAACCATTGTTGACAGATTTTGTGTCTCTTCTTTCCCCCTGACAGTCTATCATCCTGTCACGTGCTCCTTTTGCCGTTGCAATGGTATGACAGGCTTCCGCTATCGTTGCCTCCGTTGCCGCAGTTACCAGCTTTGCCAAAATTGCTTCTGGCGTGGCAACGCCAGTGGCTCTCATAGCAACCAGCATGAGATGAAGGAACACTCATCCTGGGTGAGTCACTGTGTGATTACTCATTCATCACACCAGGGGGCACTGTGTGTGTGTGTGTGTGTGTGTGTGTGTGTGTGTGCACTCTCAAACCTCCACCTTTGTAATGGACCATTATGAGGCTCATGGAAAGATATTATTTGACATTCTGTCTGGTCCTCATCTCTTCAGGAACTGTTGGAGGGATATGACTTCAATTTCAGGGACAAACATGTATATTTCCAGTCAAATATTGCTAATGTAGTGCAACAACGCTTTTATGTCTACAAATCCAAATGGATATATCACATTGATTTAAAATGATAACATATTCCAAAAAAATTGCACAAGCCTGAAGAGGAAACTGTTTGCAATGAAGAAATTATGTATTAATAGATGGAAACATAGTTGTTGAATTATTCATCACTCAGGCTTGGCATAATTTGTCTTATTAATGTTTCAGTTTCAAGGATAAATCTCGCAACTCAAGGCTACTCATCCTAATGATCCTCAGCAGACTTTACATATCATTTCCAACAGGATTCTGTTTTGGACTTAATTTTATTCTCAGTTTATCTACTTCACCTCAGTGTTGTATATCATTGACTTTTTACATTTGTCTGTCTGTATATGTATGTGCAGAAGTCGCCGGCGACAAAGCTTGGTCGAGCCCTGAGCAGGACTCTGGGCTGTGTGTCGTCCAGAGAGCCCCCTCATCCGATATACCCAGAGGAACCTGAGCAGACCCTTAACCTCTCCAACATAGTGTAAGACCTCCTAACACTCACACACACTTATGACTGATGCAATAGGTGCTCAGGAATTGTCCATCTAAGCAAACTTATGTACCATTTGAATGTAGAAGCAGGACATTCCTTGTCATGATGAAGTGCAGCTAAAGTCTTATTTTGGGTTTAATATCAGCTAGCTTTTAAACCTTGGCTATGTGTTTTTGATGTGACTAACTGATGTGACACAGTTTGGAGTCTTCCTTGCGTGTGCCACATTTATTCTACTTCTTCACTAACAATGACATCATAGAAATGTTTCCTGTGATAAAGTTTCTGCTTTTTGTCTCATTGAAATCACTTTTACTCAGTTTGTCTAATTGTAAAGCCAATAAAGCAGTTGACTAAGAAAAATCTTTTTTTTTAGTAAAATTCATTGTGCCATTATCCACTAATTGCAACTTAATGGCCACAGTTACCACTGTTGGCAATGGTTACACAGTCTTTCTTCCAGTGGCATTGTAAAGAGCTCTGCTAATTTAACAATATGGATGACAACATTGTTACATGGTATTTCTAAAGTCAAGGTTACAGAAGCTGGGCTTAGCAACATACTTAAGACCAAAAATCTTTATGGTGTATTCAGTTAATTTTAAATTCACACTTTTCTTGGAATTCAAAGCAACTGTGTAAGTGTCATGAAATGTTGCCTATGGGTCCAAGAAAATTGTGAATTAAAAATACTGGCAATTCACTATTCCTTTGAAAAGCTAAACAAATTATACAGAACTACAGTGCAGGCCTTTTTGGAATACAACATTAATGCTGCAAAAGACACTAGTTAATGATAAGTCGCTAAGAGCTTTGCAGAAGCTCTGATGAGAATTTTAACACTGGAGGCCAATTTTCACTGCAAAAAGTGAAACATTTACTACCAAGTAACAGACTCTCAAGTATCATTTTGGTCTGTTATCATCAGTGCAGTTATACGTGCACACAGAGTTCAGATAACATGAGACCTCAAAGGTCCCACCTCCACCGCCAACCACTTTGGTTGCTCCGCCCCTTGTGGTGGATCACAACTATTTGATTTTCCAATCTACGGGAGACTGGGTTATTACAGACCTCCTAGCATTGGGCACATTTCAGTCCAGCACACAAAGGCTGCACTTAGCACAGATGTGAGTATTCTTACAATGATGCTGCATCACGTTAATGTGTCTCCTAGACTTTTTTAAATGTCTGTACTTTTTCTTTTCCCCTCAGTATGCTTTCACTCTCTTTCTCTTTCCCTCTGGTGATCTTTGCCCTGTCTGTGTTTGCTCAGACTAGTACAATTCTCTGTTGCATGATTGCACTCAAAAGCATGTGAGTGTGTTGGTACATGAATGAGAGTGAAAGAATGTGTGTTTTCTGATAAGCAGGTTTTTGTGTTTAAATGCTTTAATGTTGTTGTCCGTACTTATTATGTTTACACAGTTGATGATATTGATTTTACATGTGTGTGTCTGTGTGTGTGTGGTTGTGTGGTTTTGTGTGGTTTTGTTCTTGTGTGCAGCCCTCCTCGCCCTATTAGGAACATCAATGAGGCCATGTTGCTGTCCTCTTCGGCTCCTGAGTCCTCCAAAAGGTAAAGACTGTTAAAAGAGTGGAAATAAACCTGTTCCACTATGGGTGACATTGGTAATGAACTGCGTGAGTCAACATAAATGGAGTTTTAAAAGCTTTGTTATTGCCCTTGTTCCTTGTAAAATTTTATGTACACTACAGGAACTGTAGCCAGTTTAAATATGCTGTTTACAATAGATGAAATGAAGCTTTTATGCAGATATTAGAAACAATACAAGTTAGGGACACAGAATTTAAGTCAAGTAGAGCTGAAGGACAGGTGATAAATAAATTAGTTGATTTACAGAAAATCTTTTCCAGCTAAATTTGCCATACATTCTTAATTTCAAGCTTAAGGGCTATGTATGCTGCTGCTTTTTTTTTTTTTGTTTAAATTTTGCACTGTTCCTCTCATAAAACAGTACACTGATAAATGATTTATCTGAGAATTTATGACACGTTATATTTTTATGACAGTATTGTTTGCAACAGTCCAAAACACAACGATTAAATTGATGGCATTTGAAGCATGGTTTTACTCCTGAGTCTGACAAAGTTTGAAATGATGTATTTAGAAAACATTACATTGAAGTATCAACTTTTAAAAAAAATTTCCACCATAGTCAGTGTATTCAAAAATACAGCAATACAATATGCTGAGATGAACAAAAAGTGTAAATGTGATAAAAATGGCATTTGATTGTTTGAAAATGTATGAAAAAGTATTATTTAATTTATTTTTTGTTGTTTTTTTTTTTCCTGTCCAGTTTTGCAGCCGCTCAGCGTATGAATGAGGAACACGCTCTGATCGCTGCTTACGTGAATCGCCTCCAGAGCAGTCCACGGTGAGGGAGGTGACACAGCAGGGGGTTGGTTACATAAGGGATTCAGGGAGGTTGTAAAGAAGAGAGCAGGGCTCAGTGATACAGTTGGGCCGTCACTTAGTCAGACTGTATCCAAGTTTGATCTCTCAGTTTATCATCATTATCAAAAAATCGGGTAAAAATAAACATAACAAAGGAACTCAGGTTGCACTGTTTGTGGTGTGATTTCCAAAACATCCCATCTGCTCATTATCATGGATGTGTCCAGCCCTTTTAGCCTCATTTAGTCACAAAATAGAAGTTTATCAATAACACAAAGCCTGAGTGTAAAATCTGCACTTTCAGAGTCACCTTGAATAATGACTGATGACTGGCAACATGTTCTTACATGGTTTGTGTTATAATATGTAAGTTTTCTCCTTTGAACAGATTATTGTGTCAGTTTGTTTCTTTCAGGAGGTAGTTACAATTGTGCAGTAGATTTTTATTGCACAAATGTTTTCCATAACTGCTGGAAACTGGCGCGTACTTTTTCCCCTTTAAGCAATCCATATTCCACTTATTGGTTGCTTTACCAGTGTTGCAGTGGTTGATGTGAAATTGACATTTTCCTGTCCTGCTGGGTTAATAGTGGCAATATTTTCCACTGACACAGACTCTGTACGTAGTTGTTGTTTTTTTTACCAGAGAGCAGAATGCACTGTTAAGTGTGGTCAATTATAGTATAGGCTCCCATTTGTCACTTGCAGTTGCTCTAAGGATACCATTTAGACATTCATACTGTATGTGAATATTTTACATCCCAAGAAAATAATGACGGTATCGTAGGAATAAAAAACTCAACAGTTCTTGGCTGTATGTGCTGCTGTCACTGAGTTGCTGATTTTCCTGCTCTGTTTGTATGTCAGTAGTATGGACAGTCCCAGACAAGATGAGGAGCACCAGCTGATCGCTCGCTACACCTCCAAACTGGCTGAGACTGACAGCACAGGAGTGAGTCAATAACGTCATGCTTTCTCACATGATAAACCACAAATACATAAATACACAATCAGGTACTTTTGTTTTACGAAAACACCAGAGCCTCAACAAACACTTATGGGTGGTTGCTATCTTTTGATCTTAAAAAATAGATCTATTCTTGGCTGTGAGGTGATCCACAATCCACCCACAGTCAGCACAAATGTAATGAGCTCAAGAAATGTTTTTGTGTATCTTTCAGGTAATACCTAACCGCAGCATCAACTTTGACGTGAACAAACAGAAGAGGGAGCTCATCGCTCAGCTGGAGTGCAAAAACAGGTAGAGATTTGTGAATAATGGATGAGTTACTCATTTCAATGTGTTTCCTTTAATTTTGACTCCTGTTCTTGTAAGTGTGTCACTTTGTATTTGTGACTGAATTTAGATGTGCAGACAGGAGTACATCTGCACTTGGATTTCAGGTGTCTCTTCCTGGTTATGTAATTGTCTAAACATGTTTATGACATAAATAAAAAGTTATTGGAAAAAAAAATACATATATATTGTACAAATTATCAATGATCACAAATTACATTGTTTGACACAATAATTAAAGACAAATATAATAATGTGCACAAATAATGCATTTACTGATAATGTGAAAAAATTTTCATTATAATGACTATTGAGCACAATCGTGTGTTCTGTTCTTTGCTGGAAAAAGGTTTGTTTCTTTACCAAAAAAGTGTCTTTTGTATATTTTTGCATTTATTTTCTGTTTATTGTCCTTAATGTCTACAGCAGGTGTATGTGCATATTGTGTGAGTTTGTGTTTCCCAAATGCAGCTACTTGTCAGATGTACAAAATCCTCAAAAGCCTGCAGAAGCATGTCTGTGTTGTTGTCTTTTTGCGCAGTCTGTTCAGTCATGTAACGCTCTCCCAGTCTCAGCTGACAAGTATGTTTTTCATTTCCCAGAGAGATCTTGGCAGAGATCAAACGTCTTCGTGCAGAGCATGACGCAGCGTGCCAGGCCAGTCCGGAGAAGGGCAGCACCAACCCAACTCTGCTGGCAGAGCTCCGTCTGCTTAGGTACAGTAAACAAACACTCCACCATACCCATACTGCCTAGGAGCTGCTTTATCTGATCTCCTGCTGCGTATATATATGTGTATACAATGACACCTCGGTGATTTTTTTTTTGTTTGTTTGAACTACAATCTTGGGAGTCATAAATACTAAAAGTATGCTCAAACATAATTTTCAAAAACTATTTAAGTTTGTCAGCCCCCACCCCGCATTTCCTGCATTGTATGCCACAGCATCAAATTTGGCGGGAAATCTGCCGTGTGGCTTTGCAGCACAGAGGGAGAGTGCTTTATGGCAGATGGTAGTGACAGATGGTGGATTTAGCGAAAAGCCAATAAAAAAATCACTTCCAACATGTTTATGCTTTTTCGTTAAAAAACAAAAAAACTCCAAGGAGGAGGAGGGAGACTAGATATAAATATAATGCCAGAGGGAGAGCTACAGTAATGCTGATTTAAGGATACTGGTGGTTTAAAGTGGTTTAAAGTAACATAAGAAACATCTTTATATCCATTGTGTATACATTTTCATGGGATTGCAGCACTTAGAATTTAGCAGTGTGGATTGCTGTCAGCAACTTTTTGGACATGGCCACTTGGGGGTGCCAAATTCAAAAGTTTTCAAATACAGCACATTTTTCTGAAAGCTCTTATATCTGGCCTGTTACTAAATTATATGGATATTAAGTGGAAACTTAATGACACAAATGATCTAACAGCCATAACTCAAGGTATTATAAATATAGTCTGTTTGATGTTAACTTGTTAAGTGCACACTAATTATTACCCTGAAATGACCAACTCTCCCTTCCATCTTCAAATCTTAATGGTAGATACTGTAACTTTCTCTTCAATGTATAAATTACAGTCATTATCAGAAAAAATGCTATCTGAAATTTTCCAATGTTGTAACCTCTTGCAACTCAGTTATTTCTTTTACTTCCCATCATGCCAGTTGTTATTAACATGACTTCTCCTTCTTTACACGTTTGTATGTACAGACGTTAAACTAGCTATTGGTGTCTTTAGAATCAGATATTGTCATTGAATTTTGTTGAATGTTACAGATAAAATGGTTGTTTGGAACTCTCTGTTAGTCTCACTGTTGAAGCTTTACTTAGGAATCAGATTTACTCAAATCCTGAGTTACTGTGTGACTCAGTTTCATGTTTTACTTGTTTATTTACTCATTTATCCCACCATATGAAGGGGAGCCAACCAGTACAAGAAGAGCTGCTTTAATGTCCCATCCAGACCACATGTTTGTTACTCTTTTATAGTGTTAGCTACAGATGCTAGCTTTTAAATACTTCATGATTATCATTCATGCGTATTCTGCTGTCTTAGAGATAATATACATCAGACTCGATTGTGTTTTCAAGTTTAAAAGTTTTGTTTCATGGATTTGTGGTTTGTCTCAGGTGCTTATGGCACTCTCTTATTTCTGTCAGGTAGTTCTGTCACATCTTATCTCCAGTGAATCTCCTCTTCCAGCTGTGAAACAAAAGATTCCCCCCAGGAAAACTTTGAGGATTTTTTTGATCTTGTGTTCCTTTGCTTATAACTCCCAACCATCCATGTTTTTCCATCTGATTGCTCTGCTGTACAGCACGATGTGCATTTACTCCGGTAATGTTGTCACCTGGTTTCTGTCATTTGGGAGCATTGATCTCCTGGGAGTCCTTTAATGATGATCTTGTGCTTCAAAGCCTAGTACTGTCAGCCTCTTACCCACAGATTACACCAGGCACAGCTGCGTCATGTTTCAGCTGTGACGCAGCTGCTGGAGCTTATTGCAGCCACTCAAGACAATGCTTGTGATTCTGCTGAATGCACCACAGCTCGTTTCAGAAGTGTCCCCAAAGTGTTTTTTTGCTGTTTTCCATGGAGAATATTTGCCAAGGGTATTTTTGACAAAAAAATATGTCAAGCCATCAAATACAGAAGCAAAGAGAAGCCAGTCTACAAATTACATCACATCACCAAACAGACAACAAAATAAATCATTTAAGTATGAAGGTTATGTGCTAATCCATGGTAAAAGCACTAGCTTATGTTAAATGAACTGGTAAAAAAAAATCTGAGTAAGTCAACAGACAAAACATTTCTAAATTAGATGCTCCTAGCGTGGTATTAAACTATGTGGAGGAAGCAACCAAACCATAATGCCCCATGAAATCCAGGGATTATCTCACTAACTTGACAACTATCTGCAAATGTGTAGAGAGAGGGGACTGTTGGCAGTTTTCCAGCTGTGTTTTATCTTCTGATAAACCCCATCAGATAGACTGAACTGCATAAGCATTTGCCCAAGGTAACTTCATATTTACTCTTTGCAAAGACTGACTGCACCACCTAGTTTCCAGATTTTTTATCAGGTTTATTAAGATCAATACTATTTATGTGGCTAAGTGCTAAGGGCGCCATGGATGAGAAATCTCACAGCTGAGAGAATTTGCCTTCTGTGGGTCCTTCAGTTCTTTTATTGCTTCCTTCAGCCCTGTTGTGTGACAGTAAACGTGACAGTAATGGAAGGCTGGTGTGTGTTGCAGACAAAGGAAAGATGAGCTAGAGCAGAGGATGTCATCTCTGCAGGAGAGCAGGAGGGAGCTGATGGTACAGCTGGAGGGACTGATGAAGCTGCTCAAGGTTACATACACACACACACACACACACACACACAGACTGCATTTTGTTCTAGCATGGTGTATTGTCACACACTAGAGGGCAAAGTTTCTTTTTTTCTTCACACCTCCCTCTGTCTATCCTTGCAGTAACAAGCTTCACTTTTCCTCCTGCTATTTCTACCTAATTTTACCTTTCTAGCTCTGACTGTGTCTGACTTCTTCTTTTCCATCCTTTCCCTTCCCGTTTGTTTTCGACTGGCCATGTTGTGGCCCTGTAGGATGAGGAACAGCGACAGGCAGTAAGTTCATCCCCCTTATGTTGGACTCATTGTGGTTTAAATGTGAGACTCAACCCTAATGCCATGCAGAAACTTTAAATGGCTATATAAGTCAACTTTACAAGCAATTAGGAAACTGCCTCACTTTTCCATTTAGGATCTAAATAATGGCTTTGCCTTTACAGTATCAGCTACAAATTTAACTGCCTTTTAAAGATGATCTCAGCTGCAACAGAATTGACAAGTTAGATGCGTTTAACATAAGATAAAAATCATGTGTAACAATCCTTATAAATCTATCGTTTAGGCGCAGGCAGCTGGCTCTTCTCACACATCTCCTTCAAGACCAAGTCCATCAACCGTCCGCTCTGTAGGTGGTGTATCTCCCCAGGGTCACATGTATCCACCTCAAGATTCACTCGCTGGGGTGGGTGGTGACGTACAAGAAGCATTCGCGCAAGGTAATTCTGAATATCACAAAGCAACATACAGATCTAATGCAATGGCTTTGGTTAAGATATAGCTCTAAGACAATGTGCATGAAGTGAGTAATTAACTTACAGGATTATTCCCATCACTTTTCACCTCTTTTAGACACACAGGAGTTGTTTTCGTAACCTTTCTTTGACGTCATGTATTTAAACAAGTGTGGCATATCGTATGAATTGAAAGTGTTTTTTTGTACATGAATTTTAAATTAAGCTTAACATTTCAGGATTGCAGATAAAAGGTCTCATTCTAACCCATTAAAAATATTATGCAAACGATAATTGTTAAAACCTTTGTTGTGCCGTAACTCCAGCTGTGTACCACATGTATTTATTGAATCTGTGCTCAGCTACAAACAAAATGGCACAGTAGTTTCTTGTAAGTGTTTCAAATTAGTCTCACCTTATTAGCAGTGCACAATATCAGACTGCTATATCAACCACTTGAAAGAAACAAATATTTCACCACATTGTCAAGGAAATGCTGTGTGACAATAAAATGGTTTTTTTTTTTAACAAGAACACATTCTTCACATTAGCTGAGGATTGGTCTCAAATATCAAGTAAAAACAGTAAAACAAGGCACATTTTAGTTTAACAGCCTAAAATTTGAGGTGACAAATTGCCTCCAAGGACTGCAGCTCTGAATGCACTCTTGCCACAATGTGTGTATAAGAAAGAAGAAAGAGCGCAAGTTAATTACCTCCACCAGTATAATGTTTTCCACTTTGTTAGTTTGTTTGTTTGTCTGTCAGCATGATTACAGAAAAAACTACCTGCCAGATTTTTCAGAAAACTAGGTGGAAGGATGAAGCATGGAAAGAACAGGGTAGATTTTTGAGTATGTCTTAAAATCACAAGGCAGGTACATGCATTTTTGTTCACATTTGCAGAATGACTATTAGTTATGGCTTGGCCCCTCCTTCTTGGCTCTGAAGAGCGGTGGGTTTAGCTAGGCAGCAAAAGAATGAGCAGCATTAGTGACAACAAAGCAGTAATTTGGAGGAATAAATCCTTATCTTCCGATTGTTTTATGATGGTGATTTTTTGAAGTATAACAACAACACGCCCACACAGGAAGCTGGATTTTGTGTAAATGCAGCTCACAGGCCTGCAGCTATTCACACATCCATGACACAGATGGAGCAAAGGGCAGAGACAGATATACAGATGAAACCTCGTTGTTACACCTTTAGCCTTTAGTCCAACCTCACACCTCATGCTCTGATATTGGCTGGTGACTAGAAAAAAATGGCATATATCAAACAGGCATATATCCAGATATGCAGATTTGCAAATCATAGAAGAGTGGACTGTTTGCCTTGGCAGAGGTCTGAACTCTCCCTTAAAAGTGACTGCTTAATTTGATGTATCATTTAAAAAGCTTTTTGGATTTCACATCGTGTTATATGCACAGTTGGGTGCTGTATGATTTTGTAGTAATTGGTGCTGCAGTCAGACGGTATTAAAGTGTCATTTAAATCTCATAAAGTTGATGATAGTGTATCACATTGTTAACATTTCAGGGTCATTAGTCACTACAGAACTGTCCAATTAGTGTAAATCTGAACCAAATCTAATCTTTGTGCCATTATTTGCAAAACTGATGCTAATTGTTTTCCTTTTCAAACATACTACCTTCTCAGGCCCACGAAGAAACCTGAGGAATGACCTTCTGGTAGCAGCGGACTCTATCACAAACACTGTGTCCTCACTGGTCAAGGAGCTCCACTCTGGTAAGCACAACAAAATCCATTTCTTACAAATTCATGCAAACATCATATGTGACTTTTCTGTCTGCGAGTTTTAGCTTAAAAATTTAGTCTTGAAATACAAGAAGGTTAATTTTTAATATTTTCCCAATTAAACGTAATGATTATTCTTTAGAAAGTTGTGAAATTCTGTTCAAAACTAGCTCACATGTTGACTTTTTACCCTCTTTTCTGATCAGACGATGTTCGTGAGGAGGAGGAGAGACTGCTGAATGGAAAGGACAGAGGTAAATTCATCTCCTTAGTTTTTCATCTAATCTTTTTTTCCACAACTTATTTTCCATTTTTTACTCTTTTCTCCAGCTTACAAGTCTTAACTCTTAACACCATCATTTCAATGCTTAACATGACTGATTAACTGCAACTAATATGGGTAGCTTGAGACTGACTTCAGTGTTTCTGAATTAACACACTTTAGAGCTTTAGAGCCAGAAGCCTGAAGCCTGAGCCAGAAGAAATTTTCACTTAAAAGGTGGTAAGAACAGAAATAAACTTCTAATCTATTTTGCATGGCAGTTTGTAATTATTATCTATGGAGAATAATTTTTGATCATGAAAACACAAAAATTTGATTTAATCACAGTAAAAACTTGTCCAAATTAAGTCCAGCTGAGTTTATTCTGTCCTTCAGCTCTCTCATGAATGAACTTCTTGACCTCAGTTGTTTTTTTCCTTATGATTTTTTTTTTTAAATCTTTAAGCCAGCAATGTTAACAGTCAAGAGGATTTTTTTTAAAGACTGACTGATGTTTCAAACATTCCCGAAAGATGTTTGTTGGTTGTTTGCTGGTTTGTTGGTTGTTGATCAGTTGTGATCGGCCAGTGCTCCAATGTATACGCCACATGATACAGATAGGGGACGTATAGAGAGAAACAAGGCTGGACAGCATTGGTCCAGATGTCCAATACACCATCGTGTGACCCCTTACATTTAGTGTCTTCATGCTTCATCCTTTTGGGGGCTAATAGAACTGAATGTTGCTTTTCTTTTGCATACACAAAGTTGCTCTGGGTAACATCATGAGCTACTTGCCAAGACTTTAAAATGCAAGTGTTTCTGGGGCTTTTCCTGCATGTCTTTCTATGCGACCGCGTGCATGGCCTCTACACGACTCCACTCATTCTCCAGGTGCTCTCGTCTTTACTGCAGCAAGCTTCATTAACATGCCATCTCATTAGCCTTGCTTTATGGAGCCCCTCCTCTTTACAAGAGGACCGCCTGCAGAGCAAGGTGGTGAAACTACTTCCTGGTCTGCTCTCCGGGCTCAGACTAAACCCTCACTAACCTGCAGTACTAACCCACCGACCTCTGAACTGCCAGACAGACAGGAGGCCAGGGTTCAGCCCCACGTTCAACACAGTTAAGTCTTTAAGTTTAAAGATAAAATACTGTGTTAGACTGTCCACTGTAGAGTTTTTTTCTCTGAAGTTAGTCAGTCTGTGTAGCACCTGCCAGTCATGTTTTATGTTTATATGCTAAGAACTGGTCTGGTTCTTGTTACTCTATCTGGCAGAGAAGTATAGCACTGCTTAAGCATCAGACTGCACTGTCCCCTGTTAACTGCTTACAAACCTTATTTCTCTCTTTTAGCAGGTTAAAATGATCGCAGGACAAACAAAGAAGTAAGTAATTAAATGCGAAGGTCCTTTTTAAATTAAATGATAAATTAACTAAAACAACTTAACGAAATGGACTCAAATCTGTCAATTTAATTGGTAAAAACAGATTTTTAGCTGACTGTGCAAAGGTGAAACTCACTTTTAATTATTTATTCATGAATTAATCAGCAGATGTATTTTGTTGAAAGGCCTCTTAGAAAATTTTGGCTTTAGATCAAAATGGCTGCTCTCATGTTTTCATGGGAGAAACTGTGTGAATGATTTGATGACTCAAAGCAATAACTTGTTTATGTGTTGGAACTTGTTTGCGCAGGCCTCTGAGCAGCCTGTTTTTGGTTCCTCCTGATCAGCCTTTAAAGTACATTTATTTTTTTTAATTTCAGTTGGAGTGTTGCAGTTTCAAAAGGCCACAAAATAGGAAAAATAGCTGATTCCTGAAATGAGAAATTCAAACTGAAAATCACAAAATTAGTTGATGAAATCACTGCGTAAATTTTTAATTTTAAATTGACAAAATCTTGAGATTTTTTGAAATGTGATATATCATTTTTTAAATGATACTGTAGTGTTTTTGAGTGGTGTTGACCTCTTAAAAATGAAAGTAGATTTTGGGAAATAAGCTTTTTCACTTTCTTTCCTGCAGTCATGTGAGGAGATTGATACCTTGGAAGACTGAAACATTTAATCTGTCTCTGTTCAGATTATT
This sequence comes from Acanthurus tennentii, assembly GCA_029783805.1. Taxonomy (NCBI): domain Eukaryota; kingdom Metazoa; phylum Chordata; class Actinopteri; order Acanthuriformes; family Acanthuridae; genus Acanthurus; species Acanthurus tennentii. Next base: position 17,999,178 of record JAPZDZ010000010.1, read on the forward strand.
CTCCTATGTTTTCCTTCAGAGCATAATGGACATTTTGGGACATATTGCGGTTTAACAGGAGGTTATGAGCTTGACTGCTTCTTTTCTGGCAGTCTTATCATCATTATAATTAGGATTAGGATTGAACAAAAAACATATAGTATATACATTAAGTCAACAGGTGCAGGTAGGCAGATTATTTATCACCTCTGAACAAAGCCAGGCCAGAACTTTCATGCTTTTTCTTATCTTTAAGCTAAGCTAAGCTGTTCATATTTACCTCCCAGACAGGAGAGTAGTATCAATCTTCTCAACTGACTCTGGAAAAGAAAGTGTACAGAGTTTATTTAAAAATGTTTAATATTTGTTAAAATCTCATTCAAAAGAATCCAGAAGAAATAAACTTCTGATTAGTTGTCTGACTGTGTTTCACTCTCTCCGCAGGAAGAGTGATGTGTTATGACCGCCAAAGAAGACTGACCCTGCTGGGATTAAATATAGCTTCTTAAATTCAAAGTTAGCCAGTGGGGATTAGAGCTCCACTGCCAATCAACCAATCACGATGCTGGACACCAAATGACCACTGGTCTCTACTGATGTATAGCTGTGATTCTGTGTGTCTTGTCACTGTGGTTTTACTTTTGTTTGGATTTGATCGTGTAGCTAAACGAGGAATCTGAAACCTACTGATTTGTACTGTATTGTGTGTACTTGTGTTTGTGTGCGTGTTTGTGTGTGCTCTGCATTTTTCAAGGCGTGAGAGGGTCGAGTAAGTGAGAGAGAGACACAGTGAAAAGACAATAGGATGTGTTCAGGACATTTGTGAAGGCTTAGGTGCAGGAAAGTTTCAGGACAGAGACATAGGTTGTAACCGCATTGGAGAGGTAAAAGTGAAGGGAAATCAAAAGAAAGTTGAAGAAAAAAGTGAGTTGTAATGTTTTAAGTTTCGGCACTGTGTGCTTAGTATTTATTGCTTGGCTTTGATTTGATTTTTGCCATTTATTCATTCAGTTCAAGCGTTTGTGGGTGTGCGTGAGTATGGTCAGGCCCTGCTGAGATGATAAGCTTTAATGGGACGTTTCTCCCGTCTCCCCCCTTCTGGCTGTGGTGATGCAGGGTGGAAAGTTGAAGTCCCGGTCCTGGTCCAGGTGTCTGAAACCTGGATGCGCTTAGTGCCATGGGTGCTTGTATGATAGCAGCTCAGGTTGTCCAGGACTCTCTGTATATCTCGGTACTGCAGTAAGACTCCAGTCAAAGAGGAGATATCTGATTACTGGTTTGTGTGTGAGTATGTGTATGTACCTTGTGTGTGTGTGTTTTGGGGGAAAGAGAAGACAGTATAAAACCATTAGCTTTAACAGGGTCAATGTAGAAACAGAGTAGCAAAGCGGGAGGAGATGTGGGCTTTATAAAAGGTGAGTTAACTCAAACTGAAAGTCTGAGGGGGTCAAAAGATGATTGAAAAAAGGTAGAAAAATTATTTGTGAAAAATTGTGTATTTTCTCTGTTTTCCCTCCTTGCTTTTTTTCAAAGTTTGGATACTTTCACCTCATAGGCACTGTAACCGATTATTAATCGCATTTTGATGAAATAACAAAAATATCAATAAATCATTACACAGAGACACAACTAAGCAATTATGACTTCGGTGTTTATACAGTTTCTCTAGGAAAAATACAAGAGTAATTCCTTTTACTACAGAATGAAGAGAAACAGAAAACACACAGAGAATATAATAAAAAGAAAGGGAGGAAACATCCATACAAACAAGTCCACATTAATTTACATTTTCATATCTCTATTTGTATGGCTTTTATCTAGTGCGGCATACAAATTAGATAAAATCCAGGCCAAATTAAATCAAAGAGATGCTGTTAAAAGTAAGTACTGGTAAATTTGCTTTAAGTGGTTCCTTTTAAAAGGTCACAACTCAGAAATTTTGGGGATCACTGCTTTACTGCTGTTACTAAGCTGTGCAGGTAGTTGTTTTTTTAATTTTAAAAAAACACTAGTCTTTAGTCTGATAAAAATGTTTTAAAGCAACTTCTCTTTTTATAATCAAATAACCGATGAACACCACAGTGAACAGTTTTTACTCATACTTCTTTTCATTAAAGAAATACTGTAGTCTCTAAGAAATCTGTTCACAGTGAGTGTTTTGTAAATTGAATGAAAAGGTCCTTTTTAATTAACCTGTAATTATCATCTTGTTCACCTTAAGCCTTGAAGGTGCTCTAAGTGCCACTTACCGAACGTTATCTATGCAAAAAAAAATGGGACTTATATTTTCAAAACGCCCCCTCTTCACAACAACTCCTCTGACTTTGCTACTCTTTGATGCTTTTCAAGCCTCCTGTAAAATGTTAGGGAACTTAAGCTCTCTGTGGATGTCGAACTACACCCGGCACCACAGAAACCTTCAGACTGATACCTATATGCAAATCAGACATGACCCAAAGTGACTTACTGAGCTTGTGCAAGGTCAGTTCATTTATTTTCATGTACTCAAAGATGTGAGATAATCAAAGATTTGTTTTTTAACATTTTTATAGCATATCAGGGTGTTAGTTTTGTGCTCACAGGAAGCTGTACTTGGATCAGCTGGACAGTTTGTTTTGTGTCTCAGACTTCACCAGTCCTCCATGTGGTTCGACTGACTGCTTCTGAATGACATTATAAAATTTTCAATTGGCTGAATGAACGACCGTCTGTATGAGTGATAGAATAAATGAAATATCTCATGTTGTAGTGTGTATGTGTAAAAGAGAGCGCAAGAGAAATCAAGACTGACAGGACAGACGTGTCCTGACTTGAAACTGTAAACACCTTCAGCTCTGAAACCTGCCTGAGCTGCAGGTGTGAGTGAAAAGTGTTGATCTGTTTTTCATCTGCAATAAATAATATTTAACATCAAACTCTGAGCTCTCTGTTTCTCTGTGACTGATTGTTCTAATCCCCAGGATGCAAAAGAATGAGCAACTATACAGAAACATGGATATGAATTGTATAATTCAATAACTTTTCCATGACTGTCCTCTCTTATGTCATAGCTTTTCCATGACTCAACATTTTATTCCCTCATGGTTTGTTCATGTTTGCATTTCTTGTCTGCTTGTACTACAGTTTGGCAAAACAATATGTAATGTAATAAATCTGAGGAAAAGAGATGGAAACTACACTTTACTTTATCCGTGGAAAGTGACCTATTTGTGAAATTGCTTGACTTCATCTCCTCCTTGTCTGGAATACAACTTTTCCGCATGATGTAAGAGTGTTTGAATTCAGTAATTTAGAGTTTTGGGTTAATAATGAAAAAGAGCCTCGTGAAACGTGACCTAATTTTTGGCGATGTAATCTACCAGCATCAAAAAAATTCAACCATTTTAGAAATTATATAGGAATTATAGGAATCGAAAGGTTTTAGAAGATGCCATCTGACACAGAAATCTTGGATTTTCATTCAAAATGATCACAGTCATCTGGAGACAGGCACTTTGTTTTAAAGTATTCCTGCAAGTGAGTGGTTTTGGTCATAATAACCCAGTTTTCTAAAAATAAACGCCCCAGCGTGGACTCCAAAAATACACTAAAATTTTCTCCTGTGTGTCTTTAACTTTTTCCCTGATTTAGTGTCCTCATTAGTATTGATCAGCAGCTCTCACTTTTCACACGAGCTTCCCGCAGAGGTCACGACCATGTGAGGTGGGGGTGTAAATTATAGACTGAATGAATCTCATTGAGGCTTTCTGTTGTGAGTGACCTCACTGACTGCTATAAATAACCCACCCCCCAACCAACACCTCCCATACTTACTCACAGCACCCAGTGCAGTTATGACCCTGTTTAGTGTGGATCTTAACACTTCCTTCACCTCTGAGGTCAAACCGAGTTTAATCTTCTCTGCTGGTCAGCAAGACATAATGCAATGAAGTCAATGTGATCTGATTGGCAACTGAATTAAAATTAAATCTTAATCAATTTATAGATTAGTCATTCACTGAAAATTCAATGTCAATGTTTGACACTATTTAAGTCTTTTTGACATTTGTTCGGGTACAGATGTACAAGGGAACTGGAATTCTTGTGTAGATCTTTCAGTCAAATTAAAAAAAATAATAAAAGAAGATACATAGAAATTATAAGATGAATTCTGCAGACTGTAAGTAATCCATAAAGATTTTGTGTGTGTTTGTCAGAGGGCACTGGAGGCAGATTATTTGTAATCTCAAATTATTAAGCAGATTTAATAGTTCCTTGGAAGAAGCTGATGTGGAAGGGCTTCCTATTTGTCCTAATGCTTTATGTTAGGTGATATTGAGAGTTTCTCAGAGAGTGTGTCCAGGGTGATGAAGGTCTCATAGAATGGTTTTTATTTTTTATTTTTTTAATTCCTGCCATGGTGGGTGTAAAAAGTGTCCATGGTAGGGGGTTGTGTTCATGTAAATTATAACAATCCTCTGGGTAACCTTCCTTTCCCTGACTGTAGTGCCTCCATACCACACAGTTATACCTCTGGTGAGGATCCCTCAGGTTCTCTTTAGGCCACTGCTAAAGACTCACTTACACTGGCTTTCTTCAGTGACCTGCTGTGCTTTTTTCACAGTTCAGGTTGTTGGTGGCCTGGAGATCCAGAGATCTGATGCTGTTGTCATGTTTTTCTTCATCACCTTGAATCTAATCCCTAAAAATTCCTATCGTTTGCTGGTTCAAGACAATTAATTTTGAAAAGTTTCTGTTTTTGTCATTTTAAATTTGGTGCCTTTTGTTATGTGGAATGTTGCTTGGGGAAAATATGCACTCTTGAGACATGTCTGTGGGCATTATTGTTATTGTAATTTTATGGACTAAACAATTTAAAGATATTACACTCAATCAGTACTTACGAGTAACTCTAAAACACCAATTTTGCATCCTCTTATAGTTTGATGTACAGCAATGCTGAGTGAAATTCACAAGTTATTTTGTCAATTACTTAAAAAAATGTTACCACTGAGTCTGCCTCATTGGCTCATACTTCATTTACTGCATCTCCAGTCTTTCCTAAAACACTGCTGACAGCAGTGAGAAAGCAGGTTTCAACTTGTTGCAGCAGGTTTTAACTTCACCTGTTGATAGACCCACGGAGAAAGGAGTTAGATTAGGAGAAACTAACCTGCCAAACAAAACGGGTAAATGTATTGCATTCACTTGAGGATTTTAGGTGGAGACAGATAAACCAGAGGAAACATGACAAAAATAAATCTATGTTGTGAATCAACTGCAGCTGTTTGCAAAATTGCCTACAACTCAAGAAAACTCCATTTTATAATGTGGCTGCCAATCAGATTTTTCTCTGTGCTTATGGGTAAGATAAATATGAGGGATTATCCAAGGAATAAAAAACAGGAAATAAGAAAAAATGTGGATTTGCCACACAATTTATGTTGTTTTTCTCTTTTATTGAATCATATCTTTTTTATATAGTGAAGAGGATACAGTTTTACCCTTTTTAGGCCATTGAAACTGCTGAAACTAGAAACATTTAAGGGCATCATCAGTCTGCTTAAAAGTCAAGCGGGGGTGGGTTTTCCAATCTAAAGGGTCACAATCCAAGAAAAGGTCTGGGAACCCTGGGGGCGAGATTTAATCCTCTAGTTTTTATTATTTACTCTGGAGCAAGAAATGAGCAGCAGATGCCCCATTGATGCCCCATGTCTCCAACCCAGTGTGTATTTTGTACACTAGTTAGTAATTTGCTTGTAGAGGCTTAAAGGTTCGGTGTGTCAGATTCAAGGGAAGAGTATGGCAGAAATGGAATATAATTCTCCTAAGTAAGTTTTCATTACTGGATAATCACCAGAAAATAAGAATGGCTGTCATTAACTGAATTTAGGCTTTTACATCTACAAAGGGGGCAGGTTCCTCTCCCACAGGGCCTCCGGGCAATTGGTAATTAAAGATGTTGATTCTCACATTTTCAAGATTTTTAAGATTGAGTAATTGGACAGAAGAAATCCAACATCTCTTCCTTAAAATTTAGTGAAAGTAAAACACGAAATAATTCCACTAGAGGACAAATACCACATTTGTGTAGCTTGTCTCAGTTAGATACTCACACCACCCTTCTGTCAGGCTTATGGAAGAGGTCAAAATGATTTTTCTCTGGCGCTTAGAATTTCTCAGATTGTCTTACTGAGCTCCTCTTCATCTGTGACACCAACAGTTCTTGGCGGCTCGACAGACAATTTGGTCTCAGGATTGTTTCTGCAGTGGGCTAAAAGATGTCGGAGAACTCTTTGGCTCGTTTATTATATTCCCTTTGTGGCTGTTAAACACGTGATAGGAGGTGGTAAAAAATCTCCTGAAGGTTTAGCAGGATTTTCCCAACACTTTTAGAGCTGACTGACTCTGAAAGACACAATTTAAAAAACTTGCTTGCAACAAAAAACACTTTCTGTCAAAGACACTCCTTCAGTTTAAAAACAGTACGTGTCATTGATTGTCTGGTATTTGAATACAATTTAACCAAAACGCTTGACTTAAATATGGATATGGTGTGTTGTTGGTCATTGCTGCTTTTTTTTAAAGTGTTTATATCACCTTTTATTCACTAACTTTACATGCATTATTACATGTTTGTGTGTTTTGTCATATTTTCAGGCTACATCTGTTTGCATCTTTCAGTTGACTGCCTTGTAAGTACACTAAAAAACACAAAACACTGTTTACTGACTCAGCAGTTTCTCATAATGATGGCACTAAACCTGATCTAAAATATTTCTGATGTTTGTAAATTATCTTGTGGTCTGGCTACTCAAAGTAAACTCTTTCCAAAGTTTGATTTAACTTTTGTTTTCAGTCATTCAAAGTGTCGTCGCTGTTTGCTCAGTCTGCACACTTCTACGGTTGTCCTCATCTGCTCGTATGCGTGCACGTGCGCGCGCGTACGCATGTGTACACGCGTGTGCGCGTTTGTTTCATAGCTGTAGACATTAGGACCCCGCGGAAACTTTTTCTCTAGTGCGGCAGCCTCTGCGGCTCGTGAGAGAGCGAGCAGGCCGGTTGGTGAAAGAGAGAGAGAGGGTGAGAGAGAGAGGAGCAGGCGGGGGAGCGCGAGCCCAGCAGCGGAGAGTGAAGACCCGGTTGAGCGCGAGGAGGGAGAGAGAGAGTGAGAGAGAGAGAAAGAGAGAGAGAGATCGAGAGTGAACGAGAGGAGAGAGAGAGCGACGACCACCAGTGTCCGTGTGCCTGAGGGACGGACGACACGGTAAATATAAACATTACATTTTGGTTCTTGAACGCACACCGGCACCCGTTACAGCCGTTAAGTTAGCAACATTCATCTCCTAAAGTCATCGCTCGCGCGCTCCGGAGCCAAACCGTTGGTTCCGTTTTAGCAGATGATGTGCGCGTGAAGACGGAGCGGTTCGTACACGGGGCGAGTGAACTTGGTGAGTTCTTATGTACGGTGGGAGGAAAAAATCACGGGAAACCGGACAACCGTTCTAGAGCGAATGTGTGTTAAACGTTGTCCGGTGCAGCGTACACCCCATATTCCAGGTCCCCACGACCCTAGCAGGTAATGTTAAACCGGAGCGCACTGTCCTCTTCTCACACCAGATGCAGACAGACACATCAGCGCGCGGACCCGTCGTCTTCGCGGAGAGCGAGCGGGCAGGCGCGCGCCTGTCGAGGTTACTGAGTGCATTCGATCTGAAACGCGCTCCCGTGTGTGTTTTTTACCTGACCCAGTAAAGCTTATCGTCGCTACACACTCAGACACGTGTCTCTCACCGGCTGCCCGCCCCGCTCACACCCGCGGGGATTATACGCCGTTTAAAGAGAGGCCGTCCGGTAAAGGCCGCGTGAGGTCGCTCCCAATATTAATTGTCATAAAGCTAGGTTCCGTCAAGGTAGCGGAAATAACAACAACACTTCCGCTATACACTTTAAAAATAAAAGTATCATTATCGAACGTTGTCCTGAGGTGAAGACATTTATTTGTAGATATAGTTCTCTTATAAAATATATAATTAGAACTTTGATCACATAAATACTGCAGAGGTGTCAATGAATTTTCATAATGTTCACATCAGTAACTAAATAACAACTTTTCAGCTGAAGAGAGACTGAATTTGTACTTTACCCTGAAAATGTTGTAGGGATGCAATCAAGATTGCTATCACTATCATTATATTCTTGATTAATAAAATAATACTTTAATCTATAAAACAGTCAAAAGTAGTAAAAACTCAGCTCACAGTTTCTCATAATTTTAGGTGATATTTTCAAATGTTCTAAATCCAAAGCTGTTCAATATTTGACAGTCAGAAGACTCCAAGGACAATTTTTGAAATATTTTTGAAACTGGAACCTGCAAATATTAATTTTCTTAAAGTATGGCCTGTACAGATACATGTTGCTTATATATTTTGGTCTAACAAGTTATCCATTTCTTGGATAATAGTTTCCTTTCTTCTTGTGTGTTATGATTATGATTAGAGCTCATAATAATTAGGGGTACCAGTGCTTGTGCAGGGTTGTAGCTTACATGGTGTACATTGAGGTCATTCCTTTTTGTATTTTTTCCTGGGAAATTTGAGGTTTGAGCAGCATAGGTTACATTTACTACTATACTATACAATTAATTCACAACCAACACATGGCGGATCATTTTTTAATGATTAGCCTGATATTTATAGTCCATAATTCCACCAGTTTTAGCCTAGATAAATATGTAAGTATGCCATGAGAATTACATTCCTGTTAGTGTTAAGTGTTTTTTTTAAATATGCTGAGAGACCTAAGACTTTCAAAAACAACAAAACTGAATAAAATCAAAGATTAATCTGTATCATTTAAATATCTTAGTGACTTAATTGTTGGTGTCTTTACAAAAAAAATCTGACCGGATGAGTTAGGGCATGATGTGTGGGCAGCATTGGTCATATGACCTCGGATGACCTTATTAGTTATAAATCCTTGCCCACTGTGTATTTATATAAAACGGTCACATTAAATGATGCTGAAATTTGGACATTTTAATCTATTAAAAAGATACTTGTTTCTAAGACTTGGCTAAATTTTTCACTTGTGCAGCTGTTAGAATGTTAGAATATTGTTCCAAGCGCTGTCAATAACATAAGACTTATTTTTTCACCAAATTAGGAAAATTGGCATTTTACAATATGACAAAAGATAGAGTAAGAGGACAGGGGACAGACACAGAGCTGTTTAAGTACAGTAATTGACTAAGACCACAGAGAAAATCATATATATATATTATGCTTTTATTGTGAAGACAAATCACCTATTTTCCTGTCTTATCATTGAGTAACTCTCACTACCTTGACACACCTCTGAAGCTTTTTCTCTGCGCAACCATTTCTCCTCCCACCAGTGCAAGCTCTTTCTTGGGCCTTTGAATATGGTCTAATTTAAACCACTTCTGCATAAAAACTCAAACAGTTTAAATGAATGTATATAGTCTTGCTATAGGAGATTAAGATGTGGAGGTGACCTATATACACAAAACTTGGAGAAGTTGGTTGGCCTTGAGCCTGGAGCTTGTGCAGGGAGCCCCCAGGGGTGTGGGGTGGATACTGTACACCCATTTCTGCAAAGTTTCCACCCTTGTCTTTCTGCTGGTAACCCTGGCTGGCTGCCTGTTGTCTTCAGTAGGTGATGTAAGGCCACAGTGTGAGGAGTGACTTACTGTACAATACATCTTGAGGAAAGCCAGACATATTGGTTGGCTGCACTCACACTGTGCTCAAATACAAATCACTGCTGAGATCCAATTTTCTCTTAGTCACATGCAAGCATTGTATTTAAGCTCTTTTGTGTTCAGATTGCGATCAGTATCTGACACCAGTCTGAACAAATCACTCTCCTGAACTGACACCGGAAAATGCATTCACAAAAACTTGCTCATACAGAAATAAGTAAGTGAAATGGAGGCTACTTTGACTAATGCCATCATGTTTGGTGTAATTTGTATGGTAATGGGTGCAGCTGAGCTCTAGCAATGGAAAATAAGTCAAGTCATTTTTAATTATATAGCCTAAAATCCCACTCTAATAAGGGTGGTTGGCAGGTGTCAACATTTAGCCATTCACCTTCTGGTTATTTGATTAGTTGAAAATTTGTTTTGGAATATGCACCACTGAATTACAATATAAACTACAAATCTTAAAGCATCTAACAGGTGGAAATATCTTGCACTGAAATTCACTTCTAGTCATTTTCTCCAGCTGATATTATGCTTATATAAGATATGATCCTAAATTAAGTCATAGAGGCATGACAGGGGTACTGGTTGTTTTTTGGTCTCTAAATATTATTCAGCAGCCATATAGTCTGCAATAAGTTCAGTACCTAATGGATACTTAGAGGTAATATGATACTCACACAATGCAGAGCAGAGCAGAGTGTTCTAAATTTGACCAAGAAGTTAAGAATCATTGGGTTAGACCCCACCTTCTATGATTTCCTGGTGTGCTCTTCAGCTTCCTCATTTGTCTGAGAGACTTAAAATATAAACAAATATGAACCTCAGAGTCAAATATTGTGACATTTTCTTAGAGTCTGTCATTTGTAAACACACTTTAACAGTCTAAAGAGCTTGTTAATCTGCCAAAAAGTAAATCTTCAACTTAATATTCACCATATCAGGGTTTTATGCTCAAGGTACTCAATATATTATCAAATGTCAAGAAAAAAATTATTACAGATTGAGTATTTGCTCATCGCCATTATTTTGTTACTTACTAACTTCCATGTAACAAAATAATGGCAGTGAATGTGATGAGACAAAAAAGAGCCAAGATAAGACCAAGAATTTACAAGGTCACAATGGCTGACTCTACACTGTGCACCTCCTCAACAGCTGTCCTCCATTTCTCTGCACTACCTCCACAAAGTACATGTATGCTAGGTTGCTAGGAATCATAACAATGTCAAATTCAAGTGACGTAATATTTATTTCATAAGAAGCCAAAGTCATTGCTCATTGCAACTTGTTTTCTATCGGTGTAGATTTGATCTCTGTGAATTTTGGACTGCACTTTAAACAAAGAAGTTAAAAGATGTCACTTAAGATTCTGTGAAACATTTTTTAGAATAATTATTAATGTATTTTTTAATGTTTTTTTTTTTCATTAAATGACAAGTTAATAAAAAACAGTTTAAGACAGGGCATCCTGGTTACCTTAAAACACACTTTGGGACCCTTGTTGCCTGCTATCCTGTCTGCCCACAATTCCAGTCTGTTTCTATTAACTGCTCTCTAAGAAGTTAAAAAAATAATTGAAAAAGAACAAGAAGCAAATGTTAGATAGGTAAATAATAATATTAAGGCAAATAACTCCTAGTTGAATTAACCTAGCCCTAAAAATCATCTTAGTGTGATTAATAGATTGCAGACCATTCAAAAGGTGACCCAAAAATCAAGATAAGAAATGAAGCTTAGATGGGATTTTTTTTAAACCTGTTCTAGCATTATTAAACAGATTCATGTCAAGTTTGAGGGAAAATATGGATTTTGACCCTTTTACCTGCAGTTCAAAGGCAGCCATCTTGTTTAATGAAACAGGACAGTTTTATCCAGCCACATCAATCATACTGTGACAACCATGTTGAAAGGTACCCTTATTCAGACAGATTCCTTTGAGAACACCTGTGTGTGTGTGTGTGTGTGTGTGTGTGTGTGTGTGTGTGTGTGTGTTAACCTGTTACTGCACTGAAATTGAATATTTTTGAGGGTCAAGTACAGTACTGTTCATAAAGACACACACCTACAGTTTTGACCTCAGGGCTTTTTGTGTGTGAGCAAGAGATAGATAGAGGAAGGGAGAAAAAAAAGAATTGCAAGCTGTCAGTAACATGCTAAAAATGATTTCTTACTCAAACTTGAAAAATTTCATCTCACACTCTGTGTTTTGTCTTTCTTCTCTCAGGAGAGGGGGAGGACTGAAAGAGCGAGTGATCCAGCCGAACGATCGACAGGCAGACAGACCGGCCGACAGATTGAATGAAGCTGCACCTGGGGCTTCTGAGGACCTTTCCCATGTTTTGATTTGCTCCATCTTTTACTTTCTACACTTGGTTTCACACTGAGCCGCTCCCAGCCATGCCGTCCAACAGTCCTGCTTCTGCCGAACCGCCCCAGACACCTGAGAATGACACCGCCAATGATGTGGTGAGAGAGATCAACTATCTTTACATGCTTTTTTAGTACAAGTAGTACAAATAAAGAAGCTTACTGCATGATGAAAATACCCAATTAAAAACTAAAGCCCTGTAATCAAATTTTTGGTGAAATATGATGTAAGTATTGACATGCCATATATGGAATCCCGAGTGTGTGAAAAGATCGCTTTCTGTTTACATTAAAGCACCTGCAAAATAAACAACAAAACTGTTTCAGCAGGAGACAAGTTATTGTTTGAGTGATAACAATAATATTTTGTAATCTTGTAGAGACATGTATGCACTGTTTATATCTGTGTTAAAGACATCATGTATTACATGTAGCTGATATATGTACATATATATATAAATATTGGGCATATGTGTAAGTTTCTGAACTTTAAATGTACGGAAAAATTATAAATTTTTTTCAAATAGATTTTTATGACCCCTTTTTGAAATTCAGTGTTTTTTTTAAGAATTACAGCTAAAGATATAGTTACAATTGGCAAATCATTTGATCTTTTTAAAGTTTATTTTTAACTGATGAACACAAATACAATTAATAAATCTACATCTGATGTTTGACAAGTGTTACAGAAATGATTGTTAATTTATCATAATTAAACAGTGCAAGTGTTGAGAATTATTCCAGTCTTTAAACTCTAGAAAAAAATCAAATGTCAGCTCAAGTAAAGTACATATTTTTGTTATTTGTTCCGTCTAGACTGGTGAATAGGTGAAAAGTAAGACAGAGGCCTATATTATTGAGTCTTTTTTTAATCTTGGCTTTGCACCAGTTGTTTTGCATCCGGTAATTCAGTGATAAGTTGAATGTTCATGCTTTAAACATACAGTATTTGCCCTTTGTAAATAGTGTTGTAAAAAGAATATAGAGATGCCAATAAAGATAAGATCCGCCTCTATTGATTCCCAGAGGGGTAACTTAGATGTTGCAGCAGCTCAAAGATTGAAAAAAAGATAAGTAAGATAGTGACAATAAAAAATTAGAGGTATATGAAGTGAAAATTAAAATAGAAATAAAAATAGAGACAAAACAGGAACAATTAAATTAGAACTAACAGAGTGACATAGTGGTGTGAGTAGTTGCAGCAAAGTCAGCAAAGAATAGCACATGGAAACTGTATAAATAGAATATATAAACAAAATAGTAATACTTTTGTAAGTACTAGTGCTGAAATATTGTGTTTGAATAGTCAAGCACTTAAAATATATCAGCTTTCAACCCATGACTTTTACCACAATTAGTGTGACTTCTATTTTAGCTATCACTACTCACAACCATTGCATTTATAACAGTTACTATTGCTGCTTCTATTAATATAAATATTAAATTACTACTACTGTTATTTTTGCAGCCAAAGATATTATTACAACCACCACCACTTTTACTACAGCCATCATTACCACTACTACTTTGGCTTCTAAGCTCACAGTTGAGATCTTTTTTTAGCCAACACACACAGAAAATCTGGCAAGTGAGACTGTGTCTGCAATAATTAAACTTACAGTTATTTATTTACATTCACTTTAGGCTTTCTGCATTCCACGCACTCACCCGACCACTTTCAGGTGAAACTAGCACGAGGGAGTCTTTTTTTGACCCAAATGAGTGCACACATACACACACACACACAAGCACACACACAAAAAAGCACATTAGCACACAGTCAGACGCACACAAGGTGAAAAATGGCTCCTTTCATTTGCACCCCCAGATTCCAGGGCAGCCCTCGTAAATCTGTGAGAAGTTTGAAGTTCATTCTATAGTGCTGCTATATAAAGAGACGTCTTATTCACTTACTTCTGCATTCACACGCTGGCAAAAAGCCAACAAGTACAAAGTTTCCCCTCTAGAGTGTTGGGAGACTATAGAGTTTGTTGTGCTTTTTTAACTTTCTGAGACTTAACTCAGTCAGAGTTAAAAAAAACAAAAGCCTGGAGAGAAATCTGAGTGAGTCACATAGTCTGAGGACAGAGAGGAAGACATGTCAAGTCCCTGTTGGAGATAGAGAGAGAAAAGAGGTAGAAGTTTGACTGATTCCAGTTATAATCCATTGCACATGGCAGGAAAAAAATGAGCACACTAAGTTTATAAGCTTGATAGTTTCAAAGCCTGTAAAACCCCTTTTCCAAAACGTTGGGACTCTGTTAAGCATACATAAAAGAAAATGTTATAGTTTTTCTTATCTTTTTTGACCTTCCTGAGTTGAAAACTGTACAATGACAGTACAGTTATTGTTTCACCTCAATAACCTTGTTGAATTTTGTAAATATATGCTTATTCTGAATTTGATACCAACAACACGTTTCAGACATGTTCAAACATGTAACAAGAGTAATGTAAGACTGTAAAAGTTGTGAAACTGTTTGAAACATTCCTTGGGTAAATAGGTTTATTGGTGACAGATTATAGCATAGTGATTCAGTCTGAAAGAGACATCGTCTGAATTAAATTGCGTGAAGAATGAAACATGAAGCTTCAGAGAGAAGTTT
>JAPZDZ010000010.1:18066684-18081324 GCA_029783805.1 Acanthurus tennentii
GAGAACATTAACAGGCCAGCTCCGTATCTCTCCCAGCAGTTGGTGCAGAGATCTTTTTAATGTCTCTGCAGGCAGGAGAGGCAGAACGAGACGAGATGAGGATGAAAGAAGGTGAGTTGTTCAGCTGTAAGTGAAGTATGAGAGGTGCTGACAGGAGCTGATCAGAGCGCTGCAGTAGTAATCTGTCTGACACTGATAGCCTCTCCCAGAGTCCAACATGCAGAGATCCTCTCATCCTCTGAGATCAGTCACGTCACACTCACTCTCTGTCATCTCCCCTCCCTCCCTCTTTTTCATGAATAAAGTAAAACTGCTTTTTATGTGTTATATTTGGTTATTTTGGGGATCATTTGATTATCAAGCAAAAAATTTATTTATTGTCACAGCTTTCTGGAAAGTTTTGGCCTATCTGGCTTATAATTATTTCCCTATTGAGTTTCTTCCATGTGTAATTGCGGTTTATTCAGGGTTGGATTAATAGACAGTTAATGCTGTCTTAGTCGTAAGCACCTGTTCTGGTTCATAATTTAACTTGGTTGAAAAAAATGAATTGAAGAAGGTCTGTGTGGTGCAGAGGAAGAGCATGAAACATGTTTTTATCTCTCTGTTTGCTTTCTATTTCATAAAAAGTTATCGCTTGCTTTCCAATATCCAATATCCCCGTAAGATTCTGTCAGAGGATAAAAACGGTTGACTGTCAGTGTAATTTTGGACAGAAAGAGGAGGGGGAGGGGGAGCAGGGTAGAGACATGCAGCAGGCATGGCTGAGCAGTATCTGTTGTCATGGCTACAAAAAAGTGCATTTACCATTCAGTCGACTAAAACTAATTCACTGCAGACCACTCCCTTCACTTCATCAGTTTTTCAGCCAGTCATCCTCTCCACCCTTCATTCCTCTAAATCTGTGTGTCTTCTGCTGTCTAACTTCCTTCCCATTTTATCACCGATTTCCTCTGACATCCTCTGTTCCTGCTTCTCCTAATATATTCTTAAAATAAGCCCAATTTTAGAATAATTTCTGTAAATTTAAGTCCTACACATGTTTCTGTAGGGGGAGCTGGTCAACAGCATTAGCTTTTGATATTAAAATGGTATGAAAACAAGATTATTTCATCATATTAATTATTTACATATTTGAAAACACTATCATCAAAAAGTTTGCATGAGTGATATTGCAGTTTTCCGTGACACAAAAAAACATTTTAACGCTAAACAAGACATTCATTTTCAAAAGTGATTTTTTATCAGTGCAAGCACAAAGGTTTTATGTCTGTGCAATGTCAAACATTTTTCCTTGCCACATTGGATTGCAAGAAAATCAATGAGCATCAAAAACAGTAAAATAAGATATCTTCCAGGAACACAAAGAGAAGAAAATAAAAGCTTTATCTGAACCTGTTGAGGTTTTCTAACTAGTAACTGTTAACTTTCTTAACTTAAATTTTCAGTATGTGAATAGACAAGTCTCTGTTTCCACGTCAGTCTCTTTACAACTAGTAACAAATAGACCATATGATGATGAGAAAACAGTTCATGAGGAAGGACCATTGCTCATTGTCACCAGGACAAACAGTGTCTATGTGCTCCACAGTGGAATCATTGTCCTTGTCTCTAATCAATCTCTCTTTCTCTTCCACTCCCTCCCCTTTTCCCTTTCCCTTCTTTCCGCTTCCCTTCCTCACCTCTTCTCACCCCCTCACCTCACCCAGGCGGCTCTGATGGGTGGTACCACCATGGTGATGGCCCTGGCTCTGCCTGAACAGCACTGCTCCCTGCTGGACACCTATGAGAACTGCCGAGCTCTGGCTGACGCCAAGGTGTGCTGCGACTACGCTCTACATGTTGGTGTGACTTGGTGGGGACCAAAGGTAAGAGACAAAGATGGATCAGCAGTCAACAGCATAGAAACACTCCATTTATGTCTTTATCTTTAAAAGCAAATATAATTCTTTGCTGTTTTGCTCCTCAAGCTTTTAGTCTTGCTAAATTAATAATAAAGCAACGAAACCATTTTCATTTATGGGTCAAATGGGTAATGACCTAGATTAAACCTTACATGCTTACATGAATTAGGTTAACACAGATGCTCACTGGGCACATTAGGCAGATTCTACGAGTCAACATTAACTCATTCAGCCTTTGGCTGTTTCATCTGCTGATTTTGTGCATGTGCCACATTTTGTTACACATAGTTAAATGTTAAAAGCCACATCTAAAATCTAGCTGTAGCAACATTCTTGTGATATCATGATATAATGGGAACTGGAGCTGCAACAAAGGATTATTGGGATTACTAACAAATATAGTAGTTTTCAATCAATTTGAATAATATTACCATATTTCTATTTTTATATATGAAACCTTTTTTTTAAATTTTTATATATGAAACTATATGAAGTATATGAAACCTGCATAATTTTTAGAAAAATATTTTTTATATGTCCATGTTGCGATTCTGTCCCTCTTTCATATGGACAGAGTTGTCTCCCTTATTTGAAATGTGATAACCACTTTTAATGCAGTATAGTTACATGCATGCTAAGCTTTATATAGTTTTTTTTTACTGCTTCCTGATGGAAGTAAATAAATTTTTACTATGTGGTGAATGTCTCTGTGGGACTATGAATGTGATGTGATCTCATTCAGGCTCCTTTCCAAGCTCATTTCATGCCCCATATAAAAAACACACACACACACACACACACACACTAACACACAGTTTCTCTTTCCCTCTATGCCCACATTCATGCTGGCTAATGCTTTCCACCATCCGCCTTTTTTTTGTTTTAAATAAACAAACTTTCTCTGTCCTCACAAGTGTTTGGCTTTCTGAATAAAAACCGAGATCTTTGGCCCCTGATCTTTTCCTGTTATCAGGTACGTAATGAGATGGAGACCCTGGTAAGGGAGCATGGAGTTAACTCTTTCCAGATGTTCATGGCCTACAAAGACATGATGATGCTAAGGGACTCTGAGCTGTACCAGACACTGCAGACCTGTAAGGACATCGGGGCCATTGCACGTGTACATGCTGAGAACGGAGAGCTGGTGGCAGAGGTGCGCATCCCACAAACACTCATAAAACTGCACACATGCTTGCTCCTTAGTTTTTTACCTTTTAATAACAAATCTATGTCACAGTTATTGTTAGTGCGTGCTTAAGCTTAGCAATTGGGCCGCTTAAATATAAATCATGTGAAACAATAACAAAATAAAACTTATGCTGAGGTGTGCATGTGTGTATGTATGTATGCTGTTAGAGTGCCAAAGAGACTTTGGATTTAGGCATCACCGGACCGGAGGGTATTGAGATCAGTCGACCAGAAGAGGTAAAGTAACACAGGAGGTTATTTCTTATCAATTAGTAATTTTTCATGTGTATATTTTAGCCCTTTTTTAAAGTTAAATGAGTGTTGATAGTAAAACGTAAATTATAGGCTAATAAAGCTGTTCATTTCATTTCTTTTCTTTCCTGCAATTATATTTCAGCAATCTTTTAAAATTTACCAGCTATTTGCAGACAGGGAAAAAGTTTACTATGGATGCTGACCATAAAATATTGAAGTTATGATAAAACCCTAATATATAGATGCCTTTTTTGTACTTATTGAAGTTCTTACTTTGTGTCTCTTCCTTTGTGTTATTGTCTGCAGCTGGAGTCTGAGGCTACTCACAGAGCTGTCACCATCGCCAACAGGGTAAACAGATGCAACAGATTTTAATATCCTCTCTCTCTCTCTGCAAGTGTCTGTATGTCATTGATAAATTAATGAATGTATGTGTGATTCCAGGCTCGCTGCCCAATCTATTTGGTGAATGTGTCTAGCATGTCTGCTGGAGACATGATTGCTGCTGCAAAGATGCAAGGTGACCTGCAATAAAAAAACAACAGCATAAAGATTTTATGGTAATGACAAAAAGTGGATAAACAAGCTCTTCTTTTAACAAGCCTCTTTTCTCTTTTGTTTTTTTCTGTTCTGTCTGTACAGGTAAGGTGGTTCATGCAGAAACCACAGTAGCTCACGCAGTGTTGAGTGGGATGCATTATTACCACCAGGACTGGACTCACGCTGCTGCCCACGTCATTGTCCCTCCTCTCCGCCTCGACTCCAACACGCCCAGCTATCTCATGGGCCTGCTGGGCAAGTATGTTCTCATTATAGATATAATGTAGTGTAATTGTAAAACTTGCCCCTGAAACGCATTGCTGACATTATTTTCATCAAAGTGGAGGTCAGTGATTAGTGATATTTAAGATTTGTATTGTCAGTTAAAATTGTCCTAAACTGGATGTGTATATTCTGTTTCTAGTGACACTCTGAGTGTTGTGGCATCAGAGCACCGTCCTTTTAGCACAAAGCAGAGAGCTCTGGGCAAGGAGGACTTTACAAAGATCCCTCATGGAGTGGCTGGAGTTCAGGACAGAATGAGTGTCATTTGGGAGAGAGGAGTGGTATGTACACATACACATGAACACACACAGAAACACAAATACAAACCAACAAGCAGGTGCTTAGGTGCTGTTAGTGTATCCGTGTCACCTAAGTCTGAACTTTTTGTTGTTTGCACTAGCCTATATTTATTTTATAAATAATTACATCTAACATGTCCAAACATGACCACTGCCTAAAAGAAGCGGTCATGCCAAGTTGTAGTTGTATTTCCCCTTGTGTATTTAATGTATTAATGTTTGTAGGTTACAGGAAAAATGGATGAGAATCGTTTTGTGGCAGTGACGAGCTCTAATGCTGCAAAAATCTACAACCTGTACCCACGCAAGGGTCGTATCATCCCTGGGGCCGACGCTGACGTCGTCGTCTGGGACCCAGACGCAACAAGGTTCACAGTTATATTAATAACACTGAAATGTGACTCACAAACACAGAATATTCATCATTATCAATTGCCTGATATAGCTCAGAATAAACACACTAATATCAAAAGGTTTGTCTGCACAGGACGATCTCTGTGAGCACCCAGGTGCAGGGTGGAGACTTCAACTTGTATGAGGGGGTGCGCTGCCATGGTGTCCCCCTGGTCACCATCAGCCGAGGACGTTTGGTGTGTGAGAACGGTGTGTTCATGTGTGCCGAGGGCTCCGGAAAGTTCTACCCACAGCGCACATTCCCTGACTACCTCTACAAAAAGATGGTGCAGAGAGAAAAGGTGTGTTCACTTTTAGTTACTCACATGCTCCTGGCTGGATGTTTCTTGAAAAATTAAGTAGTTGCATCAGAACATCAGGGCTCATGCTGTGCTGTGCTGACTCAGCCCTCGGCAACCAACTGCAAACACACCCATCATACTGTGTCTAACTGCACTCATTTGACAGTCTCTATAAAGGATTTAATGCTCTTGCTCTCTCTGTGCGCTGACACTGTTTTTCTGCTGCTGCTGTCTGCAAAAACCTTCTCTATCAAGCCTCTGCACGGTCTGGTTCTGCTCTGTTTTTGGTGCACTGGTTGATTTATACTGCTAACTTACAGAAAGAGCTTTTCTGTACTTTGTGTGTTATGTCATATATGTGCTGGGTATGAGTTCGAGTCATTTCTCACATAAATTAAAGATTTGTATCATCCCATGTTTTTATACATGTAGAACTTGTTATTTATAAAGAATTAGTCCTGTTTATAATAGTGCTATTCAAGTGCACACTGTAGTTTTCATATCTTATTCAATATAAAGGTAAGTTTCAATGCATACGGACAGGTCATCTGGGTCAGCTTAAATTGGTCCTGTCCTCTCAGTAAGTATGGATATTTTAAAGGCCAGAAATTATGAGCTTTAGTCGACGCTGAAGCAATCTCCTTAAGATAAGAACCATAACTGTATGATCAAATAAATGTCTTCTCATCTTCATTTGGTACTTCTGATGAGAGAGTTATTGACAGGTCTATTATAATCACATAAATTATTTAAGGCCTACTCCCGCCAGGATCATCAGATGATAATTGTTGCCCTTGTTTGCACAGTTAATCAAAAGTAAGGAGCCAATTTTAGTTGAACTCTTGTAAATGACTAGTATTATTCCCAATTCCATGCTTGAACCTATGTGTTTAGCTTTTTTTTTTACTTTTCACCTCTGTTTCAGGCCCAGGCCTATAAAGGGGTTGTCAGGGATCCCTACTCTGGTGATGTAGCCAAGGTGGCAAACACTATGAAGAAGGAGCTTGGTTTAGGCCCCATAGATGGAGACACACCCAACAAAGGGTTGGGCGGTACTCGAGTGCAACAGGGAGTCAGAGACCTTCATGAGTCCTCTTTTAGCCTGTCAGGTAGGTGGGAATTAAAATTACTGACATTTTAATTGTTCAGTAAAACCTGTCAAAACTGTAGCTTTAGTAGTCATGCTGAAGAAAGAATTGATGTTTTCTTTTCAGGGTCTCAGGTTGACGACCACATCCCGAAAAGATCCTCAGCTCGGATCCTGGCTCCTCCCGGCGGTCGTTCCAGTGGTATCTGGTAAATGCTGGTGCGGGAGCTTCAACCGTCCGACCCTTCTTGTTTTGTATGATTCTGAGCAACCAGGAAAACTGCACTGATTTTCAATCACAGAATTAGAGTTAAGAGGGGAAATTAAATTTAAGCATGTGTCTGTGATTGGTGAGGACTTAGCTGATGATCAGTTATCTGCCAAAGTGACTTTTACAAATCTAATTTGTGTCTCAATTGGAGTGACTGGGCTAATTGAATACACGAGAGTGAAGGGCTATCTTTGAATTGAAAATGTTGCGCCAAATTTAAGCTGATCATACTAACATTGATGAAGCATACTCATCGTCATTGTGCTTATATGAACAAACACAAACTTAACAAACTGTGAAAGAGTAAAACCAGTACAGTTTTTGATGGTTTAGACGGAAGTGATGTCAACTAAATTATAAAAAAAAAAGCATAACTGGATTCAGTCAAATATCTATTGCACCCCTGTCACATACACGCAAACATACAGAATACTGTAGACACCATGGCTTTAGACTCATAGAAAGATGTGTGTGCATTCTGTTTGTAATTTCACACCCACTGTGCTCAGGTTGCTGTCGCACTGTGGGTTCCTAACAGTGTTTTTATTTCAAATGGATGAACTGTTCTGTGTGGTGGTGAAATCCAACTGCTTTGAACACCGTGTGATCTTACAGCTTCTCTCTCTGAATAGAGTCTGACTTGATCCTATTCATCCCTGTATTTCCACTGCCTCTGAAGCAACACTCACAAAAACATCCCTGCCTCAGAAATATAGCAGAGTGTATGGACTGAATGACAGAGTGTACAACTTGTGGGCTGACTTGGGGTTATAAATCACATCCAAGTAGTAAAACCACAACAGCTAAATGTAGACATTTCTGTTATGAAAGCATGGTATCTATGGACCCTGCTAAGTGCTAGTAGACTGAAGAGAATCACATCAGTTTCTTAAAAAGGATGATGAAAATGTGATTTGAAGATCACAAAGGACATTACAAGAAGGAAAAGCTTTCTGTGACTTTGCTACTTATAATATAAAACATGAGAGTTATGCTGATGTAAATTACACCAGGGTTGAGCGATATGGACCAAAACACATATTTTGGTATTTTCAGGCTAAATGATGATACATAATATGTCTCATTTTTTTAAGAAGTGGGCTAAATGTTTAGCTATAAAGCAAGACACATTTCAAATGCAACTGTATCTCTAAAATTGAATGCTGTGCCTTCTCATGCACCAGAGAGATCACCTAAAGCCTTCTAAGGGAAAACAGGAGCTTTTGGACTGCTGAAGACAGGGCCTCATTTATCAAAATGTGCATAAATTAAGGTCAAAATGTTTGCGCAAGAGATGCCCATTGGCATAAAAAATTGAATTGAATTTCGCACAAAAATGTTCATTTACATAAAGAAGAGATTATTATTAATAACAGCTCTGTGAAGCATTTTAGAAGCTCTGGAAATGCTTTAATACTGTAGTGACTGTGTAAACAGGCAACTTTTAATACACAGCATGGCTGTAACAGTTTTTATAATACCATCTTATGTTACCGTCATGTGCCTACCTTTGTCTTTGAGTTCTGTCCCAAAAGTGGCCAAAAAACTATCTTTTTGCCGCTCTACTTGAGGACTTGTGGAACAATTTACTAACTTGGAAACAAATAACAGACATCAGTAACTACATTAATTAAGATACCATTAAATATGATCAAGTATTTCTGTTATATGTTGTTTGCACATCATTAAGCACAAGAAGAGTCCAAGAAATCAAATTCTCTGCGTAGAAACACTACTATTGTACAACTGATAAATGAGGCCCCAGACCATCCATAAAGGACTGTGAAAAAAAATTATTTTATGTTGTTGAGTTTAAGTAGCATCACAAGCACCACATTTGGAAGCAAATTCACTATTTTTAGGAAATATAATGGGATTGTTATGAGAGCAGAGTGTCTCCATAGAGCAGGAAGATTGAGCTGCACAGGCTGAAGATGACCACAAACCCTCTCACCTCACCTCCTGACGATGTCCCATTCCTGCCAAGCAGTATTATATTTATACATAATCTTGTCTTCTTGTCTGTGAACTATATATTTAGGATGTTTGTTTAGTTTTTTTTAGTTGAAAGAGTTAATGTGCCAATGTGAATAACCTGTGCCACACCACAACCGTGCATGAAGAGCACCACAGAGTTAGAGGAGAGATGTCTCCTAAACGTCACAAGCTCACAACTGGTGCTGTTTTTTACATTTACCTACAATGGCATTATTTTATTGTTGGATGGTCATGTTGTTTTGAAGGCACTTTGACTGGTCAGTGGCTGTGTGTGTTTGTAGATTATTGTAGTGTTGGACAGTGAAACCTGTTGAATCTGTAAGTGGCTGCTTGTTTCTTACCACAAGAGTAATGACAAAAGAATAAAATGACAAAAATAACATCTGCATTCTTTGTATGTGTCATCTGATGTTTTATTATACAAATAATGAAATGTATTGTGCATTGATACACGCAAAGTAATAAGAACGATAGCATAATGAAAGAGGAAGTGGTAATAAAGGGATTTGCATAATACAAATTTGGGTCCAACTGCAACACATGAATGAAAGTACAAAGTATTAGTGAGAATGTGACAAACTAAAAGGAAAAAAATGTTCACAGAACTGTGCAATTACAATTTTATTTGTACAAACCAATATCAAAAATCATAAACTTTCATTAATGTGATTTGCTATCTGTACAGTATATAAACCCTAAATCTATAGAAATCTCATTCAGAGAAGGACAGTCTCAAACAACCTAATGATACAATACTGATTAAGCAATAATGTACAGAACAGTAAACAGATCATTTACTGATGTTCTAACAAATTTTAAAGGGTGAGTAGAATTCAAAAAGAACCATGAAGAGGGTTGGAGCCTCTTAAATTGAGCTTCCTTACATATTTCGTAAAAACAACACATAAAAGAATGCAAATATTTAACCAAAAATCTATTCTTAACTACAAGTAAGGAAAACTTACTCACCTGCACATACAGGACTTACACTAGCAGCATAAAGCAATTGGGAGCCTTAGTTTATATGACAAAACTAGTCTAGTATCACTTGCTGACTTGCCAAAAAATAAAAAACATGGTAGGATCACGATGAAGAGCAAGTATTTTAAGTATGGGCCGAAGTCACGCCGTTGCACCTTTCTCCGCCATGGCTGCTAAAGGGTCACCAGTTTCACTGAAAATAATGTGAAAACCCTGCAACAACTCTGCGCATGCGCATTCCGAGCGGTTTAAGCGAGAGCAGTCTCGCGCAGCTTGCTGAGGCAACAGTCGGGGTTATAGCAACGGAAAGCCCATCATCATCAGACACAACGGGACGGCTTTAAAAGGGACTGTGTCGCAATTCAGTGAGTATTATAAACAAAACTTATTTCAAAATCTGCGTCGTCACGTTTGAAATCAGTTTTTTAACGGCTTACTAATTTTTTGTCTCAAATAAATACTTGTATCATTCGTTAGGTCAGTTATTCTTTCACTGGCAATGTGCGCTGTGTGTATTATCAAAAAAGGCCTTCAGAGGGGGGTAACGTCAGGCTAAAGAAAGTCTGATTTTCAGGTACGCATGAATGTGTTTTGAGTTCGCAAATATCGTCGGGATGAAATAAAACCAAACAGAAAGTCTCTTATTTTAACAACAACAGCATTGGCCACTTGCAGCCGTTAGCTGTGTAACTAGTTAGCTTGGAGCTAGCAACGGTAACGTACAGTCACACAGTGGCAGCAGTGTCTGTCGCACCGTCCACGGCTGTGATGTCAGCTGTCAAAACATGTAGGCTGACCCTTGAAACCGAGTGGCACAAGGCTGTAAAGTTTAGTCACTGAAGAGATTATATGTCTCATAACGAACTTTTATAGCGAACAGATTGTATAACATTTTAGTATCTGATGACTTTAAGTGTCAAATGACTTTCCTTCATTTTGTCAATAAAAACATGTCATGATAAGCTCTTTCGGAGTCATAATGACCAGTAAGGCTTACTTGAAAATGCCGCATAACTATAAATTGTTCGACTTGGTAAAAATTATCTCGTGTTTTTTTAATGAAAATATTTCTTCTTTTTACTCATGTTGTAAATACACGATCAGTATTAAACGTGTTTTTATTTCCTGCTCCTCCGAAAACATATGTTCCTTTTATAAAATGAAGTGCTCTTTAAAAATAGCAAATCTCTATGTTAATACCGAAAACAGAGCAGTATATAACAAATGTATAACAAAATGTTTCAAAAAGTACTTACATATACCTTCCTTTCATAGAAAATGTCACTGAACGTAGTTCTTAAGTTAACAGATTTTGATAGCTGAAACTAAGAATAAACAAAACAGCCCAATTTAGAATTGAAAGTAATGCCTATTGCTTACTATTTTACAGAGACACCTATATATATATATATATATATATATAGATATAGATATATATATAAATTTAATTAATATTTTGATCTTTAAAATGCCTATAAAACTTAACTTACATTTAATTGACATGCTGGAGCGGTAGATTATTTGGGGGGATAGGTTGTACTGAAAAAAAGTTAAGAATTGATTTGATTTGGTCTGATTTGATGCCACTATTTTTTCAGTTGACCAAATGTTTCAGCTGTAGTTACAGTAAAAAGTACAGTACAAACAACATGAATCAGATAAAGTGTTTGTATAGTACCAAAGGGGATACACCCGTGTCCAATTTAGATGCTAAAGAACAAGATTGTTTCCAAAACTGTCTGAAACAAAGTAAAACCACAAATTTAGATCTGGAATGTTACATAATTATCACGTAATTAGCCATGCTCATAAGAAAAATAATAAAATTTTCTTTGCATACTTAATTGTGTATCTTAATTGGTTAGGAGAACAATAGAAAAAGGAGAGCTATTACCAATTTTATTTTTTATTAATACATACGTGTAAAGACTTAAGTGCTGTGGTGTGTTGAAGATCTGGGAAATGTTTTCTAAGCAGGGTCAGTCAGCTGAAAATGTCCAGGTCTAGGGTTACACTTCTACATGCAAGTTTAATCATGCATCTAATTGTAAATCACTGACTCCAGTTCATTGTCTGTGGAATTCATTTAAATTATCATAACTATTAGTCACTTTACACATTTCTCTAACATTTAACGTAAGCCATGCCAGTGTTTTTAAAGTAGTATTTTTGTCTGAGCAACAGTTAAGAACCAAAAGAAATGCAGGGCATTACATAAGAGTGAATAGAGCCAGCTTGTATTCTGTAATTTTCGCTTAAAATAAATATATTGTTCAAAATGGATTTTCTGTCAATTAAATAAATGTTAGAGTATTTCACCCTAACTGATATCCGTACTAATAAAAGAATAAACTCTTACTTAAACAGACTTGAAGAAAGAAATTTCTAACCAAAAATTAGTCAGAGTATATCTGTGGGATACAAGCAGTATTTGCCTGGTGGACAGTGTCCAGTGAAGCCCTGTAGTCAGAATGTGATTGTTCTGCACAACACCCTGCATAGTGTTTACTTTGTAGGCACTCAGTTCACAGCAAATGCTTTGTCATTCTTGTATTTTTCCTTATCTCAAGTTTACAGTGTGATGGAGCTGCATTGATTTGACTGCTTGTTAGGTACACCTGCGGGTGATCTCAGTTGCCTTTTTGAACCATAATGGGTTACATCATGACAGACTTGAGCTAAAAGGATTACAGTAACCGAGGCAGAGATTAGTGGCCTAGCAGGTGAACTACTGACTGGCTGCTAGTTTAGCTGTGGTTGTGTCTTCTTTTTGACCTTTTGGAGGTGCTCTTGAGCAGGACACTAAACAATTTTGACATTCAATATAAATGCATTCATATGGGAAATTATGTTTAAAGGGGGTATTCAGAGAAAAACATTAATCATCTTTAAGGAAAATTCAGATTTTTTGAAAGTGTAAGTAAGTAAAATAACACTTTACACATGGCGCTGGTTTCTCCCTAGGTTTTCTGAGGTGGTCACCACAATAGGATTTTAACAGTTCACACCCAACACACAGTCAGCGCAGGTGAGTAGAGAGTGTGTATATTTGTTTTAATAGTTTTCCTTATGAAGCAGTCAAGCAAAGAAATAGCATGTATTCCTCTTGGATAGGATATGATGTTTAAAAGCAGTGTTAGCATTAATTCTTTAGTGTCTTAATTTTTCAACATAAAAATATTCAGCTTTGTATTTACTAACAGCAATTTTCAAAATTATGTGTCAGAGTGTTCGAGTGTCTTACATGTTTCAGTGTCTCAAGTGTTTCAACCAATTCTTGTCTATGGATAGTATCAAAAATATTGTTTTTATATTATATATCAAACATATACATACAAGCATGTATCATGGCTACTCTCAACTGCAGAATTAAATAATTTATCAGAAATCAATCACTCAGCCTTTGCATGTAATATCTTTGTGTATGTGCTTGTGTGTATGTTTTTGTGAAACAGGAGGATGGCGGTGAATGTCTACTCCACCTCTATGACCATAGAGAACCTAAGTCGTCATGACATGTTAGCATGGGTAAACGATTCTCTACAGCTCACCTACACAAAGATTGAGCAGCTTGGTTCAGGTAAATGCAAACATTTTATATGTGTCCTGCTTGTAATGAGTAATAAATGTTTCCAAAGCTCAAAATGTGTAAATGTGTGTGTGTTTGTCCTAGGTGCTGCTTACTGTCAGTTCATGGACATGCTTTTTCCAGGGTGCATATTGTTAAAGAAAGTGAAGTTTGGGGCTAAGTTGGAACATGAATACATCCACAATTTCAAAGTCTTACAGGCTGCATTTAAGAGGATGAATGTAGACAAGGTGAGAACATAGACACACACACACATACATGCACAATCTGTGTTGTTTTGATAAAGTAAATGCTTCAAATCTTCTCTAGCTTGATCTCTTCATTAGTGATTCTTTCTTACTCTGAAGGTCTCTGGTGATAGCAGCGATGTACTGCAAAGCCAAGATACATTGGAAATTCATATGTTTTTAATGGAAACTTAAGTTAAAAGAATAGTACCTTGTTTGCAGTATTTCCTTAGGTATTTGCGTCAGTAAAAACAGGACAGCCATAAGGGGGAGGTTAGGAGAGGTGATGACAACAGTCAGTGGCTGTGCTAATAAGGGACATGATAATTACATGGTCAGAATGTTAAAAGTGGTAAGAAAGATGTCCCAAATTAGTTGCATTAGTGCAATACAGCCTTCGAATAATATTGTGATATATTTCAACTATATAACAATAAACAATATATGTACAGCATATCTTAATAATTTCAAAAATCTCTTCCAAAGCACTCTATGAATGCTAGATTAGATCCTCATGAATTTTTGTGTTTTTATATATTTTCCGGAGTTTTTCCAGCTTAGGAGCCTTGGTTGCTATGATAGGAAAAATCCACAAATGAAACTGACTGTTGCTTTGCCAGATACACCCATGGCAAATTAAACTTTTCTCCAAGCATTATTTTTCATATTGGTATTTTGGAAATCTAGGAATGCCATCTGGTACAGACATGGATACTTAGTAACCAATTTATTCATTTTTATTATGTCATTGTTTAGCACTTGAACGCATAATATGTGACTGTAAATCTTTGTTGAATTTGTTCTGCTCCTCTTTCATTGTGGGACAACTGGGTAAAAAGTGACTTTAATGAGTGCAGTGTTTAAGTGGAGCATTTTTCAACTTGTGGTAACTAGAAACAACACCAAATATGCAGCACTCAGTGCAGAATAGAAGCTCAGCACCTAGTCATGTTGCAAATACACATGACCCTCCCATTGCAAACAATCTGCATCATTTCTTTCGCTTTCTCCAGGCTGTTTACCTGTTCACTGCTTCCCTCCAGATAGGAAAACACACCCCTCATATGTCATATGCACTCAGCCAGAATAAAGGTCTTAATTAATGGGGTAGTGTGCGGGAAATGTACTCCATCCCACGCAGAAAGAGTCACAATACATCAAGTATATTCAATATATTGCCAACTGCTAGTCTGTAGTTATAATTTTATACCCAAACGTTGTGGCTATATTTTGAACTTTCATGTTGTGACCTTTTGAATTCAAGCTTGTTCTTTTGTCCGCATCACAGTAGTTTTGCCAGGATTCCAAGAATTAACATTTC
>JAPZDZ010000010.1:18227435-18238182 GCA_029783805.1 Acanthurus tennentii
GACGTTTAGTTTCTGCTAAAGTTGTTTCAGTCACATGAGAAGATGAATTAAGCCAGAAGCAAAAAAAGATGACAAAAAATAACAGACCTGAAAGTTTCTGCAGTAAAACAAGAATTTGGCTCTTAACTGAAAGGGTTTCTGTTCAGCAGCTAAATGTCGGAGCTTCATTAAACGCACCAACCGGGTTCTTGAATCAGTTTCTGGGTGTCTGAAAGTTTAGTAACTTTATAAACTCTGATAATAAATTAAACTACTGAATGTGAACTAAAGTTTTTTTCACAGAACAAAAAGTTCATCAGTCAGTTTAACTGGTTTTCTTGGCAGGTTTTGAATATTAAAACTGATTCTGGTTGTTTTTCCAAATACCCAACATTCCTGGAACACCTGGAAATGTTTTGATTTTCCAGACTCTTCCAGGCTTCACCCTGGTTCTGTCTGGACTCACCTGCCCGGTGCTGCTGTGCCGGAGGCCGAGGAGGATGAGGAGTTGGCACTTGGCCCAGTGCTGTGGCTGACCTCGGGCAGTTTCCGGCCTGCGTTGGGCCCTGGGGGCCCCATACCCTGCCCGGCAGGCTGTGGCATTCCAGGAGAGGTGGGGGCCATGGCGCTCCCCCCGGCGGGATAAGGTCGGCCCCCGGGACCAGGCCCTGGACCGCGACCTGCCGGGGTGGATGGGCCCTGACCGTGCATGGGACTGCTGGCATTCAAACCAAGGCTGTTGGCCAAGCCGGGGCCCGGACCAGGGCCACTGAAGTTGGCACTGGGGGCCCCACCATAGTGGGGGGGCCGGGGGTAGTTTCCTACACAAAGCAAGGAGGGAAATTAAAAAAACATTTTCAAAAGTTGAACATTTTTTCAGTGTTTTTCTTCCTTCTCGGTCGCAGGGTGTACCTGGAGGTCCGTACTGGCCGTATGAGGCCCCCTGCTGGAAGGAGCCGTGGTGCATGGGTCCCCCAGGCACTGCGTGAGGGGACATGGGTGGTGCTGACTGCTGGGGGCCAAACTGAGGCCCCTGGCTGCTACGCTGCATGGAGGGAGGGAAACCTGAAGAGAAAACAGAGACAATAAAGAAGAAGGTGAGAAAATGACAAACCAGAAGCAGAAACGAGAGAAGAAATCTGTGTTTCTGAGTTCAGGAAGCTGATGGTTGAAAGTGTCCACCTTCACTGTGTGTCAGCATCACTGGGGGGCGAGCTCCGGCCCCCGCAGACTGAACCCAGAACAGTAAGAAGATGAAAAACTGAAAAGACTCTGTCACACCAACGTACCTCTGTCCTGAGTCATGGCGGACTGGGAGGGATGAGGACCGACATCTGATCCAGGACCAGCCAGCTGAGGGGTCAACTGAGGGCCTGGGGGGGTCACAGAGAGTTAATGCCACCACAGAGGGTCTCACAGAGTGGTGGTCTCATGTAAAACAGCTGATTTAAAAGACTGTTAACAAGCTCCAGCAGTTTGAAGAAACAGGAAGTGAGTTCATCGACATACCTGGTCCGCTGGCGGCGGGAGACATCGGTCCGGATCGGGATTGGCTGCTGGACCCAGCGGGGGATGGCGAGGGGGAGGGCGAGGGCCCGCTGCGAGCTGGTGGGGGTAGTCGAGGTGAGACATGGGGGGAGAAAGGAGAACGTGCCGGGGTCCCCTGGTCGCCCTGAGCGCTGCCGGAGCCCGATGCCCCTGAACTCACCGCTGCCTCTGTGCCGGTGGGCAAGTCATCGATGGAGCCGGACAAATCCTGGAACACACAGCGACGACACAACGGCTGCTTTTATCTGGACCTCAGCCCCTTTAACGAGTTACGAACCACTTCCTGTTTCAGATTCAAACGATTTAACGCTCTGTCTGCGGTCAGTTCAGGTGCTGTGGGATTTCAGAGGAGCGCTTCAATAAAACATCACAGCTGCATCACATGAAGTCAACACACAGGAGGATCAGTGACTGTTCTGCAGCGACGGCCCATAAACGCCTCATGCTGCAGCTCCCTAATGAGCCACCGAGGTTCGGTTTGCTCAAACTCAGCTGGAGGACGTGAACAGCCCGTCTGAAACCAGCAGAACAAACTGGAATCTGCACTTTTTAATCTGCGTCAGGCTGAAACTCAGTGAATCAGAGCTGAGTTTGGGGAAAGAAAAGAAAATCAGCTACTCAAATGAAGAGCAGCTGAGTGAAAACCAGAGACAAAGAAACGTCCAACTTTTCACAGACTGAAGCTTCCTAACGAGGTTTTTCTCTGTTAAAATGGTCGGTGCTTCAAATCTGCAACCACAATGTTTCTAACAGGCCACAGATCCTGTTTGAAAGCTTTAAACGCAGACATGATGGATGGATTTCATGAAGGGATCAGTAACTAACATTTCAACGTTCAAAGCAGGAAGTTTCCCTCTTGTCTTTTTGACGAGCTGAGCTCACCGCGTCCCTGCAAACCAACCAGCAGCAGATCCGGACTGGGAGGCCATTTTGGCTCCAGGTCACATCTGGTTGTTGGTAAGTTGGGACAGAAGAGCAAACAAACAGCTCAGTCAGAGCAAAACAGAGAAGAGGAGAAGAAAAGAAGGGAGACTGTAAAAAAAGAAGAGGCCAAAATAAAGATTGCAGAAAAAGAAAAAAGATAAGAAAAACAGAGAAGAAAGAAGGAGAAAGAGAAGAGTCAAAGAGGGAGAACAAACAGGGAAAAAAGAAAGAGAAACAGGGAAGGAGGGAAGATAAAGATGAGAAGAAAGGAGCAAATGAAATGTGAAGGGAGAGAAGAAAACAAAGGTGACAAAGAAAGGAAAATAAAACAGAGGGGCAAATAATAAACAGAGAGAAGAAATATGATGAAGAAAGATGAGTAGGAGAAAAGAAAAGGATGGAGGAGGAGAATCACTGAAGAAGACAGAAGCACTGCGCCGAAATCTCCCATCTGCCCCTGGGCCTCAGGCCAGCCAATCACAGCGCAGCAACCCATCCTCCCCCCTTTCCTCCGCCCCTTGCCAACAACTCAGCCAATCAGCTTCTGCGCTGCATAACACACACACACACACACACACACACTCTTCTTGTGTGTGTTCTAATTATAAAGAGTAGGAGAGAGAGTGTTTGTCCAAAGCCTCGCTCCTCCTCTTCCTCTCTTCCTTCAACTCTTCGTCATCTTTTTTCTTCTTCCTGCTCCTCGTCCTGCTCTCACCTCCTTTTTTTCTCCCCTCTTCACTTCCTCCTCACCTTCTTCCTCCCGGCCTCCACAGTTTCCTCCTGTTACCTCATACTTCACCTCCTCCTCTTCCTTCACTTTTTCTCCTCCTCGTTTCCTGCTGTTGTTTCCTTCATCTCCTCTCTCCTTTATCTCCTAATCTTCCCTCATCTCTCTATCCTCCTTTTTCTCTACACGCACTTCCTGCCTTCACCTCCTATTTTCTCTAATTGCCTTCCATTTCCTCCCCTCCTTCAACTCCATCAAATCCTCCCTTTCTTTATCTCTCCTCCCCTTGTTCCCCTTTTATCCTTTCTTCTTACAATTCCTCCCTTCCTCTCTCCCTTCTTTCTCTTCTCTCCTTAGTTTTTGTATTTTTCGTCCCCTTATCTCCTCAGTCACTCTTCCTTCTCCTCTCCTTTCTGCTCTCCTTTTGTCAAACTTTTTCAGGCTCGACTTTGCCTCATAAGCTTTTCTCTGACCTTCTTCCTTCTTCATTCAACTCCTCTTTTCTCCTCCTCATCTCCTCCTGTCTTTCCCATCCTCCTTCCTTCACCTCCTCTTCACTTCTCTCCTCCTCATTACTGTTAACATCTCTCCTTGACCTCCTCTCCCTGTTCTCTCTCTTCCTCCCATCCTTCAACTTTCACCTCCTCCTTTCTCATCAAAGTCAGTGTTGACTTTCTTCTCTTCTGTCTCTTATTTTTCCCTCCATCACCTCTCCTCTCTTCCTCCTCCTTCTCCTCTGCAGGAATCTTCACCAAACAACTGGAAAAAGTTATAAAGACTTAAAGATTTGTTTGATGTTTTTCATTCTAATCTTCTAATCTGTTTTATTCTGTAAATTGTTCAGGTCACTCGATTTAATTTGCTGGAATTTTTTTTTGTTAGTATAAATTTTGTCGAATGTTTTTGAATCATTAAAATTAAGCTGTAATAACTTTTGTGTGTGTTTACACACTGCAGCACAACCTTGAATAAGGATTGTTAGTTTAATCTTATGAAAATGAAAATGCAGAGAGGAAAAAAATTCAGTCAGTCAGCAAAAATAAACCAACTAAATTACATTTGAGTCAATTTGAACGAGACACAAAACACAGAAACGAAGACCATGACGGCAACTTATGAAAGAGTCGGGTGCAGCTGATTTCTGCAGATTTTTTTTCCTTCATTTTCTTCCCACAACAGAGCCATCTCCCTCTGCCTGTCGCCATGGCAACTGCATCAGCACCCCTGACTTCAAAAGGAGAATGGAGAGAGAGAGAAAGAGGAGGACAGAAGCAGCCGACGAGAGAGGAAGAGAGACAGAAATAAGAAACTAAAAGTAGAGAAAAAGGGGCTGATGAGGGAAGAGAAGGTGAAAGAAGCATACAGAGGCAGAGATGGATGGATGGATGGATGGATGGATGGATGGATGGATGGATGGATGGAGAGATGGTGAGAGAGAGAGAACAGTGGCAGATAGAAGGAAGGAGGGGTGTTCAAAGTCGGAGCCTCAGTGGTTTCAAGCAGCTCGAAAATGGTTTTCAACAGAATGAAACGTCTTAAACAGCCGAATGTGACGTGAAACTGGAAAACATTCAAGTGACTCACACAGAGTTTATTTAAAAGACAGACCACAGACGGACTGAGGTGTTCCCCACAGCTACGTTACTGGGCCTCTGTTATTTGTAACTGATCCAGGTCTTGTGGGGCTTCACATAATGAAAGCAGCTGATACTTTGGTTCTTACAAACTTCACTTAATGTCCTTGCTCTGATGAACCTGTTTACGATGAGACTTTCAAACCAAACAAACACGAAAAATGAAACGTTCATCTATCGCGTTTTCAGTGGCATTAAAAGGACTTGAGAGGTGTTTCATATTTGTGTTCCTGTCAAACCAACAGTGAAGGTATCTTTTAAAAAACTGACAGATCTTCTTCCTCTGTGCATTAAAACTTGATTTTTGTGCAAAACAAATATATTCATGATCAGGACAGGAACCGGGAAGTTCATACAGGGCTGAAAACTTTGGGCATCTTTTGAACGCAACTGACATAATTACAGTTCAGTCAGTGTACACAAGAACAGGGCCAGTTTTTCCACTGCGTGTCTCTCTGTGTGAGACCAGCCGTCACAAAGCCGACCCTGCAGGGAGACTCAGGCACTCAGAGCGTGACGCCGGCCAGGTTCAGCCCCAAAGAAAAGACAACGCCACGATCATCAACAGCAACGAAGAGCAGCAGAACAAATCCGAGCCTGCAGACAGCAGGGACTGTGGAACATGTTGGAATCACGACCCCTGAGCCTGACACAACAACCTGCTCTTTCTTCAATGTAATGGAGCTACTTAAGCTGGTTTTGACCCTTAATGATCAGGAACTTACAGCTGCTTCACCCCAAAACTCCTCTGCCAGACGTTTTTTAAACAAACATGACAGAAAACATAGTTTGATCTGAGGAGGAAAACTGTGATCAGGACAAGATGAAGAAGGAAGTCAGGTGATGCAGCACAAACAGAACATAGATTTAAGAGTCGAAATCCGCTGTAACATCAGCTTCTGGTGTGTGGAGTTTTGTTTTGAAGCCTTTATTTTGGTAAGACGTCCGGTGCAAAAAAGGCTGCTGGGACTTTGAGTAACGACGCCCTTAATTATGCATCACTTTGAGCTTCACTGAGTTTATAAAAGTTCACCCCGTTCAGTCGTGAACAAGGATGTCAGTTGTCGAGGCAGTAAACATGATCATTTCTGCAGGTAATTTGGACATTTTCTTATGAGGCTCTGTGGGGTTGAACTGAAAACCTCATGTGGCCATTTGAGGAACTGCAGTTGTTGTGGCCTGAGAGGTTGCTGCCTGGTTTAACCTCAGTGTCTGATGCTCTGCTGTGTTCAGACTCACCGGCAGGCTGGACGGCCTCTCCTGCTGGCTCAGACTCATCTCTTCATGGTTTGGTTTCCCAGGAGTCATGGCAGCAGACTGGCCCCGCCCCCCATACGCCTCCTGCGGCACCTCCTGAAAAAAGACAGAGAAAGACAGAAAGTTTGAATGAGGAAAAACCCAGATTTTTCTATCCTGACCCTCAGTCAAATGTCCCCTCAGTGCCAGTTCAGTGGGCGATCTGGAGCTTAAATCATCTCAGAGGATTTTTATCAGCAAACTGACGCTGATGTCGTCTATCTAAAAAACTGTTTTCCTCTTTTATTTGTTGGCAACATTATAAGCAAGGAATAAAACCCAAAAGAGGGAAAAATTATGCTGTAATGTTGTCATTTTAAGAAATCTCTGCACATTAAAAATCACACACACTTTCCCCCCTGATGTTTCCTCCTGAGTATCGATGACACGGGGTTGAGCCGTCCTGGTAAACGTTTCAGACTGTCTGTGTGGTGAATAAACTCCTCAGAGTTCGGCTGTGAGACGCCTCAGACCTTTAAAGCTGCTGCAGTCTGACACAGAACAGCAGAGAGTCGACCTGAGGTCAGTTTGTCTTTCAGCTCAGGACATGAAGACTCCTGCCGCCGCCGCCGCCGCCACTGAGGAACACAACAACACGGAGGATCAGCAGGATCTGAGAGAAAAAACTACAGTTCCTGTGTTTGGTGTCGTCTCGAGGCCAAAGGAAACCAGAACGACCAACTGCCAGCAATCCGGGTTTCATTTTTCATCAACGTGGAACTTTTTGGATATAAAAGGTCATCAGTTGATGACTTTTAAAACTTCAAGCTGTTAAAAACAGATAAATTTGTCGTTGGGTCCAAATGGGCTTTTGTTCCTAATATGAATAAAATTCCCTCAAAACTCTTAAGAGTGGGACAGACATACTGACTCTCAGATGGACAGACAGCCTGAAAACACATCACCTGTCGGGGTCGAGGAGGCTTTATCGAACAGCAGCTGAGAGTCAGGACTTCCTCTTCATCACAACACTGGACTGCAGATGGAAAACAAACAGACTTCATCTCTCTGAAGCTCTGTGATGTAAAACTGATCTGATAAAATAAACCCTGAGGGAGATGGTTCCTTCCACTTGAGACTCTTTACAGCTGTGAAAACACATCGTGAGGCTGAATGCTAACGACCAGGACTTTAGACAGGAAACAGCTCCTCTTTAAAACCAGCAACACCTGGACAGGTGAGCTTTAACTTGTCAACAGCAGTTTGCTGGCTAACATCAGCCTCAAAAGCTAAGAGGTGTACTGTTGCTTGGAAACGCTGTCAGCTGGTTGGTGATGTCATTGCTTCCTGTGGTTCGTCTCAGAAAGTTCTGATTTAATTTCCAGATTAAAAACCCGTCAATCATGTTTGATTTTATCAAGGAGGCCTGACGAGTCCGATCAGGAGATACCGACTCTTGTTTCAAAGTGCTGTGTCAATAAAGTTTAGTTCAATTCGGGGCAAAGGGAACTGAGCTTCCCGCCACATCACACGGTTCATCCACTGCACTGAGAGGACACGGATGTGTCGGTTACTCCGAGGTTTCATCAGAATCTCCATCTTCCTGTCGGCCTCGTGGCAAAAACGGCTCAGCTGTGGACTCTGCACAGTGTTTTTGTTCCCTGCGTTCAGTCGCTTGTGCCCTCAAATGATTCCATCCAATTTAATCTTTCTACATGAAAGTGAAAACTTGAGGGGTGGATCACGTCAGCAGACTTCTTTCCTTGTTTCAGGAGGAAGATGTTCAGAAACAAAATGCTTTGTTATGACTTTTTGTTCCACCGTCAGGGAGGCGTCGGCCTCACCAGAGCTTCTGGTGTTTTGAGAAGTTGCAGGAAAAGCTGGAAAGAACGAGCCGTTTCCCTCTGAAACTCAGTCTGGTCCGACAGGAGGAGAGAAGATGAAGACGACCAGAGATCACAGACTCTGTGACCACAGCGGACCTTCATCCACATCTGACTGCATTTCAATATGAAAACTCCCTGTTGTCTCATCTCAGTGGTTGTTAAGTGATTAACTGCAAATGTTCATACAAACTCATAATTGTTTTTTAACCTCATTTTCACGTTTTTATACGATATGAACTCAAATTAAAGAATCAGTAAGTAAGAGCAGCAGTTTTGTTCACAGAACAAACAGAGACACCTCTACTGTCCAGGTCAGACAGCTTCCTGGTTTACCTGCTGTGGCAGTGGGCGGGGCTGCATGTACGATGGCTGGCTCGGGGCGGCGGGCTGCTGCTGCGGCGGGCTGAAGTACGGTGGCTGGCTCGGCTGACAGTAACCGCCAACGTTCTGCTGCTGCTGCTGCTGCTGCTGCTGCTGCTGCTGACCGTACTGAGAACTGATCTGAGGAAACACAGGAGAACATCAGCTAATGATTCTGATGAGACAAACGATGAACACAGTGAGGAGGAGCTCTTCACTTCTTCATATTAGAGTTTAAATTTAAGCAAAAACTGCTTGACATGAGAAAAAATCAAAACATTTTACTGCTGCGACTGTAAAAGTCGTTTTGTGGACAAAAACAAAAACAGACTTAGAAAAGAAATTATGACATCATGTATCATGTGACTGAAACATCACATAGAATTCAAATCTACAGTCTGTGGATATAAAAGCTGAAGGAGTTGAATACAATTCCCAACATG
This sequence comes from Acanthurus tennentii, assembly GCA_029783805.1. Taxonomy (NCBI): domain Eukaryota; kingdom Metazoa; phylum Chordata; class Actinopteri; order Acanthuriformes; family Acanthuridae; genus Acanthurus; species Acanthurus tennentii. Next base: position 18,236,173 of record JAPZDZ010000010.1, read on the forward strand.
CATTTCCACAACAAACATCCAAACACCGACCTTTAAACTGCTGATATGCGGCACTAAAACTGAAAACACACTCTGAAGCTTGAATCCAGTTTCATCTATTCCACAATATGTTTCTTTCCAAGCACAAAGTGTCTGGGATTCATGATTCAATCAGCTCCAACGAGCTGAGGCTTCTGGGTATTGTAGGATGAGATATAACTGTCCATCTGCTGACACCTTGTTTGGCCTGGGGCTTCTGTACAGTTTAAACTTCCTGCTTTGTGCATGTTGCCTCTCATCTGGTTTCCACTCTGCTGAACATGTGAAACAGGCTGGAAAACAAATTCCGCTGTGATCCTGGAAAGTGACCTATATATTTAAACTCCGTCTCCTGAGGATTCGATGCGTTCTCTGACTGCAATAAACCCCCCACATTTCCAAGAAGTAATAATCCGTCATGTGCTCTGTCTCCTGTCTGGGGGCAGCAGCGTCTGACCTCTGACCTCCACACTGTTACTGTCTGTCACATCTCTGAGCTGCAGCTCGTTCTTTGACTCGAGTCACAGCAGAATCACATGACGCCCAAACGCAACAACATTTATGATTTTAAATGCATTCCTTCTGACCTCACACCAGCTCCGGTCTGTCTGCGAGTTAAAGATGAGGCACAAACCGAAGAGCAGGAGTTTGTGTTAATGTTTCACAGATCGTCCACTCAAAGTGCTTCAAAGTGCTTTGATATTAAAAACAAGCAGACAAAAACCTGAGAAATAAACTGTAACATTAAAGGAGGATGGATTCAACAGAACCACAGAGGCCGAGCCGTCCTGAAGCTCAGCTCATGACAGTGAGACTCTGCACAGGCTAACATGCGTATTGAGGGGCGTCAAGTGTTGTGTGGGTGGAAGGGGTGGAGCATGGGGGGGGGGGGGGCACCTGCTGATGATGATGATTGCACCTACGAGAGTCGAGAGCAAACTGAAGCTTCTGGAGGAATCGGCATCGTGTCACATCATCGTGTCCTGATCCGGAGCAGAATAAGAGCTCAAAGCTGTTTAAAAACTGGTTTTGGATTCAGCTCTTCTACAGACTGATAACTACAATAATCCTGCTGCGAACATTTGCTGCTGTTTGTCACATGCACTGCTCAGATCTCTACAAAAAAAATTCCACATCTCCAAACCTCGTTTACACAACCATGAGTTAGTTTTATATTCAGTTTACTGATCTTGAGTACATGTAATGTTTATGTTATGTGTTCTTATTATTATGTTGCAAACCTCTTCTCCATAAAAAGTGATGCAAAACGGCTTTTATTTTACTTTACAGAAGACAAACACTTTATAGCATCTTAGAGTAAAGGATAAATACGTCCCATGGTTGATTTAAAAGCATTTACAGAATACTTTTGAAGTTTTCAGGCTCTCAGAAAGTCGACCATGGACAGCAAACCTCCCAAAACCAGAATCAACCTGAGTAGCACAGAGGAGGAAGCTGGTGGGCCCAATTTCATCTGGAATCAGAGAGTTAATAAAGGGAAAGCGCCGGGGCCACCTGGGGCCTCGCTCACATAAAAGTCATTACATTTCCTCCCTCCGTGTCTCCACCCGAGTGTCAGCGAGCAGAGATGACAACAGCGACACAAGTTCCCTGAGGCTGAACAAAAAGAAAATGTCTGTCAGCCTGTAATGATGTAACGACGTCACCGTTCCTCCGTGGTGACATTCGCTCTCTGCAAGAGGCTTCGGGGAGCGAGACAACATCAGAGGACCGAAGGAGGAAAAGCTTCAGGGGGAGGAAACTGTGATCGGAGTAATCTGCAACCTGAGAGAACAGAAGCTGCAGCAGGAGAAGAAGTCTCCACAAAACACCTGAAATGTTCTCAGCAACAGTGGAAACCTGCATGCAACAATCCTGCTTCCCTCAACGTTTCAAAATGTGCTCTGGCATTTTGACTTTTGCTAGAAATTTGACAGAAAAAAGAAAATTCTGACAGATCAGTTAAAATAATTTTAAATTTATCAGCAAACA
>JAPZDZ010000010.1:18351354-18361903 GCA_029783805.1 Acanthurus tennentii
AGTTTTAGAAAAAAGAGGAAGTGACAAAGAGGATGCTGTGTCAACTCCTGTCACCACAAAGTCTCTCTGAAGATTCGAGGACAGAGACGGTGACAGAGCCAGCTCAAAGTTTCTGCTGACTCTATCTGACTCTGGAACGTGTGCAGATTCAACAACATCATCTGCTTCTGAAAGCCTTTGTTGAGCCGGCTGCGGAGAGGAGGGATGGGACATGAAGGGCTGCTGGAGATCAGCAGATAGTGGAAGAGGGATGGTGCTGGACCAGAGGAGAGGAGAGGATGAGAGGGATGTGAAGGTGTTGGAGGAGTAGAGAGGAGGCAAGGAAGGAATTTGTAAAGAATCAGCAAAAGATGATGAAGCAGACAGAGTGACGGCAAAAGAGGAGGAGGTGGGAGGAGCAGATGCTGACAAAAAGAGAGGAGAAGGTGATAGTGGGGTGACAGGGAGGGAGGTAGATGGAGAGCAGTGACTCAAGTCAGGAGGGAATGCAAGGATGTCAGGGGAGGAGGTTTGGGGGTAAATGGAAGATGGAGAGGAAATGGGAGGAATGTTTGTATTTGAAAATATATTGATTGGATTGATGAGCAAACTTCTGGCCACTTCGAGGCCAACATTGTTTACAGTAACGTCTGCTTCATACATTCTGCTTGTGGGGTTTAAAGAAAAGGGCAGGGAAGAAGAAAAGATGTGCTTGGGGTTAGTCTGCCCTGCGAGGGAAGCAGAAGAGCTTAGTTGTTCAACAGGCACAGAAGGTTTTGCCTGCATGACGAGAAGAGATGAGAGAGGGGATCTAATGAGAAATGGTGTCTGTTGTAAAGACGAGGTTTCCAAATCCTGAGTGACAGCTGGTGAGAAAGACATTTCCTTTTGCATTCGTCCACTTGGAGTATGGTTGTTTAGAACCCTGTGGTTGGATTCAGCTACAGTCTGGGAAGCAGTTGGAGTAACTAGAGACCTGCTGATAAATCTGACTTTTTCTGGCACTAATTTATCTTGAGATTGGGTCAAAGGAAACTCACTGCCTGTTGCTGAGCCACCTGCTAAGGTTTCAGAATCATTGTGAAAATGTGTTTGGGTGAGCACTTTACCTTCCTCAGAAGAGGTTAGGGTGTGTGTGACAGGAGGAAAATCACCTTGAGGACCAGGTTTGTCGAGCGTTTCTTGGTTTTCGGCTTCAGGGTTGGTGAAGGTTGGAGGGATGGAAGCAGGTTCATCTGAGGAGAAGGCAGCGTCATACGAGTCATACAAGCTAAAAGTTTGACCCTTCTCCGAGAACTCAGTCAAGTCATATTCCGACTCCAACCCTGACGAGTACTCAACTCCAAACAGTTCCAGAGGATTCGTCCAGTTACCAACAGCCCCCGTTTGGTTTTCACTTGCACTCGCACTCGGCAGCGACCACTGAGGCGCCGCGGGTTTGTTTTTTCTGTTGCCAAGTGCAGACAATGATGACAGCAGCAATGATGACGATGATAATGATGAAGATGGTGCAGGGTGGTCCAGAGAAATCTCTAACTTGAGGGGGAGTTTTGAAGCTTCAGTGGTTGTCAGGTTCTCTGTTTCTGAGAGTTGCTGCTGTGAAATGTTCAGTCCTAAAGTCGGTTGAACTGATTTATGTAAGTAGGCAGATGTGTTTGTCATATTTCCCAACACATGTGTCGTGTTTATCAGCCCAGGTTCATATGTGAACACAGCAGTGAGTTTGAATCTTCCTTTCTGAGTTGTGTACGTAGGTCTGGCCGTGTGTTTGGTTGGCGGTGGTGAAGGTTTTGTAATGTGAACTGCTGGCCTGGGTGCTGCTCTGGTTGTAGTTGGGCGTCCTCCTACGATTGGCCTCTTCCTTCCCTGCCAGGTCAAGGGGGTGGAGATGAACCCCAGGAAGGTCAGGGAGGTCTTCGAGCTGCGACGGCCAGGAGGCCTGGGGAGGGAGGCTGGAGGCCTGGGGTGAGAAGGTCCAGGTGGAGCTGGAGCACCTGGGGCTGGAGCCAGGTGTCTGGGTTTGGATGTTTGACTAGGGGCTTGGGTTGGAGGACTGACCTGTCTGGAGAACAGAGACCTACGGTGAGATGCTCTTCCTGGGATGCTGGGAGCAAAACCAGGCCTAGTTTGTCTGTTTGTGGTGGCTGGAGGAGTTGCAGTGGATCCAACAGAAGATAATCCAAAAACATGCCGGAGTCTTCTGCTGTGAGCAGCTGGACCAGCAGTCCGAAGCTTGGACCCTGAAGTCAGACGATCAGGCTGCTGAAGAGAAACTACAGCAGCAGGAGAGAAGGAGTCCTTCGCTGTCACGAGGTCACAGCACATCAAACCAGACGCCATTGTGGTGAAAAAGCAGGTTACAAATAATAAATAAAGAGACAAAAAAATGTTCAAGCAAGAACCACAAAGCAGTAACATGAAGAGCAGAGATTAAGAAGCACCTGACAGCTTAAGAGGAGATGAGCCAACCAAAATAAAAGTGTAAACATACGAAAACTGATTTTCCTGCCTTGTCAGAGAAAATATACAATTAGAAGAATAAAATTTGAACAAAAATAGCAAGAAAGGATTAAAGCATGAATGATGGAAAACAAGCTAGGACAAAAAAGGATTATGTAAATGTTTGTAGCATACGAGAGAAATGTGAAGCAGAAAAGTGTTCGCATGACAAGGTTGAGTCGTTCCGTGGATCAGTTGTTAGTTTGACAAACAGAGGAAGCTGCTATCACAGGCAGTGCTGATCATCATGAGACAGGAACCACATCAAACATCCCGAAAAGTATAAATACAAACCACAGCAACTCTAAAAAAAGGGTGAAAGTGACTCTCCTGCACACACAAAAGCTTCAAACGATGACAGAAGATTTTTTTATCTATCAGCAGTGGAGGAATCGTACTCTGGACTGTTTGTTGAGAAGAAATGTAGATTTTTAGAAGAAAGATTCAAAAAGATGGAAAGCTGTGATTCAAATTAAACTGAAAATAAGTTATTTCTTTGTATTGAAGTGGGTAAAAGTGAATTTTGCTCTCATGCAAGAGAAAGAAATGAATCTGTCAGACGCTGCAGCATGTTAGCATGAGAAAACTGTAACTTGATTACAGTTGAGTTCTTTCCTTTGCGCTCAGATAAAAGACATGATTAAAGGACTAAAAGTCTCAATTAAAAAAGCACAAAAGGATCAGAGCTTAAACTAATATAATGTAGATGTTTGGGAGGAAACCAACGTGTTTAGTTGCGTAATGGCAAGCAGCAAGCAGCTATTACTAATGATTACTAAACTACACAACTGAACACAGTTTAAATGAAAATGATATCTGTCAAGGTGAGAGAGACAAAATCTGATGAGATATGACTGAATGAATTTAATCCACATTTAAGCCTCTAGTTCAGACAGCAGCAGGAGAAAACTCAGAGAGAAAATAAAGAGATAAAACAAAGAGATAATGAGACTGGCATGAAAAGAGAAGAGTGTGTGACTGCACCGAGTGTGTTTCTTACCCAGAGACAAAGCAGCGGTGACGGGTGTGTTAGTGGTCACTAACAGCAGTGGGAGAGTTTTTGAGACGATACAACAGAAGAGAAGAGAAAGAAAGAGTTGCAAAGATGTGAAGAAAGAAGGGATGACTGCACTCATAAAGGATGAGTGTGACAGCAGAAGTTTGAGTGTCTTATAAGGTCTAAAGTTGTTTATTACATAATTATTTGCAGCCCAGATTCCAAGCATTTATTGACACGTCACTGTTACATAAATCTGGCGAAGCATCAGGTTGTTCGTGCTTGTTACCCTGCCAGTGACAGATCAGGCCACATTTCAGCTAAATATGATCATTAAAGTTAAGTACACATGAGTCATTTCCAACACAAATAACTGGTTTAATATTTTATTAAAATAAGCAATAATTCTTTTGGGTGCGTAAAATGTCTGACATCATGCCTGGAGTTTACTACTGGATACTGTAGCCACAGTTTGGGAAATAAACTCAATTTAATTTCTGTTGGTTCCAAATTAACCCAGTTTTACTGCTCAGATTTATTACTGCTTGGCTTTGAACGGACGGAGGGCATGACAAACCCGCAGGCCTGCTCAGTTACATTCTTACAGTTAAATTATTCATGCAGCTTGTTAAAACAATGCTGGCTGCTCAGTGAGAATTTAATCAAACAGACTCTGTGAACACAAGCTGCTACACAGTCAAAAATGTGTATGTATTTCTGTGCCTGCTAGGCCTTTTAACCACCTTCATTAAAGCTGCATGCAAAGCATTTGGTGGTTTGTATGTAAAGCCTGTCAGTCTCAGCTGTGGCGTCTCTCTGTTATGATGCTCTTACCATGCGTTGTGGGGTTAGTAGCTGGGTGGTTAGTAGGAGCAGATGTTACAGCTGCTGTGCTGCTGACTGTCTGATGGGCTACAGGAGAAGCAAATAATTACAGATTATTGGTTTAATGGATGCTGCTGACAGAATCTGCATCGATCAGTGACCAGGTTATCATATTAACACCCATATGGAAAAGAAAATCTTCTTGACTAAGATGTTTTTCACACCTGTGGGAGAATAAAGTCATAGCAAGGACATGAACCTCACGTGAACGTGCATTGTGGGGACAATATGCTTAAAACACAGCATATTGTCAGCCTGCCTTACCATGCGTTGATGGGTTAGTAGATGGGTGGTTAGTGGGAGCAGAGGTGACAGTTTCTGTGCTGCTGACTGTCTGTCGGGCTACAGGAGAAGCAAATAATCACGGATTATTAGCTCACTGGATGCTGTGAAGAGAACCTGCATTGATCTGTGACCAGTTGTCATACATTACAAGGACATTTACCAGGAACAAACCTACACTGCGGGGACAAGGCTTCAAACACAGCTACATTGTGGGGACAAGGCTTTAAACACAGCTACAATGTGGGGACAATGCTTCAAACACTGCTACAATGTGGGGACAATGCTTCAAACACTGCTACATTGTGGGAACCACAAGTTGTGGAGACCAGTTTCCCATCTGAGGAATCAATTCTGGTCCCTAAAAAGTCATCAGTCATGATGAAAGGGTTTGCCACAAGTAATAAGTGCATAAGTAAGAAAACATAAAGTAAACATAAATATTGTAAGTTAAAAATGACAGAACAGGACAAATTCACAACCTTGACTTACGACGTTTGAGCTTGAGACAATATTGAGATACGGTTAGCTACCTTACCATGAGCTGTACTGCTGGCTGAAGCAACATTAGTGGCGGAAGATGCAGCAGTTGCAGGAGATGCATGGGGAGCAGCGCTGGTGGTGATGATGATGGTAGTGGCAGGCATAACTGATTAGCACAATAAGTCAGCATGTCAGTAACACAAAACACAACCACACTGGGTTAAAGGGAGGAGCTCCTGACCTGTCTGGTTACAGGATGAACATCAAAAGTCTTTCTTTATTCAGAGAAAAAGAAATGTTGATCAAGATGAGACTTTTCTTGACTTTTGGTTGAATTTGAGTTTCCCAAAAGCATCTTGGACTCAGTTTGCTTTAAGGTTTTGTGTTTTTGGTACAAATGGTTTAAAGAGTCAATCGGAAACTTTGTTGGTCTGATTTGCACGTAAAGTCTTGAGATGCTCACGGCAAACAAAATGCAGCAAAGCAGATGAAGCCTTACCAGAGGAGGAGGAGGAGCTGGTTGTGCTGCTGCTGGTGGTGCTGCTGACGGTTGGGGTTAGTGGCATGCTAGTGGTGGAGGTGGTGGATGGAGATGTAGTGATGGGAGGGATGACTGGAGATGACAAATAAAGGCAAACAGCAGAACGAGAGGGACCACACACGGAAAACAAGAGAGTTTGAATGTGGCCGAGTGCGGATCAGGAACAGCAGACGCTTCTTTTCTACACTTTCAACATGCAAAGATATTTACAGCTTTTTGTTTTCTTATGGATAAGACTTGCACACATGCTTGTGTTAAAAAAGGGAATATTTTCTACTTGAACTGAGCTACATGTTTAAAATCCACCGTGGACTGCTCTGTCCTTTGTTAGAAAATAAAACAGAACAGATGATTTTTATAAACTCTTGGAAATGGACAGAAAAAGAACGACAGAAAGGTTAATTAACAAATGAAAAGATTTGATGAACTCATTTCTTGTGGAGGAAGATAATATTTATCTCGTCTCTTTTCCTCCTGAGTCGACCATGTTCATGTGGACCAATTCATCAGAACAGAATTAGCTTCGTCTTCAGGTAAATGAGGAATAACAGAGTGAACAAATGAATAACGGGTTTTTACTTCTCAGAGGTGCATAAAAAGTAAAGCAACTTTTCAAGTATCCAATAAAGGTCAACAAAACTTCAGGGGAACCTGATTTATGTGAAGGAAACTTCTTAAAAACTATTAAACAATGTAAGTGCACTGTTCATTTTATGCTAGTGATTATTTAAAAAGAAGAAAGATCTTATCCGTATGGATCTCTGATGAGGCCACTAACTTATCTTCCATGTACGAAACATTAGGCCAAAGAGACGCAGACCAAACTGAGCTCTTTGGTTTCAGTGGCTTTTTACAAGTGAGAGATTAACTATCAAAGATTCTCAGCACAGCAGCTGAGGATGAATCAGTATTTAAAGAAAAATGTGAGGAAGGAGAAAGAAAATTAGAGTAGGGGGATGAAGAAGGGGGTGTTAAAAACCAAAGGACAGAGCTGGAGTGAAGACGAAGGCAGAACGATGAAGAGAAGAAAGGTGGCATGAAAAGCTACAGATGAAAAAGATGGTGACAGGAGTCAGAGGAATATTGTGAGGAGGAAGAGAGTGAGGATGAGGATGAGGTCTGCTTACCGTGGGTGCTGGCATTAGTAGCATGGATGGTGTTAGTGGAGTCAATGGATGAAGTGGTGGGGGAGGAAGCAGCTGGCGGTAATAACGAGGGGTCGGGATGAGAGAGAAAGAAAAAGATGCAGAGGATGATGAATGAATGTGAAGCTGCATGTTCTTCTTCACTGCAGAGACTTTGAGAGTGAAGAAAAGCGTTGCTGCAGGTCTCTTTCTGTATTTCTCTCCTGTTTGTCCAGCAGTCAAACAGTCATTACAGATGGATTCAGAGGACACAACACAGCTGGATGAAACATGGAAACTTTAATCTTATATAAGTCGTGCTCAGCAGTGATTCAGGTGTGAAAGGTTTCACATCAAAGTGTTCTGGAGATCTTCCAGTCCACTGTGTGAGTGTCACATTTGTCAAGTTTGCAATAAACCATCTGCAGTGTGAGGTTACACTTTCAAAATAAAAGGCACCGAAACCACTTGGTTAACTTTGCAAAAGATTACTGTTTTTATGTTAAAATAACAACTTGTAGCTGACTTCTCCACACAGGAATCAAACCTCAGCCTCCTCACACCCTGTTCATCCACTGCTGTTGTCATTATCGCCCCCTGCTGGTACTTCGTACAACTTTAAATGACTCAAAAGGATGCAGAGACTTCAAGGAGCTCGTCCTCTGCTGGATTCAGATGTCCAAGTGACCAAAGCTACAAATCCTGACCTTCAATCATCTGCTGCTGACTTCCCATCAGCACCAGGCGCTCTGCTCTTTAGACGAGCCTACACTCCACGGACCAATCAGAGTCAAGGGTTTAACATGTGACCCGTGAGCGCTCTCCCACGGCCTGATGACCCTCCCAGGCTGCTGTAGTCATTATAATCTGGAACACAAGCTGCAGTTTAATTGGCTCGACTCCTCTCCTCTTCAATCCCACAAAAACTGACCTTTAGAAAAATGCTCCTCCGGGGCCTCCGGAGTACCGGACAGTGTGAGAACTGACATTTCGGGGATGGGGTTGGGTCACGTCGTAGCTGGCCTCATGCTACTGTTCAAGTTCAAGTTCCAGGCCACATGACCTCCTGGAGCAAAGGTGATTGGCTGGAGTGGGTTTTCTCTTCGGACCCTGCTGTGTGCATGGCCGGTGCTCCAGCTTTATGGTTTTGGCCGGGAAGCGACAGGCTCGTAGCTGCAGAGGAACAGCACCCTGGGGTCGTTTCCTGTCTCTGGTTTCCTCACGTATGTTCCTCTCAGGACACAGACGGGTCATTTAAGGAAAATGTCATTCACAGAGCATGCTCAGAGTCAGAGTGAATGGCAGAAGGTAAATGCTTATTAAACTGCTTTTATTTGCATCTGCAGACAATTTAGCGTACGAAGGTCAGGCGAGTACGTTCAGAGTGCAGCATCTGTTTGCTTTTCAGAACCACCAAATTTTTCGAACTACTTGATTAAGATTTCTGTCCTTATTTGACTTTTCTTTTTCCTTTTTTCCTTTTTCCTTTTGAGCTAAGTCAGTTGAATTCATTCAGCCTGTAATCATAAATCAAAGGGCCTTTTATTCTGCAGACCAGATGACGATCTCGACCTCAGACTCTTTCTGGTCTGCCAGCCTCCTTGGACCTGACGGGCTCAGACGTGCTGATGTGATTCAGGTCGTGTTCAGGCTTAATTAACGGATCTCTTTCATTGTGCTCGTACACAGGCGGAGCACAAGCTGTGTGGAATTTAGATTACATAAAGATTTAATAAATGAAATTGTCTGCATTTTACAGGTGTGAATTAAATGTGACAGTTCAGGTGTCACAGAGCGTCATGGAGGAGTTGGTGTTTTTGAAGATGATTCATCATTAGAAGCTGATTTCTGTGGTAATTTTTCAATGCAAACAAGCCAGCTGGTCGTGTTAGTTTATGTATTAAATCTTTTCACCTGTTTACAATAGTTTGTTGGTGTTTGGGAGGATTCAGAGGACATTTTATATTCAGGGTTTTGGAGAACAGGGAGGTCTTGTGAAGGACACCTGAGTCTGGTTGAGTTAAAGGTTTCTGTGACAAGATGTTCAGAAGCAGCTTGGACCGTTTTTAAAAAGGTTAACGCACAAAAGACTGACAGCAAACACTGTTATTATCCTGCAGAGCCGAGTACAAACCGATGCTGCCAAGGCTGGAAGTTTGATCCTCACCGGCTTCACACGGTTGAATGTGTACATGGAGGAAACAGAGACGTGGCTGTTGGCTGAAGGTTATTAGTTTCCATTCTTTCTGCACTTCAGTGACAGACTGGAGGTCTGAACGCTGCCAGTGAGGGACGTTCAGATTCTCATGGCTCCTGAAGTTTTCGCTTCTTTACTCAGGAAAGTTTTTACATCTAAACCTCTTTGACAGATGCAGTCGCCTCAGATGTTCATGAGAGCAGGAACGAGGGAGAAATAAACTGGTTTCTGAAGCTTCGCACAGCCATCAAAGACTACATCAAAGACTTGAAATGAGATTAAGAAAATAAGACTTGAAAGACAGAAAGTTGATATCAGATGAAATGTGAAAGTCATGGAACTGTTGTTTCAACGACATTAAAACTGAAATTTCACTGCGGAGCAGCGAGTTCAGACCACGCAGTGTTTACCATGCAGGTGTGTTTGCTTCTCCTACCTGGGCAGCCCAGTTGGGGGGAGTCACAGCTGGTAGTGAGGGGTGTGATGCTGGGTGGGGAGACACCTTCAGGGAGGGGGAGGGGAGATTAAAAACAAAAAGGTTAATCAGTTAAATTGATCAGGGAATGTGATTTAATTATGGGGAAAAAAGGTCACACAGTCTCATTTTAACAAACTCACATTCTTTTAGAGGATCATTTAGAAACAAACATTCACAGAATTAAATTAGAATTCTGAGGTCAGTCGGTTAATTTAACACAGCGACCAAAACGGCAGATTACTGGACAAACTGGAAATCTGACGGTGACGCTCAGGAGGAGAGTCACCACTTCATGTAGCAGATGTTAGCAGATGTTTTCACCCTCTGAGGACCAAGAACATCTGAACCTGATTTCATGACAGTTTATCCAAATTATCTCAGCAGGTTGTTTCGTCTGCGAACAGGCCGAACGACCCACAATGCCGTTCATGCTGCATCAGAGTCAAACTGCTCTGATGGAAGATCTTATATGAATGCACACAAACAGCGAGCGCATGTTAACGTCATCAGAGCTCACAGGAACTGAATCACATGTGAAAACAATGATATTAGTTCACTTCTGGCTTCAGTGAAGTTCCTACAAACGAGTGTGACGCACACGATCATCCATCCTCACACACTCTTCCTCTGAACCTTTCATCCTGTCAGGCCTGCGGTGAACTGGAGCCCATCCCAGCATGCATTGGGCAGGACGCGGTTTGAACTGCAGATAGATCTCCGGTCCGCTAACACGTGTCTGCTGGTCGAAACAGACGCAGGTCACATTCGTACACATGAAACTTTCTCACACTGCTTTCTGATAGCATGCAGATTTCCAATCAATCAGCCTCCGTGGGCCGCGGTGGGACGCAGATTGGCCGCAGGAACGGATCAAATTCCTGATGTTTCGTTTCAGGGACAGTCTGTCTGACCAACTGTGCGCTCGCGGCGGCCAAAAATCAGGCGCTCCTCCACCACTCTGGCCATTTTGCAATGTGATGGCGAGCCCGGCTCCGGCCCACACACACTGTACATTCACAGGCCTTCAGAGGGAGTGGGAGAGCGACAGGCAGTGAAAGCAGACACTCTGTTGACTCTCTCTCTC
>JAPZDZ010000010.1:18429774-18440529 GCA_029783805.1 Acanthurus tennentii
AGGAACGTTAAGGAACGTTCAGGAACAATCAGGAACGTTCAGGAACAATCAGGAACCATCAGGAACGTGTAGGAACAATCAGGAACAATCAGAACAATCAGGAACGTTCAGGAACGTTCAGGAACATTCAGGAACAATCAGGAACATTCAGGAACATTCAGGAACAATCAGAACAATCAGGAACGTTCAGGAACCCTCAGGAACATTCAGGCCTATTAACTTTGACTCTGAACGATCACCGAGTCGATGCTTCACTCTTCTGCACCTCCACCAGGGGTTTGGGAGGAGCTGCCTCCTCCTGATGCTCACATTTCATATCTGCATTATGACCTTTAGCTTCATCCTCTTTTTTTTTATTCTTCGTGTTTTGTTCTTCATCATTTAGCTTGTTTTAAGTTCACTTGCTTAAATCCTCCTTTTATTCTCCACAGTCGGCCAGAATCAACCAAAAGTTACAGTTAAAATTAATTGCTTTTTATTTAAAAAGCAGAATGATTAACGGCCTGTAGTTTCAGTCGAGGTTTGTGGTCACCGGACTTTATGAAACGTCTCTTTAGCAGCTGTTTTAGATTCAGACTAGCCGAGCAGGGAAACTGCAGCCTCCTTATAAAACTTCTCCGCCAGGCCGATTACAACCTGAACATCACAGGTTTCCCCAAAAACTTCTGATGAATGAGAGGCAGGAGGCCGGTGACCTGGATTTTAAAATCCTCGACCAAAAGTTCCTCATGAGGAAAACCTGCAGAGCTTTAAAGGCAGGATGGACTCACAGAAACCTGATCCAGACTTTATTTCATTCACACCTGATCGCAAACGATTTTCACACTCTGTAAATAAGAAACAGCTGCTGTTTTATTCATTTCTTTAAGTTGTTTTATTATATTTTGGAACTGATCACTTAAAAGATAAAATAAAGATACAAAAATACTAAACTAATCTTTTTTTTAGGTGCTTTGTTTGCGTTACAATCACATGTTTTGTTTTTTGTTTCATGGCTCTCGGTCGTCTCAGTGACGTCTTTGTCCTGTTTTACACTTTGTGTTGACGCGTTCAGCCTTCTGTTTGCTCTTTATTTATTTAAAAGTGTTTCTCCTTTACAACTTTTGTGTGACTGAACTTGAAGCCTCTTAGGCCACTTTGCATTAATTTCACCATTATTCTTCTGCGAGCGGCCGAAACAAACAGAGCTCAGGGTCCTTTTCCTGTTTCACTGCAGCGACGTGTTTCTCCGCTTCATGTGAAGAACTTCAGCTTCCAGCACTTTATCCTCCAAAAAAAGAAAAACAGGAACACGCATCTTGTCAGCTTGTTTTTCCTTTTAAAGTTCAAAAAATACAAACTGATCCTTTTATGGATGCAGTTACAAAACTGGTGTCTGTGCTGATTTACTACAAAGAACAAAATGTGCATTAAACACATTCTGGCTTCTGATGAATAACATTTGGATCCACTGAGACGAGGCAGTTTTATTTCTTGTTTGAGCTCAGAGCCAAGAAACTCATCCAGGAACGAGTTTAAAAGCCTCTTTAGAGATGAAATTCGCCGCCTGTCGTGCTGCTGCCACAAAACAGGCTGTTTGTGTTTGAATCTGAGCCAAACTCGCTGCACTTTCACTGGAGAAGATAAAAACACGGCGTCACTTCACTGCACCTGCTTCCTCCTCGGTCAAACTCTTCCTCCTCTGCAGCCCGACAAATGAGTTTCACCCCCCCCCCCCTGCAAATGGATCGAAACCTCCACATTATACCATTATGTGCAGGTGTGTGTGTGTGTGTGTGTGTGTGCTGCAGTTGTACTGGAGCATTTCAAGGTCAGTTTTCGGATGGATTTTCCTGCAGTAAAGTGCTGAGTGAGCCTGTTAGCCAACAATTTTAACTGTAACTTGTCTCCCCTCCCTTCTCCTCTTCCTCCTCCTCCTCCTCCTCCTCCTCCTTCTTCAGCATCACCGGTTCAACTTTAAAATTTAATCTGAGAGTTAAAAGATGCATTCGTGCCTCTGAGCAAGGCACTCACGTCCCACTGGCCCAACAGAGACGCTGCAGGTTTTATTCTGTGCAGAGAAAAGTTGAAGCTGCAGCAAAAAAATCACATTATTAAATAATCACAACTGAAACTTATGGAAGATAAAACTTACAAACAGTTTATGAAAGTGTTTTTTCATGACATCATCTGCTGTAAATGTAGGAATCTCTACCATTTTATTTCTGTCAGTCATTTCACGACCTGCTGCTCAGAAACACACCTGCACAGGTGTGTGAGTCAGAAACACCTGAACCCAATTAACACACGAGCGGCTGAGCAGGTGAGCCGACAGGAGGGGGTGTCAGAGGAAGATTAATGTCATTCTGAAGCCTTTTTTAAAGATTATTTTAAGATTACGATATTCAAGCTGCCTGTGTTTACCTTCAGATGATTCAAACCTGATGAATCTGAGTCTCAAACCTTCAAACTGAAAAAAACTCAAACTGCCTTCAGACGGACTGTGGATTTGTCCATTTATCTGATCAGAGGCTCACAAGGTCCCACTAATGTTTGAGATATAAAATACTTTGTTTGGAGTGTGTGTCCTCCGGAGCAAACACACACACACAAACAAACACACAAACAATGAACCGAGAAATAATGTGTGTTTCATTTTCCCTGGAGGCGGACGATGATGATCTCTTCCACACGATGAGACACTCAGCATCAGGCAGCAAGAACACCTCTTTACACCTCTGCTCACACACACACACACACACACACACACACACACACACTTAAGAACACACACACTCATGCTACATACACACATAATGACCAGATATAATAATCTAATCATTTCTGTGCGCCTCCTCAGTCGATCTTTGTATCTGTGTTCTGTGCAGTGAACCTCGTCCGTCGCCGCTGCCTCCTGATGGAAACCCCATCATCGCCATGGAAACACCTCCATAAACATCCCCCACAAACACAACAACAATAAAAAAAACACACTTCTTTCCAGAGGTTTCTGTATATTAAAAAAAACAAAGGTTTTCAAAATGACTTTGCATTGAAGAAGATAATTGAAGAGCAGATGGTCTTTTCACTCCAGCAGACAAACATTTTCTTCTTCTGCAGGAACAAAACAGACAACAGAAGAAGAACTGCAGAAGAATTAAAAAGTCATCATATGTGCAAATAAAAAACATACAGGGAAAAAAATGATATCCAAAACACACTGCGATGTGTGTGTGTGTTCTTGTATAGTCTACTTATGGGGACCAGTGTTTTTTATGAGGACATTTAGTTCTGTCATCACTTCTTGTAAAAAGTTGTTGTTGTTTTTTCTCAGGACTTGATGCAAAAGCCAGCTGTTATTTATTTGAGGATTGGAAAATTTATTTACTCTTTTTTTCTAACTATTTTTGGTGTCTTCTCTTGTATGTTGTGAACGTACTTGGCCAATAAAGCTGATTCTGATTCTTATTCTGATTCTGATTCTGAAGGTAAATAAATTGTATACAAATGTAATATAATAATATTAATACTTATGGTAATATATCAGCTGTTCTGCTACTCTAATAAAAACATATTATTTGTGATTTTATCAATAAAATCAACATTTATATCATTTTTATGTAAATGATTGTGACAAATAATCTCCAGGACCTTTTTTTAGTTAAACTCTATTCATTGATTTTATTTCTAAGCTATGTATTTATTTTTCTTATTTATTTATTCATTTATTTATTTGTATGCTTTATTTTTTTCCATTTGCATGAATAAACAACCTAATATTTTTAATTCCTGCACATAAACTTCACATCTCTTCCTATTTTTTTAGTCCAGGTTGGAGCAGTTTTTTATGGATAAAGTTGGGAAATGCTTGAGTTTAAAATGGTTCTTGCACATTAGCATGATTGCACTGTGAGCTGCTGTCAGCGACCTCATCGTGTCAATAACAAGCCATCGATATGACAGACTGCTCATTAGAAAACATTGACCTTTATCTGGTACAAATTAGCTCATTAGCATCGCTGGGATTTGCTGTTGTTCCAGAGGGACTTTAGATGCAGTGAACTGACAGGTTACATTGATTTTGTCAAACTGTTGTAGCCTCAAACTACTTCTTCTTAGTCTTTGTTTTATGTCACAGCTGAAGATCCAAACCATCTTCACTTAAACGTAAAAAAAATTCTTGCTAAAGAATACTGAGGAATGCAACAGCTTTAAAAGAATTAAAACAACCCTTACAAACATTAAAACCATTAATAAATGTGACAGAAACAAGCACATGAACTGGGATGTTTGTTTTTAAGGGTTCAGTCGAGCCTGTAGAGGAATTTTAAAGACATTTCACACAGTTTGGTGACAGCAGGCTGTTTATTCACTTGTCACTCTTTCAAAATGCTGCTGTGTCCATCATGGGATCAACCGAAGCCAGAACTGCCTCAAAAAAAACATCATTTTTCTCTCAAACACAGTGACAGTTTGCAGACGGTACATTCACTCGAGCTCAAATTATTTTTACAGGTCGAGAAACAAATTTACAGACTGAAAAAGAGACAAGAACACATAAAGAAAGAAAACAAACAGATGTTACAGCTCTGCATTTTACTGCATCGAATATATTTAATGTTACAGGAAATGATTAGAAAGTGTCATAATAAATAAATCCTATTTTTTTTTCAGTTTTTAAGATTGAACAGATGCTGGCTGATGTGACCTCAGTAAACTAATCTGGCTCTAATGAACTCATGTAAAGAGGAGTGTTTACATTATGCAGAATGAGCGCAGGTCGGCGAATTAAAGAGAAAAAAACTGAACGTTGATTTAAAATCAGCTGCCTCGTAAGAAAAACAACTTTATAACTGACTTTTTATTTCCTGTTTTAACTCGTGTAAACGTCCAGGCTGTTTCTGCAGGTTCTGCAGCGTCTCATTGGGATGCAAGAAGGAAAAAACAAACATTTCAATACATTCATGCACGTTTGGCATCTTGAATCACATTTACAAGAGTTCTAACAGGTCGGTTATCATCCTTGTTTTTTAGCTTAAACACAGAGTCCAAAACCTTTAAAATCACAGAGAAACGTCATACATGGGTTCATCATGGTGGTGCCCATTGACTCATTATCGTCCACAAACAAACACACACGTCATGCTTTTACAGTCTTATTTATCTTAACGGTCAGAATCACATCTGAAGCAGGCTGCTGCGAACAGTCCACACCCTGTTTGCTGCAGCTTGAGGGGACATCGGATCTTTTGTACCGTTAAATGAAGTTTGGGGACTGTGAGAAGAAAAATCAATGTCAATCAATATCACTGGTTGACAGCTTTTTTCTCTCCACACGATTCAAGACGCCTGTAGCTTTTTTTTTTGTGGACGGAGAAGATTGATGTCTCCAGTCTGGAGTTCAAGAGGCTGCAGACACACAGGATGCAGCTCTGATGATGGATGGATCACATGGTGCAGACCAAACTGTGGCATCGTTTTTATGAAGAACTTTCAAGGACCAAGAACGCTTAACATCTTTTCTGTGATACTTCTTCTTAATCAATAATTTTTGCAAAACTTTGCTGGGCTCCTTTGGTGATTGAATGCACCAGGATACGATGTCAATGAACTGATTTGTTGATCAAAAATTGCTGATTCCATTTTTACACACATCGTTTTAAGCATTTATCCCATTTTGGACTCACATGGACAGACTTGTCGTGCATGTGAGCTGCTAAAAACAGCTGCCATATTTCCTTCCAACACTCGTCCAAACCTTTTCTCAAGCAGCCTGTAATGAATAAGGAGGAAATACAAAAAGGATAATCCACAGCCAGGTGTGCAGTGAGGGCTGTGAATGCACAGCCAAGAGGCTCCCACTCTCTGTTTGGTGGTAGATGTATTCATTCAGACCTCACTGTGGGCTGGAAACACTGGCAACACTGGTCATAACTGTTCACAGTCAGATTTATGGAATATTCAGAGAAACTTAGACATTGTTTCTGGAAAAACGATGTCTAAGTTTTGCTAGAACCGAAATTTTCAAGTTTCATTGCAAGAGATCTCAAACTGTGGTACGTAAAATTTATACCGCAACATTCACCTTCGAGTCAAGTATCTCACTTGTATGTTTTATTGTTTCTGAATGTATTTGATGTTAAGAAAAAAGGTTACGGAGCAGTTGTTTATGGGTTTGCTTCTTGCACGTATCTGCCGTACAAAAACCAGTTTCAGTTTCTGAATTCTAAAGAATCAAACAATCAAATTTGCTCTTTAGAAATGATGAGAATTTTTCTGCTGTTAGCAACAGCAAACAATCTTGGGCCAAAGCAAAGGATGCTAAAGCCTGTTAGCTTAGCATCATTCTGATATAACAGGAGTTTTAATTGCTCCACGAGAGGCCGGGTCTGCAGACCGTCAATGATACAGTCACTTAGATAAACTCACATTTATTGTCCTATTAGCAGCCAAGCTAACTAGCTTGGATCAAAATCATGCTAGCTTTGGCTAGGCTAGCAGGTGTCTCACCAGCTATGCTAATTTGACAGCTAGCCATGAGTTGCCACTCGGTTACACCACCAAGCCTTTAGCACCACGTGTTTTTCAGGAATATTTGGATGAATTCTGCTGCGTCCTTACGGAAAAGGGTAACTTTATTAGCACCACTCGGAGGAAACAAAGAATAAATACCTCACTGGTGTATGGGCAGAAAACTAAATCATCTCAAACACGATGCCACAATATTATTTTTTTCATTTAATTTCCCTTCAAATTTTAGAAAATAGCTTTGTATCAGTGATGGAGGAAGTGACAGTGGACCTGTGGGATTCAAACAAAGACAAACAAACTCAGAAACAGATTCAGAAACAAACCCGGTGTGGATGTCGATCAGTTCGCATTTTTTTTGCCAGCAGATGGTTCATCAATAAATAAACGTGATCTGACCCCATGTACAGTCACAGGTTTTAATTTACACTCATAAACTAATCAGAAAAATGACTTTAATCAGGTTTTCACAGAACAAAAAAACAACAGAAACTTTCAGTCATCAACTATTAGTCTGCTGTTCCCTGATTGGCTGTGATTTTTTTAAGTTTGCAAAAGGTTCGATCTTTGTCTACGAGACCTGCTTTTGTTTGGCGAGCTGGCTTATCAGTGGGGATGCAAACCAATCCACATCATGCTAATCGTGGCTAGCCTCGTCCCTGCCGAATGCCGCACAGCTGAAGAAGACAAGAGGCATAACTTATCACCGACAGGCAGTCGTTCCTGAAAGTCTTCGTCCACCTTCCTCCACCAGGAACCTCTTTTAACCCGACTCACCAACACGAGCACTCGTTCAACACTGCTAACAGCACTGGAAGAGGTTCCCGGTGGTCGGTGTAGGTCTGTTGTTTTCTTCTCTTGTTACGTCAGCATGTTCAGGGATGTTGCTCACAGTTCTGGACCCTAAACAGAGGTTTTTCTACGTGCCCCCCCATCCCAAGCATGTCCAAGACTCATTATTATCAAATTCATTCCCAGTTTTCCTCTCGTGAGTCCGTTCAGGTCTCTGTCCTGGTTTTTTACGGACTCTGCTGCTCCATGTTATCAATCAAAGTGTCTTTCTTCATGAACTGCAGATGTCTGATGGACCTCCACACTCCCACATAGCTGTCGCTGACCGACTGAGCCGAGGTGGCGTTCTCCCTTTGTAAGTGCTCCCTCTGCATCTCCAGCACCTCCTTTTCCGTCATGACGCCGGGATTCACGCCTGCTTGTCCGTCTCCTGTCCACACCTCTCCATTAGCCAGTCCAGGTGGTGCTGCCTCCTCCTTCCCATCGCTGCTCGTCACTCCCTCCAATTCTGGATTCCTCGGACCAGATCCGTCGCCAGCAGCCGGCCCGTCGCCGTTCAGCTGTGGTTTCTCTTGATACGGCTCACCAGGAAGTGCTCCATCCTTCCCAGACTCCTCCAGGTCCTCGTACAAGCTCTTCTTCTTCGTCTCAAAGTATTTGACCACACAGTAGGTGATGGAGCCGACAGTGTTGACCACCACGCCGCCAATGAAGAGCCCGGTCGGAGCGACATCATTAAACGCCAGCATGCCCACAGTGATGGTGGCGATGCTCTTGACCACACCAACGAAGCTGGTGGTGACGGCGGAGTTGATGTAGGTGCAGTGCAGAGTGGTGAAGTTCATGGCGCAGCCGATGAAGATGCAGAAGACGAAGATGACGGTGATGTGGGGGTCTTTCCAGCCCTCGTATGTCCACATGTTGATGGTGTCCAAGGAGATGAGGGAGCAAACCAGAAGCACCTGAAGCAGACCACAGAAGCAGGTGAGAGGAAATGAAAGTGACATTAACAGACAGATGAAAAAATCCAAACTGCCTGTAGAGTAAGAGCCCTGATCAGCAGTCCTTACCGGTGAGGCCATGATGGCGATGGCGTACTGTGCCGTTAGCGGTCCATACTCGCTGTCCAGGCTGGTCTTCTGGATCAGGACCAGGTAGGAGGCGTGGATGATGACGGCCAACACGCCAGTGACGTAACCGAAGGGATCACCGGTGAGATCACCGGCACCTGGCGAGCAAATCAGGGGTTAAGTCATGAGGATGCAAAAAAAGAGAAGATCTGACTGGTTTTCCAATTTTTTGTCTAATATCATTTCCATTTGTAAAGAATATATAGAATAAAAATCCAAATTTTTTGTGTGATTATCTTGTAGATGGGCCTGTTTGCATTCAAGGGCGAGTCTGCAGAAAATGTTTGCTATGACTTTTCTTAACTAAAATCCACGTTAACACATTCACACCATTCCAGCACGCAGGGCTAAAGACTGCAAACACAACCAGGCTCCGCCCACAAAACACCTGACCATAAAAAACCACAGGTGTCCTCTGTTTCACCTGTGGTCAAACATTTAAAGTCCAGCCGGTTTCATTATTAAAAACACGTGTTGGACCTGAGCTCCTTTTTCTAGATCTGAAACATGTCAGCCTTTTTAAAGCAGAGAGGTGAAAACAGATCCTAAAATAAAAAGGAGAAGGAGGAAGAATGTGGGAGTTTTGAGGCGAGAAGGACAAGAAATAATGAATGAAGCAGGAGGCAGAAAAGATGGAGGATTAACTCTGAGCCGAGTCTGTGTGAGCTGGAAACTCACACTCAGGCTGAGAGTCACAAAACACAGCTGTTCACACACACTGCAGCACAACACACACACACACCAAAAATACACACAACCCAAGAAATACCTCTGATTTTCAATCTGCTCCTGAAGGGGACGTTTGAATCAGATCTGAAGCTCAAAAACACCAAACTGTTTCACTGGACTTTTACTTCCAGCTGTTTGTTTGTGAAAAAAACATCTGGTTTAATTTTTCTATCAAATTAAATTTCAACAACTTTGTGAGAAGTATAGAAGGTTTTACAGTTTTGAAATGAAGATTTTAACGGCTGTTCTGATGACAGTGATCCATATTTTTCCAACACTCTCACTGTTCCTTCATCACCGTGAACACAACACACTCTGGAGTGTGTTGTGTTCGCGTCCTGAGGGCAGGCGGAGGTCACTCGACTTCACTCAGCGTCGCCTCCTAAACTCTGTGCTCGTGTTTGTTTCATCACTGAGGCAGTTTTTGTGATCCGACGTCGAGACGAGCTGATATCTGTTTGAAAGCGACGCTCGGTTCACGCTGCAAGCAGCCGCTGTAATCCATTACTCCCCCCCTCAGGGGCTACAGCGCCAGAACGATTACAGTCACGGTTAAAAGAGACGAACGTTGAAGGTTCAAAGGAAGCAGAAAACAAAAAGTCACAAACTTCATCCATCCTGAATTCCTCTTTAAACATTCAACACTGCTGCTGACGGAGCAAAAGTCGCCTTTCAGGCAAAATGTTAAAAAATGACATCTAACTTGAGTCTCAGTTACTGAAAGACTTCTGAGAAAAGGTGTTTCACTTTCACTGAACCCAGAATGAAGAATCTGACCATTAGACTCATTTCTGCACATTTCACACTTTGTGTTCCAACTCCTCAGAGAGACCCTGAATGCAGCAGCAGAGGAGACAGATCCAATAAAACCTCACAGGTTTTTTTCTTGTTTATGACTTCAGGATCATTAACAGCGATGGAAAAGAAACATTTACTGCTGTGAAAGATGATTAAAGGATCTTCACAGGACCAGAAATGAATTTCATGGTTAAACAGCTTCACACATGAAGCCAAAGCTGTTAAACTGGAATTTATGCTGCCAGGATTCCTCACAAGAAACGAGATTCAAGAGGAGGAAGGGATGAAAAAAGTGAAGGATACATCAGAGGGAGAGGAAGAAGACAAACCAAAAGTCTGAAAGCTGAAGTCGACCTTTGAGTTTGGGTTCTTTTTACCAAAAACAGGTGGAAAGTGAAGTGAGCAGAAACATAAAAAGAAGGAATAACAAGACAAAAGACAGAACGAGAGGATTTACATTCTGACATCAGTGAAAGAATAAATGTAAACAATGTGAATATGTGAGAACCTGTTGGATAAAAACTCCGTGGTTTTTTCCACAACGACCCCTCTGAAATCTAATAACTCCAGCAAAGGTCGAAGCAGAATCCGTCTTCAGTGTGAAAAACATCCTGTAACTTCACAAACTCCATCTTTTCTGTCAAACGGCCTGAAGCAAATATTTCAAATGTTGTATTCAAGTTAAAATGAGAAATGCAAATGAGGCCTGTTTCCATCAACAGAGTGTGTGTGAGACTATGTGTGTGTGTGCGCTGTGGTGTCTATGTGTGTGTGCGTGCTCGCCCTCCAGCTCGTTCAG
>JAPZDZ010000010.1:18819920-18841300 GCA_029783805.1 Acanthurus tennentii
TGCTTTTATATGAAAACAAACCTTAAACTTTCAGAATATGAATGTTTCATTTGACTGATGACGCAGGTTCATCTATAGTCTTTGTTTGGGTGGTTTCTTCTGGGTTGTCAGCTTTAATTTAAGTCAGAGTGGAGAAGGACACAGCCCTGGGCCTGTTCCACGATCAGTCCACACCCTCCACAGATCATTTAACACTAATAACTGATCGGCTGAGCTGCAGCTCCTCCTTTTTTCACGCAGAAATAAAATCCAGCACTGATCAGCACTCAGGAATCTGCTGCGTCAGCCGACACGTTTCTACATGGACGGTGCAAAAAACAAGGATGAGATGTTTGGAAGGTCTCACCTGATCGTTGTGTCAACATATATTTGATGTTGAATTGATAACCAACAGAGTCTAGCTGGTCCCTTGGCCACCAGGGGGCACTTGTTATATTTTATCCACACTTAAAAACTTTGAGGTTCTGTTAAAGAGCCAAATGATGGCTGGTCTGTCACAGACTTTGAGATTATGACAGCAGTTTTTTGGGTTCAGCTTTGAAAAAAAGTAATGAGTGAAAACAGATGCACTTTAACAAATTTGGAGGAAAATAACTAACAAATTCTCATGACATGTTGGCACTTTGACAAATACCAGAATTTGTGGGCCGCTTTTACAAAGTTTGAGCCAACTATGTCACACAGCAGGAAATAAATGTCTGAGTGACTATCGTAAATTTGGGAACTCTATTACTCAGACATATTTTCAGTTATGACTAATAACAGATTTCAGGGAAACTACACTCAAATTTGGCATTTTGAGACATTTTAGGTTTTAATAACTCTTCAAGATGTTTCAGGATTATGACAACTGACATACTTTGTGGTATTTTGTACCAGAACTGAGGATTTATGTGACAATCACTGATAGCAAAACCATTTGCCAAACGTTTTGCCCTCTGGGGGGCGCTATAACCAAATTTGTGAGCGTCATCATGAATTAAGGGCCCTTTATGAAGTTGTAAATAATGAATATTTGTGATTGCAGCGCAGATACTGCTGATTTTTATTTGCTAAGATAAATGGAAGTAAACGGCCAAAAATCTGGATTCTGAAGAACTTTAACAGGTTTAAATCGTGTTTTAAGTGCTTTTGGAGCAACTTTGATAGATTTTTGGATTACTAATTAGAGAGATTTGTGGGTTTAATACAAATTTGAACTGTGACCTTGAAGGAAACGGGGGAGCGACACTAACAAAGAAAGTTAATCTCATAGTTCTGATGGTGTTAACTTTCATATTTTCTCTCCCTGTATGACTGTACGACATAATTAATGATACTGTTTTAAGTTTTGCACAGGATTTATTGTCTTTGAGTGATTTTATTTGCCATAAAATGCAGTTTGGGCAGCAGACCCTGCTTCGTCAGATCCTGTTGAGGATCCCAGAAAACTTCTGTTCCGTTCCTAAAAACCGGAATGATGCATAAAAAGGGAAAGGACTGACCCGGGGTTTAGTTTTACTGGACTGTGTAATATTTTCCCATTGATTCACAGAATCAAAAAGGGGGTAAAAGCCTGTATCGGTTTCCCTCCGCTGATCCCCCTCTTCCCGAAAAGCAGATCTGCGCTCCTCGCGGCCGAGACGCACAGAAGCCCTCCATCACCGGAAAGGAATGCAGAAAACTATGTAAAAGTTTCCGAGTGTGTGTGTTCGTCCCTGTGTGTGTGTGTGTCTTCCAGCACTTAGAGAGGTTGCACATCATTTTTTGGCCCGGCTGGATGTCGTAAGAGCTCGCGGCGGGGCAGGCAGAGCTGGGAGCAGCCCCCCTGTTAAGTAGCAGATTGTGTGGAGAGTCTTCCCACTTGGAAAGAGGCTCGCCGACGCGTCTGGGAACCCGAAACCCGCGGAGCTCTCTGACTTCACCACCGGACCCCCTCATTCTCACTTTTCCCAGGTTGGGAGTCAGCAGCAGAGGCTTAATCATTTTTTAAAAAATTATTTTCAATTTCGTGAACCAAACCAAAGAAATTTGACAGTCTCGTTAAAAAGGTCAGTCCTGCATGATTTAAATTTTTTTTCCTAGTAATTTATTTTCTTTCTTGCTGTTCAGGGTGATAATATGATATAAAGTTCATATAATTATTCCGTTATTAGCAGAATTTGTTAACTCTGATAATCAAATAATTGGAATATTAAGAGAAACGCATGCCCTTTTCCTTGGCATTGTGGTGCGTAATTGCGCACGGCGCCAGATTTTGGTGCCCGGTTATTCTGACATTTTTTGCGTTAGAGTTGGTAACCTGCGTTTCATTAGCAGTGTCACTGGATCTCTGACTTTTTGTGGTTTAACTTCACCAGAACTTTAGCTGCTTTATAAAGACAATAATTAAATTTTATGCAAATAGAAAGTGGAATCAGATTTATTCTTGTGCGCCTTTATTCAGTTTTCACGTTTTCCGTGATGTTAAATGAGCAAATTTGATTTTAAAGCTGCTGAAATGTGGGTTTTTTGAATTTTAGCCAGTCATACATGCAGTCTGACACATAATGCTTTTTTAAGGGGGTGTCTGGTGAGCAGATTTTACGAGCGCAAGGAGGCTGGAAAATGTCTGTGGAATATTTCAGCTCTGAGAGCTGCTTTTCCTGCTGGCTTTGAGGCAACTAACTGATGCTGGATGTAGATTTAGGCGAATAATTTTAAACAAGGCAGGTGATGGAGGTCTGACGCTCACATTCAGATCGCTTAGAGGTCTTTCAGAACCCTGAGGCTGCTGCGGGGCTGCTGTTCTAAGGTCTGACCGCCTCCTTTCTTCCTCTCGCAGTTTCATTCATGTGCTGCTGAGCCAGAGGAGCTGAAGATGAAGAGCAGGCTGTCTCTGGCGGCAGCTGCCCTCCTGGCGCTGCTGCTGTCCTCCTCTCAGGCCCAGGATCAAGGTAAAGCTGCTCCTCCTCCTCTGCTCTGTGATCCAACACATCTGACTTCAACTCCTCTCACCTCTGCCTTTCCTCTGCCTGCAGTGTGTAGCCGCATATCTAGCCTGAATAAAAAAAATCCCATAGAGAAAGCAAATGTGTGTGTTTGTGGATTGATTTGTTTGAACTGATTTACATTGTCAGACTCAGTCTAATCTTTGATTGATGATTTGTCTTTTCATTTCCAATAATTCCAGTTCCAGCCAGGGAGTTTTCTTTGAAGAGAAAAAAAAAGTCTCAGCTTCAAATATCTGGTTTGAATTTAAAGATAGGAAGTTTTCTTCTTTTTTTTTTTAACCGAACCAGAAGCACTTTTGAGATGGTTCTGGCTTTGGATGTAACATGCAACTGAGAAAGTGCAATAAAATATGGCCTCCAGATGGTGTTAAAGCAACCACTGTGTAAAAAAAAATCTGTTATAATGTTAAAAAAAAAAAGCTAAATTATTCAACTTTTTCAGCTATCTGGTGCCTCTCTAATACCTTCTACACACATCTGTTAGTCTCAGCAGACAGTAATCCATCTTACAAAATGGAAAAAGAAAGAAAAAAACTTGAACATCAGCCTTTACTGCATCCCATGGGAGGTTGCACAGCTGAAATAAATGTCTGTAAGTTAAGTAGGGCATCTCTCCCTCCTCAGACAGACGTAGTTTCATCTTTCTTACACCAGGAGGAGCCCTTGGTCAAAGTCTGTGATCTAATGCTTTAGCCCACATTTCTCCAGTTTCAAAAAAGAAAAAAAAAAAACTCAGGCGGCAAGTGGCCAAGTTTCCTCCCTACGTCCTTTCTCCTGATGGAACGGAAAGACAAAATATGAGTTTCACATTATTTTCCAGAGACTTGAGAGGTTAGGAGAGGAGAAAATCTGCTCCTCTGTGCCCCTGCGTTTTCTCTCAGATTAATAATAATAAAAAAAGAATAAGTGCAGTGAAAAACTCATCAAACCATCATCAGGAGGAGAATCTGTTTTTTCTTCTCCTTCTTCCAGGGGAGGTTTTGACCTCCTGTGACCTCCTTTAATGTCCCCGCGGGGGCCCTCGCTGTTTCTCCAGAAGTCACGGCATGGTAATAGGGTCATATATTCTGTGCCAGTTCTACCGTGTGGAATAGTTTGACACGTTGAGGCCTGAGTTTAAAGGCTCAAACACCTTGAAGAGACAGACTCCGAACAGAAAGGCCTCTGCTCTGAACTGTCATGTTCCAGGTGAATCATCACCAAATAAAAGGCAGCTTAGAGCAGAGTTCCTGGATGCAGAAAACGTCAAAACATGGATGTGACAGTGGAAGCTGTGTGAGTGTGTGAGTGTGTGTGTGTCCTCTGGTTTAAGAGCTGGAGTTTTTGGGTAGTTTTTGACCCATTTGGAAACAGAAGCAGCAGCCCGCGGCCCTTGAATTGACTCACCAGGTTGGTGGTTCCTCAATTTTTGACGTCCTGTCACCCTCCCGGTCAAGCCTCGACCGGGTCAGCTGACCCTGAGTCCCGGCTTTACGACAATATTTTACCATGATATTCTTCACTCCCACACTAACACATGAATTGGTTGGCGGTCTAGAAGAAAAAAAGGGGTTAGTCGTTTTAACCTTTAAACCCTAGCTAGGCTGTATGTTGTAGAAGCTCATTTTTTGTGTCTTGGACTCATTGGACAGCATCTGCATTAGTTCAGGAGATTCTGTGCAGCTGCAGAGTTTCGTAAGATGAGCACATCGCCCGGAGATCAGGTTACTGTAGATTAACGTCCCTCTGGCAGGAGAAGATCAAGAACTAGACGCGTTGTTCCACCTTGTTGTTCCCATGTTACTGATCGTGTTCATCAGATCGTGTTTGAACAGGTGAACGTTCAGGAATTAGGTGTTCAGTACAGGTGTGGATGCTATTAATACAAGTTAAAGTGGGCTCATATCCAATGAGACTATTGACATGTCTCATTCTTTACATTTTATTATGATGGAGTAGATTAACTGTCATTTGGTGGGAAGTAAATTATGGTATAGTCTGCGTTCACTCCATAAATCATGACACCCTGCCATACTTCACTTGATAGCACACGATACTTAAAAAAAAAAAGTGTCTGTATTGATGATTATGCACTTGGTGTTACTCAGAGTTGCCTCTAACTTCCGTAGAAAGCTCCTAAGAAGTTTGAAAATTTCAATTTTGTCATTTCTGTCGAATCATTCCATCGTGACTAGCTACTTTTAGCTTAATTTTCTAGTTTGCAAGTAGCTTTTGTCAAGCCAGGAACAGTACCACGCATGGTCCGTGCCTGTAACCCCTCAGAAGCCAGGGCGCCCCCTGCTGGGCTATTTTAATGTGAAATTACTTCCAGATTTTTGTTGTTTTCTTCATGTCAGTCTTTTATTTTGAACATCAGATTTCCCTCATTGTAATATTTTTCTAATTTAATGCGTCTGAGAGCATCAGGCTCATTCAGAACCGGGCTGATAGGTATTAGCTAATCATGTCATCAAGCGACTTGTTGAAATATTGATCTGTAAATTATTTCATATTTATTATTTCAAGCTCTTCTCAAGATTAAAACCCAGAATTAAAGCAAGTTCGAACCAGTGAGGTAACGTACAAAAAAAGTGGCACGTTACAGCAAGCTAGATGTTAAGCTAGGTGACTCGTTATTCATATTCGTTTAACGTCTCGTTCTCCACCCCAACCTGAAGAATATCATTTTAAAATATTTACAAAAAAAATAACCTGTGGTCCCTCGTGTACATGGAAACTTTTTGTCTGTTGCTCCAAGTTGTTGTAAACAACTTTTCATGTACACGTGCATGATCCCCCGTGTCAGTGGTTACGAGTCAAACCTTCATCTATGTCTACTTTTATTTTGTTTGTTGGTTAACGTAACAAAGACCAGTGGTTCTTAAATTATTGTCCAGATCCCAAAAAGGCTCCTGGCAGATGTTCCTGCTGATATTATTTTGTAAAATTTAGGTCTGAAGCTGCAATAGTTTGAGAACCTCTGGTGCAGATTTTTGGGAAACGATCGAGCAGAAAAAGATGTACACGTGTCGTCACTGACATCGTGTATTCTTTTATGAGGTTTGCAATGGAGACGATTGAAGCGATCAACCAGATCTTTATCCATTGTATAATCAATACCGGAGAGTTTCAATCGATCTGTATGTTTTTGTCGTGTGTCAATTCAGCTTCATGAGTTGGATTGAGGTCATGGACAGTCTGCTGGATGTCAGCCAGTCCATGTTGTAGTTTGTTGGCAAGTTTTTATTTTTGATTTATGTAGCTGACAATTTCAAGAATTAAAATCACGAGTGAAAGAGATTTTTTGGAAAAACAACTACAATTTGACATGTATGGAAGCAAAGAAAGGCTCATTTTTATAAGCAAGAACATAATCGATTTTAAATTTTAACTACCCTTCAATATTTATTTCTGAAAAACTCCACTGAGTTTGTAGCATTTAAATTTTTCTAAAAGTAAAAAATATATTTACCTATGTTTTTTTTGTTAATTTGTTTACTTGTTTGTTTGTTTCAGGAGACATAAAATTAAAATTTAAAATATATTTTAAAAAGAACTGAATCAAAGTTGCTCTGTTGTAAATTTGATTTTTTTTCTCTCTGTCATTCATATTTTTGTACTTTTTTAAATTATAGGACATTTACCTTGACTTTTTTGAAGCTTTTAATATTTTTTTAAAACATAATTAAACTAATTTAGGCCTTTTTCTGCTTCCGTACACCCAGTCAAAGTCATAATTCACCTGTTTAGATCTCCTAACCTGTTTGTGTTTCTTTTCTTGAATGTTCTAAACTTTAGGAAGGTTTTGCTGTTTTGTTGTGTTTTTTTTTGTCTCAGATTGTTTTTGCTTGAGTTGCTGCTCAAACGGAGGTCATTTTTTTTTTCTCCAAAATGGCCTTCCTCACATCTGTAGTTTAGTTTGTCTTGTGTTGTTTGCTCCAACAGTGAACTTGTCAGACTTCACACTTGAAGTGTTGACTGTTGGGAAAAAAACCTTTCATATTTCACATTGCAATACATTTACCTCCTTGAAGCTGCAGGATTAACTGTGTTTACTTTTTCCATTCACAGTCAGGCCTCCGACAGATTTGAGGTTTAAGATTTTAAATGAGAACACAGTGCAAATGATGTGGAGCAGACCACAGTCGAGGATACAGGGCTACAGAATACAAGTGACCTCAGACACAGGTGGGTGCTCATTAAACCTGCAGGTTATGTCCTGCCGAGCCTGTAACATTACAAGTGTCATAAACTCTCTCAGACATCAACCT
Organism: Acanthurus tennentii; assembly: GCA_029783805.1. Classification (NCBI taxonomy): domain Eukaryota; kingdom Metazoa; phylum Chordata; class Actinopteri; order Acanthuriformes; family Acanthuridae; genus Acanthurus; species Acanthurus tennentii. The sequence continues at coordinate 18,827,143 of JAPZDZ010000010.1, forward strand.
GCCCGGCAAGACTCAACACTACCTGCAATTATCCGGAGATACTCGCAGACACATTTTTGGCTTCAACAGCTCTAATGATAAAAAAAAAGAGGAAAAAGGAAAACATTATAATGTCCATGGAAAATTGTCAGCATTTAGCTCAGGAGTGAAGATGTCCCATCTGTCAGCGTTCATTATACACATGACATGGTTTTAAAAAAATACCTAAGGGTCATAGCCACCTCTACATGTAGGCCCTATTTTAAATAACTTTAAACTGATTTTTTTTTTTTTTTTTTGCTAAGTCAATGTTAAGCTACAGCATAAAATTACATTTAAGGTACAGTATGACTGCACAAAAGCAGACTGGATTTCTAAAATTTCAAACTTGGCCAGGTTAAAACTACACATAACTCAGTGAAGATTTATGTTCAAGTAAGTGGAGATTTACACATCATTATTAACACACAGACCAGCGCTTCTCTAGAGATAATTTTGAGTTATTTAACCGTTATACTGTTAGCTAGCTAACTTCAGCTAAGTAGCATAACTGACGTAACTGCAGTTTAATGGCCGCCAGGTGCGCGCTAACCGTTAGCGAAGTTAAGTGACCGTTATTCCACTGCTTTTCTTGACAAGCCCCGCCTCGCCTCGCGCTGCCTTTGATTACCCTGATAGTTATGCTAACATGATATAAGCGTTACTCAAGGATGCTAGGTTAAATTAATAATTTTAACCTCAAACGCAGAGTGGGGTCGATCTTGTAAGAAAAGCAGAAGAAACCGTCACAGCTCAGGTAACTTAATCTAAAAGAACCGACTTCAGTTTGTAGATTTATCTTAAATAATTGTTATCTACAATTAGCGAAATAACCTAGCTAACTGACAGAACTAATGTTAGCTTGCGTACCTAACGTTAACGTACATTTTCTAACTGGCAGATGTAACTCTTATGCCGTTACCTTAAGTAGTTTAGTTAGTTAATGATAGTTTATTAATTTACATCCAGTAAGTGTTAAATGTAAGGGCATACTGTCATCTAACTAAACTAATATTAACTGAGTGAAAGAACTATTATTAGGTTTCGTATTTAATGTTACTTTCAATAACTGCCAGGTGAACGTTTGTACTTGGTTAGCTCACTTAAGTTAACTTGGCAACATATGAACCATTCAGATTGAAGAGTAAAGAGTAAAAGAGAGTTAAAACACTAAAAAACGAAATAAAATGCTGTTTAATGATGATGTAAACCAGGAACACTTAAAATAATATTTACAAAAGCTAACTAAATAAAATTTGTGAAGGTAAACAATTCTGAATACTTTTAACTGAAACACAAACTGTCAATAAATAATCCTAACAAATAACTTTTTAAAACCGCAGGTTTATGTTTTTTGACACATCTGTCGCACACAGATTAAAGCAACTAATATTAGATGTAATAGCGAGCACAAAACCATTATATCTCACTTTAAAAGGTTTACTGATTACCTGGTTTTTTGCATTTAAACCACAGAGGAATTTCAGTATTTTCCAAATAAATTAAATGTACATACTTTTAAACATGTAATTTTTACCTGTTTGAATGTTATACAGAGTGCAAGGTATGTAAATAATATCTTTATATATTGAATATGTTCATATTAATCCCATTATCTTTAGAAAAGGCCTTAAAAATCTCCAAACAAGTAGAATCAACACATGAGCAAATTTCTTAAAAAACCTATTGTCTATTCAAAGGGAAGGCTTTTTAATAATTCTTGCTTGACTTAATGGAAGAATTCTCCATTTCAGGGTTTAAATAATGTGTTTTGATTTATAATAATGCGGAAAGTTTTCATTAAATTGAGTCATACTGTTATTATGTGTTTACACGGCTCTTCCAGTCCTCAGGTCAACAGTTGGAATCAAGTTTTTCTGAAGCCCTGTTTTGACTGTTGGAGAAATGAAGTAATGCAATAGTTTTCTAATGGCTTCCCTCTGACTTTGTGCATTCTTGTAGAAGAACCAGCAAAAGAATTTACTCTGCCTGCATCTGCGACTAAGACCTCCATCTCAGACCTGAGTCCAGATGTGGATTATGCTGTAACGATATCTGCATATGCTGGATCAGAGGAGAGTCTACCCATCTCTGGCCAGATCACAAGTGAGTCACAGTGTCCCAGAGTGTGTGTGTGCAAATTAGCACCAGACATCCGACCTAGTGCTAATAAAGTTGCACCTGGTCTATTCTGGCTGAAAGTTACCATGATGACGATGTGCTGCAGTCTGAAAACAAAATTAACTGGTGAAACAACTAAAGACGACATGTACTGAGTGAACAAAATAACAGAAAACCTGACAACCTGACAACATGTGATAGACTAGATTGGGTTTTTGTTATGTGGTCTGCTTTCTACATTATTTGGTCGTCATTTTTTCAGGAGAGTTAACAGAACTTTGTGGAGTTGGCTGCTTAAAAGAGTATGATCCAGGCACATTTTCTGGTTTAACTGTATACAATTTATGCCTATTGTAGAATCTATTATGAAAGGTCATAAGAAGACATTGCGTTATTTGAAAGAGTCATAAGCAGCAAAGTTTTGAACCACTGATTAGATGTTGAAAGAGGCAAAAAGAAGCAGTGAATTCAGCCTTACAACTCTGTATGAGATAAAATAATAGCAGGATAAAAGGCACAAAAGTTTCACGCTCGTATCATTTGACATTACATATAGATCATTAAATGAGTGGTGACCCAGATTTCTGTATCGTAATGGCAACAGTTTGATGGGGACGCCTACTTGGCACAGCTGCAAACACTGATGAGCTGAACTCTGGAGATTCTCTGGAAATCTGTCGGAAACAATGACATCAACTCATTAGTTTTGTCATTTGGGAGCCCACTTTGCACGTTCGTTGTAAATACACGTAGAAAATGTTGCTCAAGAAACGCTCAAATTAGAGAGTAAGTCTCCTGACTGGAAACAAAAGGCAAAATTCGATCCAGCATGAGATCAAAAAGGTTTTTTGAGGATACTTTCAATGACAGCATGGATTTTCTCTAACTTTTGTAATGGTGTTATTGTCTTTCAGTTGAATCAAGTGGCAGCACAAGAGGAACTCCCAAGAAACCAAGCACTTCAGATTCAGTCAGTAAGTCCGTTCGCTCATTTATTTAAACCTTGATTTGACGAGGGATTTTGACTTAGAAGACAATGAATCACAAATGTTGAGGTCTTTGCTTTACCTCGATGGCTTTTTTACTTATTGTTGTCGAACTTTCCTTCTCACTGCTGGGCGTCGTCCTTCAGCGTGAGCTCAGTGGTGATCATGGGTGGCTCCTACCGCACAACACCCTATTGTATAGCAATTATCAAAATTAGGCCATAATGAATCTCTGAAGTATTTGGTCATTGGTTTGGTCTTCTGCCGGCCACTTATGCCAGTATGGGGGAAGCTGCACATGCTCAGTGCGGGGGTTGTAAGGTGGGGCGAGGGGCTGCTGTAGGAGCTCGGGGAGCGAGTTAAGACAGGCCCGGCCCTGAAGTGCTGAGAGAAGTGGAAACCATTACAGATGCTGATTTACAAGAGCGCCGCTGCTGCTGCCCTGGCCCAGTTCTGCAGATGATGACGAGCTTGTGCTGATTTTCCTTCTTTTCATGAGAGGAAAGTCAAAAGGAAACTTCTAGCAAACACAGCAAAGCAGAGTTTCGCCTACCTCTAGAAGTCCTGTCTCTCTACTTAGAAAAGTAAAGTGGTTCAACACCCACTGTGACCCAACAGTAAGGATTCTGAAACAAGTGGAGAAAAATAGTGATGGGCTTCAGACACATTGGGTTCATTTGGAGAAAAACAGTCAAATGTCAATCTTGAGTGACACAGAACTTTTATAAAATAAAACACATTTTTTGTAGGTTAATTGGAATCAAAGTCATATCAACAATGAGCTTGTAAGATACTTTTCCAGGTTCTTATTTGACCTTGAAACCTTGCGGGAAAACTCTTGATTGCAGAAGCTCAGTAACAGGAATTGGTCACAGAAAAATTGGAATGAAGATTTAGACGTTAAAGCTCACTAAAGACTTAACAATTTAATCTTTGCATGATTTTAGAGAAATACCTGTTTTAACAATCAAAATGTCAGAAGTTCTCCTTATATATTAAAGTTATTATACCTTTTTTACTGTTCTGTTTCTGTTTCTGTTTATTATTATTATTATTATTATTATTTGCCTCACTTCACTACCTCTCTCTATGCATTTCCTCCCAGAATGCTCTGTCAGTGCGATTGCCGATGTGGTGTTCTTGGTGGACGGCTCCTGGAGCGTTGGCAGGCCAAACTTCAAGTACATCCGCAACTTTATCTCAGCGGCAGCTGGCGCCTTTCAGATCGGAGAGGACAAAACGCGGGTGGGCGTTGTTCAGTACAGCAGTGACACACGAACAGAGTTTAACCTGAACACACACATGACCCGGCCGGCGCTGCTCCGTGCAATCGGCTCATTGCCGTACAAAGGAGGAGACACCATGACAGGTACGCTGTTAGTGTCCCTTAATGTTTAATTTGTACAGACTCGCTATGAGTATAATATGAACTCTTGTTGTTTCTTGTAATTATAAATCTATTAATTGATTCATTAATTAATTTCTCTGTCTTGCATTTCTCCATAACAACAAATTAAAATGAAAATAGCTGGGATAATAATTCCACTAAGAGACTATTTTAGTCTTTCTAACTGTGCCACATTTGAATGTCTCTGCCTTTCTCTTTGCCTCAGGTGATGCCCTCAACCACCTCCTGAAAAACACTTTCACCGAAGCGTCTGGCACCAGGAGGGGTTTTCCCAAGGTTCTAGTCATCATTACAGATGGCAAATCTGAGGATCCAGTAGAGAGCTACGCCAAGCAGCTCAGGAACAGGGGGGTGGAGATCTTTGTCCTTGGTACGTAGCCAAAACAAGTTTATTGCATTCCACATGCTAACATTTTCCATTTGCATTTAATGCTTAAAACTGTCGTTCACAAGAAAAGCTGCTTGAAGAAATAACAGAAGGTGAATTCCTACAACATTAACATTACAAGCAAGTGATAGCAAGTTTTATGTATGTTTACACTGAGGCTTCACTGTCAGACTTTCCACAAACTCATGATGGAGGATCAGAAATGTGCTGTTGCTGTGGTGTTAAAGAGGACTGGTGGTAAAATACTAATAACAGCTCATCACCTGCAGCCTCTGGAAACAAGTCACTGATTGAAAACTGCTTAGTCAAACATGAAATATGCTTGCAGCTCTTGAAGGACAAACTGAAGTTAAAGACTTAAGTCATCAACATTTGAACTGTGAATCTTGTGCAGAAAGACAGTGATATGTGTTTTGATAACAGGAACACTTTGTACTTGGTGCAAGAGAAGTTTAACCAGCCATCAAAATGTACAAAAGTCTCCAAAAATTAAAATAGTCAAGTACAGAACACACTGATGGACAGTATCAGGGTCAGAGTATTTTCCCATTCTGTTCAGAAAGTTCACAGTGATACTTGACCAAGTCAAACTAGGGATTAACTAGACGCTGTAAAGACTCACAGGTTATTAACAGTGTCACAGTGTTACAAGAGAGAAATGGGATTGTAAAACTGAGTCTGAAAATGGAGTCCAACCAGGACCAAGTTTACTGCCCTCACTGTCAGACTTTCCAGCCAGAGCTGAATTAAAAAAAAAAAAAAAAAAGGCGCTTGGTGTTTTTGTTGCTGATTGGTGGTGAATCCAGTTGGAGAAGTTTTATTATGCTAACGTGGAAAACAAATGTTTCACTCCACATTTTTATAGGTTGCTTATTTCATTCTGTATTTATAGATCTGGAGAAAATTCACCTTTGCCTCTGATAAAGTAATTCTCACATGGAGCCAGTGAATTTAATGGCACTACTAAGAATTCCCTGGTGTTGTCCATTAGCTTAGAATAAGTATATGTCTCTAAAACTGCAGGCGGTAACAATCATAATGGGTACAATGGCACTATTTCCTCATTTTCATAGACTGTTACAGTGTGCATTCATCAAAGCTCAGACTCTGTTTTCTTTGTCTGTTTCAGGTGTTCAGCAGGCGGATGAAGAGGAGATGAAGCTAATGGCCTCCACTCCTCACAGAAATCACATCTACAACGTCGCTAATTTTAACATGATCAAGAATATACAGAAAAAGCTCATTACTCAAATATGTGCTGGTGTTGACGATCAACTCAATTCACTTGTCAGCGGAGAGGAAGGTGAGAAGCAGTGAAAACTTATTTTTACCTGTGACAAATGTCAAATCCATCCAAAATGTTTTGATTTTTAAAGTATTCCATCTTCTGCTATTTCTCTGCACATCATCTTAAAGCAGTGGTTAAACCTTTTCAACTGAATGTAATTTTTGCAGTTGTGGAGCCAGCGGCTAATCTCCAAGTCCTGGAGGTGGCCTCGAAGTCCATACGGCTGACGTGGGATCCCTCTGTTGGAGAGGTTTCAGGTTACAAGGTGCAGATGATCCCCATGATGGCCGGTGCAAAGCGGCAGGAGCTGTATGTGGGATCAGGCCAGACCTCGGTGGTGGTCAGAGACCTTTCTCCATCTACAGAATACCAGATCAGTCTGTTTGCATTAAAGGGCCTGTTGCCCAGCGAGCCCATCACGATCATGCAGATGACGCAGCCAGTTGCAGTATCAGTGGGTGAGTATGATATAATGATGGCACAACTATTAGGTCTGGTCCTCTGTGACAGACATGTACAATTTTGGTTTAATAGATAAATAGATCAATAAAACATTTGCAACTAAGTCGTTGGGCTGAGTCCTTTACAGGAGAATATATGTTATTGTATATATAATGTATATCATTATATATTTTTGTAAACATTTAGTAAATTTGCTCATCATCTGTATTGCAGAGTGTTGGATGATGAAGAGATTTTAAGTTGTTTTCACTAAGTTAAGCTAGTTGCTTCCCACCTTTAGCTGCATACTTAGAAAATAGAAAGTCTTTATCATCAGCACCAAAAAAAAAGATGTGCCATTTGACAGGGCATCAGGTTTGCTGTAATTACCAGTTTCCAGCTCGTAAATACCATTTGCATTAAGTCTTAATTATGACTTGGAAAAACAGATCTCTTTGTAAGTTTCTCCAGTGTGGTGCTCAATAAAATTTTGTGACTGACAAAGTATAAAAACATGGATGCTTCTCAGCAGCCAAAATCTGATGTTAAATGCAAATTAAAGTCTGCCTTTATTACCTCAGTGCATGGTTTGCCAAGGCATATTAAGCGTAAAAACTTAAGTTTAATGTGCTATCATTTAAGCTAGACAAGTACAGCTTTGATTTTTCTTGTTGTTTTTCCAATCTAGAATGCTCTCTTGGCGTGGATGTTCAAGCTGATGTTGTACTTCTGGTCGACGGTTCCTACAGCATCGGCCTGGCTAACTTTGCTAAAGTTAGAGCCTTCCTGGAGGTGCTGGTAAACTCCTTTGACATCGGACCGGATAAAGTCCAGATCAGCTTGGTCCAGTACAGCAGGGACCCCCACACGGAGTTCTATCTGAACACTCACCATGACCTAAATGCTGTGGTCAAGGCTGTGAGGACTTTCCCATACCGCGGTGGCTCCACCAACACTGGCAGGGCCATGACCTATGTGAGAGAGAAGATCTTTCAGGCCAACAGGGGGGCGCGCCCTAACATTCCCCGTGTCACCATCCTCATCACTGACGGGAAGTCATCCGACGCCTTCCAGGAGCCAGCCACCAGGCTGAGGAGTGTTGATGTGGAGATCTTTGCAGTAGGCGTCAAGGATGCTGTACGATCTGAGCTGGAGGCCATTGCCAATACGCCTGCAGAGACCCATGTGTACACCGTGGAGGACTTTGATGCCTTTCAGAGAATTTCCAAAGAACTCACACAATCAATCTGCCTGAGGATCGAGCAAGAACTTCGCAACATCAACCAGAGACGTAAGTAACCTTCCTTTGATCCACTATGCTGATGACAGTATGCTATATTCTTCTTATGAATTCTTCTTTTGAACAATGTAGGAAATGTAGATTTAATTAGTTTTACTCTGGTTTTGCATGAAGTCCTGGGTTGATTCTTGTCACATTGTTTGAATCAGAAAACAAATGAAATCATGTTAAAAACAAGAATCACCTTTATTTGAAGCAGAGTTAGACTGTCACTTGTTATTATTATTTGGTGATTCTTTTAAGTAAGATATAATTTAAAATATGACTATACTGTTACTGTATATGTTTCCATGCACAGGTGGAATGTTAGATTTTTATCACTTGTTTTAACTTCAGTTGTCTTTGGCTGTAAAGGCGGGAATTATAATTACTTGATCTAATTGTGAGGTTAATGCCTCAGGGCTACTGTCTTCAACAGATCTCATTGTAATTTGTTAGGATTTTTGTCACACGAAGTGAAGCAGCTATTAGTCTGCAGGCATTTTCTTTCTTTTAGAAAATTCCGAGTGACTACACCTGTTTATACACCTCACTTTATCCATTGATTACTAATGGGGTAGTTTGCTAATTTAACAGTGATATAAAAAACAAAAATATGCAAAGTAATTCCTGTAGCCAGTTGGAAGTTGTTTTATTTGAATAACCTAATATTCTTTTTAATTCTTACTAGTTTTCATTAAATTTAGAATATGGTTATACTTTTAGAATTGCTGCTAATCCAAACTTTTCTTCAATAGAATTTCATCAATCATGCAGAACTAAAACTCAATTACATGTTTAATGAGAACTTCTAGTCAGATATTATCATTTAGAACATTTGTGATGATTTACACCAACCTTTTAGCAATGAATTACTGCAGCAGTCAGATGTAACTCTACCACCCTTCACTGTGTGGGAGGAAACAGAATAGCACCACCAGCCACCATATGCACACAATTACTTTCATGTCACTTTTCCAAGCGTGTCTATTTCAACTGAACCCTCCTTTTTGCTTCAATGTGTTAAACACATGTCCACTGTTTGATCTTTGAGGGGCAGAGAGAGTTCCTACTTGTGGAAATATTAGAACTGGGTCAAGAAGTGTTTGCAGAGATTTCTTTGCATTTGTTAGCTGAATTACCGGATGACTCGCTTATTACCACAGCAGGGCAATCCTGACTGTCAGGTGTGTTGTCCATCATGCATCTGTAAACAAAACCTGACTTTGAATTGAATTCCCTGTGCTGAAAACTTTACCCCCCCCTCAAACATGTGGATGTTTAAACAAGCAAGAAGAGTTACTACTCGCAAATACTATTTCACCAAGTTAAAGCCAAATATTAATCACTCTGTTACTCTGCCAAAAGCAGTTTCCAGGTCTGCCAATGTTGAATGTGACTCACACCGGCTTTGATCGACTATTATATAATTCTTATATAATAATGACTTTATGTCAACAAATAGAAGTGTTCAGGAGCCCAAATGAGCAGAGCGGCCTAGGCTTTTATGCAACATATTGGCTCAGAGAGCTCCCTCAGGGGAGTTTCACTGCGGACGCCTTCCTGATGTTTGTTTAAATTAATAGAGCTGTCAGAACGGTTGTAGATTGTACATCTTTATTAAATGACGTGTAGGTTAGTCTTCCTACCCTCTGGATTCCTTCATTTGCTACTGTTAGCTTTTTTGGAAGGGAGTCTTGTTTTTTTTTCATGCAGTGCAAACCCAAGATAAAGGCTGAGCTCAGTTAGCATCAACCTCGATGATCTGAATTTTTCTGCCACTGATCTTTAAAGTCAAACTCCCTGTGAGCAGAGTTTGGAATAAAAAGATGCTTTGGAAAAAATAATGACCTACTTCAGGTTTTTCACCTGACAGGATGACCTGACTGTTGCACAGCTCAAGCCCAGTTCAGACCCAAGATTTGCAGTGAGACCAAACCATCATTCACATTTGCCATCACCCTACCTCTCTTTTTCACTTAACCAAACACTACTGAGGCACTTACTTCAATGAGTTTAAACTTTTCATGAATATTTGGTCTGAACTGGGCCTTAGACTATTGGATGGTTCTTTAAAGTAAATTGTTGAGTGTAAAAAGTAACTAAAAGATAAATTGCAGACTTTGGTGAATCAGCCACCCAGGACTGTATTTGGTCTTTGTGGGGACAATGTGCAGCAAAAAAACATTGCTGTCTACCATTAAATCTTTAAGGACGGAACTCATAAAGGGAACTTTTAAGAGGACTGTATTAGCAGAGTCAAACCCACGGCACACCAATCAAACATCCTCCACAAACACAGACAAACAGATGCTTGTTTGCTGTGCCATGGCTGTCTCTCTTTGCTTGAGAGTATTTGGAGATGTTTGGTCAGATTTGACATGTTCAATCCATGTTTGTCAGTGTTTGATAAAGTTTAGTCAGTTTGCAATGCTTTCAAACCCTGACATTACACATATAGTAAGAGTAGCCATGGCAACGCAGCTAATAAATGGCCAGTATTAGCCGTAAACTCACCCAAACAGCTGTGTATTTGTCACTGTTGTCATGTTGATTGGGGTTTGGCTGAAATGGCTTTGTTTTGGTTTTGAACCAGATGTGTCTTCATTTTCCAGCTCCCTGTTTGCTCCTGATTTTCTTCGGTTTTTTACTTGCATGTCTTAAGACATCTTGAAATTAACTGTTTCAAATTGGATCGTTGAAATCAACTCGGCAGAACACTCGAATTAGAGCAGTGAGTTTACACATTAAATGTGTAGATGACCAATATCTGAGTGTAGTGTCTTTGACTATTTATGGCTAAAAAGTTGTGTTTTTTTCTTATGGGTCAATTTAATTTGAGTGGTGAGAAGTGGTTGAGTTTTTTTCCATGTTAGTTTCGTCCTGTTGATTTTTACTCAGTCACATGTTTCTTTTACATTGCCGATGTTAAAAATCACATATGGATTTGTAATGCTGGAACGTCAGTCAAAAAGAAAGCAGTTGTAGTTGTTCCACATCTTAATCTGGGTTTTCTTACCGAAATAAAACAACAACAACAACAACATAATACTACTGCATAAATGTATAAAAGGTTATCTAAAATATTAATCTGCATCTGCCTGTAATCTGATTCAGTATGAATATGACTGATTTTAAGATTTTAGATTTGAATCATTTTTCAAGTTTTCAGAAATTCTACTTTAGAGTGTCTCTGCCTGTGCCGACCTTTACATTTGTTACCTTTCACTCTCTCCAGGACTCGTCCAGCCGAAAGACCTGTCCTTCTCAGATGTCGGCCCCAGAAGCTTCATGGCCTCCTGGGACATCGACTCCACCACAGTTGAGTCCTATTTGGTTCAGTTCAAGCCGGCAGATGATGAAGATGGGCACTATGTGTCAATGTCTTTACCAGGGCTCACACGCACCACCATCATCCCCCACCTAAACCCACTCACCCGTTATGAAGTCAAAATTTATGCTCAATATGACAAAGGGGACAGTTTGCCTGTGACCGGCTATGAGACCACTTCAGAAGGTACTCATCTTCTCTTATGACATTAGTCCTTATTTAGGTTGGTTAACGGAGGACGTAGCAGTAACACATTCTCATTTGTTGCAGAACATGGCGCCGTGCAGAACCTGAGAGTATCTGAAGAGACCACAGACAGCTTCAGAGTATCATGGCAGCCAGCTCCAGGAGATATCACTCGCTACGGGTTGACCTATGCACCGGCTGGGGACGAGGGTGCAAAGTTAGAAACAACCACTGTCGGCACTGAGACGACAATTGTGCTGCGGGAACTTCAGCCTCAGACCACTTACCGCGTCACCGTTGTTCCTGAATACAAGTCCGGCCCCGGAGTGCTGCAGCAGACTGACGGCACCACAAAAGAAGGTGACTGTGGTTTCATATTATATTAATACAAATTGAAAGTGATCACTATTTAGGGTGGAAAATGTCCTCTTTCAAAGAGTTCAACACTGTTTGCAACAAAACTGTCTTAATATTCAAACTCAGTCCAATAAGAAGACATGCCATTTTATCATCCTTCAGATCCATACATGTTAATTGTTTCTTTTGATAACAAAAGTGGAAACTATCACTGCATTTTCTGACTGTAATGACATAAGATAATGTAGTGCCATAAGTCTATGAAATATTGAGAAAGAAAAACTGCCAAGTGTCCAAATATTTAATAGATAATGATGATGAACGGAGCTCCAGTGTTTGAAGGTTTAAGTAGGTGGTGGATTTTTGTTTGAAAATAGATTTTGGGCCAGAACTTAAAAGGATAGTTTGGAATTTTTTTAGTGGTGTTGTATGAGCTGCTTATAAATGGTAGATAGCACTTTAAAACAACTGAACAATTTCCTTTATATAAGTGTACCTTTAAAATTGCAAATATATAGGATGAAGAAAGCATTCTTGGGTCTAAGTCCAAAGGCTCAGTGCTGACATCCTCATTGACCCTAATTTGTCCACACTGTTTTTCAAAAGAGACATCGTCTTCCATGTGACGTTTGCTTTCATTCCAAAACTGCCTGGGAGTGTCAGGAGTCGACACATTTTTGACCCCAGTGGAAAGTGAACTCTGCAGTGTTAGTACAACCTGCCACCCATAGAGCTCCTCGTCTGATCTGTCCTGCCTTACAGGGAAAGGAATGAAAAACAGACAGAATTGCAGAAAGCTTGGAAGTGGGTCAAGATGTACTCAAAGGTGATAAACAATGAAGAAGGAAAGTGGAGGAGATTTCAACCCTCCAGATTCTGGACAATGGCTTTTAGAAACTTCCATGATCTTTTGTAGATTATCTCATTGAGAAAATTCCAGAGGCGGCTGTTCACTTCAGCAGTTTTAGGGAGGAATTACGAATCTTCCAAAGATTATCTTTATTGAGCCAAAACATGAAGGACACAGCTGGACATAAACAAATTTTATTTCTGTCTGCCATGGCAACAGCATGTCTCGCCGTGTCTGAGTGTACCGCTCCCCTCCTGGTTCTTCCTGCTCCCTCTGACGGTGCAGCTGCTTGTCGTCCAGATTCTCTTTTTTTTGTTTTTGATGGTTTATAAAAGAGGCAGGATTAATCCCAGCTTGCACCTCTTTGACATGAAACACCCAGCTGGCTCTCAGATGGATTTATGTTTTTCCTCCCCCTGCATGGTTAACAATATTGTTCCCATGACAATGTTGGCTGTGCCATGACTTTATCTCAAAACTATGAACTGATGCAGTGGCCTTGAGGATTTGTAAGAGTTGCCCTTTTGCTTGCAGTCTTTTCCATTGAGCTCTGTGGGGAAAAAAACTTCACTCAGATTTTTTCAATTCTTTTTTTCTGACTGCTTTTTTGCCAAAAAAAGAAGTGTATTTCGCTTAAAATTCATGACATTTTCATCACTCAGTAGGAAAAAACATGGTCAGGCAGATGCAACAATAACACATTTCACAGTAACACTCAGCAGTACGCGTTGACACCAGGGAGTTGAACAGAGGTCATGAGTCACTGCTTTATTTTAACAATTATTTTTCAAAAGGCTAATTGTGTGAACAAGCTGTTCTTACAGTAATTCATATCTTGGTAGCAGCCCAACGCAAACACACTTTTCTACTGTGCAGCTCAGCCAGAGCAACTGGGAGTTCAGTGTCTTTGTCAAGAACACATCAGTTAGAGTAATATTTATCCATTTATTTTCCAGTAAAGGACATGATGCACATATATTAGTCCATAAGCCTGCTCGTCTGCTGTTTCTCCATGGTTGGCCTGTGGATTACTGTGGTCCCCAAAATGCAGCGATACTGTGTTAAACATATGTGAAACAGTATGTGATATTTTGCCAATCCTTGTAATATATATACTCAATTGAAAGCAGAACAAAGACAATATATTTAATGCCTCAGCTTAATTTAATATAATTTAATATATATTTAACGCCTCAGTGAACACAGTTGGCTTGCAAATGATTGCATCCTGTTATTTTATTTGTTTCTACATAGTGTCAAGAATTCTTTGAATTCAGGTTTGTAGTATTGAAGGAGATTTTTTTTAAAATAAGGGTGTAAATATAGTTTTTCCTTTGAAAATCTAACATGCTTACTATTTTCCTTAATAAATTAAGAAATATTAGGTTGCATAAGGTGCTTAACTCATTCCAAAATATCAATAAAGGCTGTGAAAAGCAGCCTGAGAACTGGAAAACACATGGCTAAATAATCTGAATGCAGCTTTTTAAGGTGGAGACATAAAA
>JAPZDZ010000010.1:18920329-18938469 GCA_029783805.1 Acanthurus tennentii
CAGCATTCGATCACCAAATGACCAAAATCTGTGCAGCTCAGTCAGAATCTATCAGAGCCCATCAGGCTGATCTTCTGTTCAGAGGAACAAAGCTGCTTCTTCAAGACGTCTGAACTCCTGATGTTTTGATTTGATATGAGCGAGTCCAAGTTTACAACATTGATTTAGTTTACGAGGAGATTAATGTACATTAATTTCTCCTCTGAGTGCCTTTTTTTTAGGCATTTTGAGAGTAAAACAACCAGCTGTAAACATCTGTTGAGTTGAGAGCAGTTAGCAGATCTCAGTCTCGCAGAGCGCTGATGTTCAGAGTGAAAAGGAAGAAGATCTGGTGATTATTTATAGGCACTAATAACATAAAACTGGCACAAATGTAACCAACAATTTTACAACATTGTAGAGTCATTCTCTTCTGGTTTTGCCCTTCATCCTTCACACTTCAACACCTACGTAAAACATTTCTGGTCTTTCTCAGGACCTCTGTGAGGCTAAAAAGAGGAACATTAGTTAGCAAGCGGTTAAATATTTGGCCAGCAGCAGCAGCTACAGTATGAGATTTGAAAACGCGGCACAGTGCAGGCTGTTGTTCAGCGGCCGGACTCTGGCCTTTCTCAACGTGAAGCTTTCTCACTTCAGTCCCAGCAGAGATCTCCAGAGACACTGTAACAAGCGAAGCTTTGTCTGAGCGCAGCACGTCTGCAGCTGCTCGTCCAGAAGATTTTTGAAAAGGATTCAGCTGGTGGATTTTTATCTGACTCGCTGCAGAATGAGGGCAGCTGCTTGATTGAGCTGTTTTGCTGACATTTTCTAAATGATCCAAACTGAGGCCGTCAGTTTGGACTCAGAGGAGAAACCTCCAGCAGGAGTTTCACATCCGTCTGAAAGAAAACGTCCTGTGTGACCTGATGAATCTTCAAAGAAAGTCCAGTGTGACCAGTCAGCTGTCAACATCAGCAACATAGTGAACAGTGAAGAAATGTAGTGAACAAAAAATGAGAAAAAATAATCACCCAGGCTGCTTCACTGCAGCAGATGGAGAAGCTCCAGGAAACATCTCTGCTCTTCTCTTTGTCTTATGCAACGATCTCACCTGTAGGAATGTTGTGCAAACGGTTGTCAGAGTCAAACGCATCTGAAATATTTTTCCAAACAATGTTTCACTTTGAAAACACCTGAGACCTTCTGAGCTGCGTTCTCGTTCTCAACACCTTTTGAAGACACTCCCTCACAGTTCATGTCATGACTGTTGATGTTTCATATTTTGATCTGTGCCTGTATGAAAACATCTGCTGCTGATGAAGTGATATGGATGCGTTCAGATGTTAGCTCTGCTCCAGCCTTCAATCGAAGTTAAATTAGCTGAAACTTGGATCTGATGTTCTTTGGCTTGTGTGGCTCAGTTCCTTCAGATCCTGTCTGATGGTTCCTCAGTAACTCTATTCATGTTTAAGTTGTTCTTAAAGGTTGAACTGTGTTTTTTTTTTTCTCCATCAGAGAGACGAGCTGAAGTGTCCGTCTCTTCCCAACGCCTGCACCTGCACCTCAACCGGCAACGGGCCTCCAGGACATCAGGGACCAGTGGTAAGAATCACCTGAATCCTGCTGATTTTAACTCATTCACAGACTGACTGTAACTTCAAGTTTAGTGCAGTTCAGAGTCTCTGCAGCCTCATACTCCAGTGTTTCCATATCGTAGGACTCCTGTTTTCTTTCCACTTCTTTTCTGAGGAAAGTCTTGCTCTTTTTAAAACCCCATTATTTGACAGCTCAGCCCCTCAGCTTGAAATAATGTTTATAAACTAAATGGTTTTGCCAAATGCGTTTTGGAGGAAACATAACTTCTGCCTGGATTATGTTGACTGGCAGCACTTTTTTCCAGCCCAGGAGGTGCCACGTTCTCAGACCGCTCTGGATCTCAGGCGGCCGCCATGGATGTGAATATTCTGACACAAAAGACTGCAGCTTTGTTTAGGTCGTAGGTTTAGCAACAAAAATCTATTTCATTAGCTTTGCGATCCTGTGAGGTTGATCACTTTGAAAACCTGCAGTCTGCCGTCGGGCCGGAGACTCAGGTGTGTTGTGCTGAAGCAGCTGATGTAACTTGGAGTTTGAAGCCGTCAGCAGAGAAGAAGAGCAGCTGCAGAGTTTACTGGACCTGTGGAGAACCATGTGATCCCTCAGACCAGCTTTTAAGCTTTTAAAAGTTTCAGTTTTTGGTTATTTTACGTTCAGTCAGGGAACCTTTTTCACATTTAACTCGTAATTCTTCTGTTTCTTTACATACTTTTTCTTAAATGGTTTTATTCGTGGTGGAACGTTTTGCCAGTGCGGTGCTACAATTCACAGCATCTGTAAGGAAAAGCTTTCCTGTCAGGTTATATATGGTTATTTATATTCTGTATGTTGTTCGAGGGAAAGTATTTCACCCTGAAGTGCATTAACGAAGGGGAACGTCTGTGCAATGCCTCATAAAACCCCTTTAAGAGGGGGAGAAGGTAAACTGTGGTGCAGCGTGACGGAGGCCGGGCCGTCTGACAGCTGACAGATAAACCTGCTCTCCTCCTCCGACTGCACCGATGTCAGGCCGGATAAGGCCGCTGTTACGAGGTGTGACTGACAAGTTTGTGGCCGAAGGTAGAAGGAGATAAGTTCTCCAGCTCTCGTTCCACGCACACGCACTTTCACTCTGAGCGATCACACAGCAAGTTTAAAGTTACTAACCTCAGTGGTTTTTGTGTTTCGGGTGATTAGACATTTTTTAGGAAATTATATACCGTCGACCTTCGTGCATTGACCAGAAATGTCTCCCTCAGACTGTTTCCTCATCCTCAAGATGAAGAAGGAGCTCAGTGATCATCTTTTAGGGTTAGGGATGATGTCAGCAACTATGTTTTTGACCAAAACCTTGAGATTTAAGACTCTGATTTCTATACAGAAAGGATCCACGTGCTCCATAATCTCAGTCAGTCAGCCAGTTGATGTAACTTCACAGACATGAAGCAGATAAAAAGTTTAAGTGTTTGAAAAAGGATATTTGTGACTTTTCACTTACTGAAGACTTTAAACTTTCAGGGGTTTGAAGATTGACTCTTTTAAAATCTTGAATAATTGATGCTGACGAATAATGTTGTTGCCTTAATAATGATAAATGTCCCCCCTCCTCTTCCTCCTCCTCCTCTTCCTCAGGGTGCCCCCGGCAGCAAAGGTCCCCGTGGTGAAAGAGGAGAGTCGGGTGCTGTTGTGAGTATCTTCAATTAAAAACCCTCCTCTCATCCGTCTCATTGTTAAAACCTTAAATGAGCAGTGAAGAAAAAACCCTCCATGACGGTCGGAGCTGGATCTGACTCTTCAGCTATCGGCTCTCCATGAAAACAAAAGACTGTTTAAAGAACAAAAGCTTTGAAGAGCATCGGCACATCTGATTCCACTTACTGAGGCAACGGTTTGCTTTTTCTCCCTGATACGAAGGAAGGTTCTCCTCCTCGTCTCCTGTTGGTCCTTTTCACAGAATGCAACAGAATTCAACTTAAACTGGGACTCGAAACATCAGCAGATTAACAAATTCCTCCTGTCTGAATATTTCTGATCTGGATTCTTTCCTTCTGCAGGGACCGATTGGCCCCCGTGGAGACGGTGGACCACCTGGGCCCATGGGTCTGCCCGGCCCTCAAGGACCCATCGGACTGTCGATTCCAGGAGAGGCAGTAAGTGTATAAACACACCTGACACACACACACACACACACTCCCTGCTCGGAGCCACACAGGAGAAAAGCTTTCTAGCACCTCCACCATAAATCCCAGGATGCCTCGACACACTGGAGGGGGATTAATTTGAGATTTATGATGGAGAGAATTTACAAGTTGGGGAGTTTCTGTGGCAGAGACTCACATTCCTCCGTGTCTGAGAGGAAGATGTGATACCAGAAAGACCTGAGACCTCAACTTCTCTAAATGTTCATAAATCACAGTTTGGATTTCAATCCGAGATTAAACAGACATGATCCGTCTGTGGGGGGGGGTCACATGGGACCGACAGTAGCATCACAAGTATCACAACGTTGATGGAAGCTCATTCTCAGTTTACACTCACTTGAGTGTTTTGTGCCACCGAGTCAAAGCTCTTAACAAGATGGAAACCAGGTTCTCAAAGAGTTAAACTCAGATGAGAGTTGAGCTGTTACATCTGAATCTCTTCATGCTGGATGAAGAAACATCACGTGAAGTTTCTTCTGCTGTGTATCTGATCTTTGAGTATTTTTAGAAACGTTCTGTTCATTCATGTTGTTGTTTCCTGCCTTCAGGGCCGCCCTGGACCAAAGGGAGACCCCGGTGACTCCGGCTTACCTGGACAGAAGGTAAGTGCAGCTCTGGTTTTAACAGGTTTTAGGATCTTAAACAGGAAACAGGAATAATTCATAGTTTGACTACTAGTCTGGCGTCCGGCTGGACTCGGATGCTTTTCCAGTCAGGGGGGATTCAGAGAGACGAGGGAGTTTTTAAATGTACTTCAGAATCAAAATTCTGCTGAGAAAGAGCCAAGAACAAGTCACCTTGATAAAAAAGTGCTGGTTAGTTGTGGGCCGGCTGTCAGCTGCTACATCCTCCTCTTTATGTAAGTTGTTTTATCTGGGAATAAACAAGGAGCTGCGATCCAACCCGGGACTTCAGGGTTTGGAAGTCAGAAACTACACGTAAGCTTCTGAAGCAGCAGTTGGCCTGAAAGTAAAGAACCTCGCAGGTGACTGCTGAAGCTCTGAGTCGTCTGAAGACAGGAAGAAATGTGTGTCTGAGTGTCAGAGATCAGGTGTCCTTCTGATTTCTTCTGGAGGGAATTAGTAAGTTTTTATGGGGCTGAGAGATGGAAGTCAAAGTTTCCTCCATTTACTTGAAAGCTTCTGTCTCTTTATTACTGCAGCATCATTCAGGGACGTTTACAACATGAAATATAAAGTTTTTAAAGAGCACAAAACCACGTAAATGTCATTTGGAAAGGAAAAAAGGCAGAAAAGGTTAGAGGGTTCGGTTCAAGCTCATCAGAAGACAAATGATCTCTGAATGTTGGAGGAACTGAGGAAAAAAAGTGTCTCTTCAGGCTCAGTGACTCTCTGAAGATCCATGATGATCCATTAAATCTGTTTATAGGAGCAGTCTCAGGTCTGTCCGCTCCGCTCTGACCTGTGGGGTTCGTTTCCTCCTTTAATCTTTAACCTCTGAGTTCTGCTCCACTGGATTTTAAATAAGTTCCACTTTAATGCAGAGTGAGTCTTTTCATCCTGCAGGGATGCAGCAGAGATCCGTTTTCCTGTTTTTACTCGGTTTACATCCAACAGCTAGTTCCTGTAACAACTGATGCCAAACAGACTCATGGCTCTGGAACGTTTTTATTCAGGGTTTCCCCAGTTTGAGTGGAGGTGCTGAGCCTCGCCTGCTCTTTCTCCAACATCAGAGGCAATTACACATTTATGAAACATGAAATACAACCTCAATGAAAAACAGGTGATTTTACATCCATAAACAGAAAGTTTGTGTGAGGCGTAATGTGCAAATGTTGGGTTTAATGTTTGTTTGAATACTTGAATAATAGTTTTTGGTTGAGTTCTGGTCTTTTTGTTGTCAGCAAGGTGCAAATAACAGATAATCCTCCCGCCTGTTATTAAGTAAAAAAGAATGAAGGAAGGAAATCAGACTCATGGTGCTTATTTTAGACTCAATGGGCAGCCATGTTGGATTAACACGTCTCTGCAACAGCATGTTAGTCAGTCACACAAGGTCCAGTTTCACAATGTTACAACTTTTTTTTTTTTAACTCCCCACCTTTAAACGGCCTGAGCCACAAAAAGCAAAAGTTTTGAGCTTTTATAACTTCAGACTGCAACAATTTGACCCCCCTGCCCATCCAGAGGAACAAGCAGAGACACAGTGTTGGAACAGAGCATGTTAACGGGGATCAAACCTGCGAGCACAGCCCGCTGCCTCCATGCACAGAGTGCAGAGCTGAATCATGGACTCTCTCTCTGCACGTGGTTGGTGTTGATGAAGTGGAGCGGCTGCAGGTGAACATGCTGCAGCAGATGATATAGCTACATGCATTTAATGACTTGCAGACCACGCGGGCTCTGGTTTATAATGGCCAATAAAACAGATCTGGAATATATTATGTTCCCTGTAAACGCTACGCCGAAGCATCAAAGACCAGAGAAGACTGACAATAAAAAAAAGTGAGCAGCAGAGTTTCAGAGCAAATGAGCACAAAAAGAGATTTACTACACAGAAGTTTAACAAACTGGTTTGAATGGTTTTCTCAGAGCAGAGTTCACCTTTTTTTTTTTCTTTAGTGCAGAAATAAAAGTTGCTTTCTCGTGTGTTTGCAGGGTTCACCTGGTCCTCCGGGTGCTGGCGGCCCCATCGGACCAGCTGGAGTGAGGGTGAGCAGACAGGCTGCTGTTAATGGCAACCATGCTTTTTGAATCCTGCAAACATGAACAGTATCAGTTCAGCTCCTCACTCTTGTATTTTCAGGGCCCTCCAGGAAAGGATGGACCTGCTGGACCCAGAGGCCCTGTGGGGCCCATGGTAAGAGTTTGGTGGTTTGTGGGGACACCTGGGAGCTCGGCCGCTCGGCTCAGCACGTAAACGCAGCTGAAGCGATGAAGACTTTAAATGCCTTGCTCAAGGACAAACTGGCGTTGGTTTTCAGAGAGCAGAAAACATGACTCAGCTGTTCCTCCACCCACATTTACAAGCTGATGGTGTTGATTGGACTTGAACTTCCTGATCACACAGACTCTCAAAACATGATGATTATCAAGATCTGCTGAGGGTTTTATGAAACAAGCTCTTTGTTCGGGAAATATTTCCAGAGTAGATGTTTTTTTACTTTAATCTGAATGTAATAACTTTTCATCTTTTTTGCCTCGGACTTGTGACCCAGTGGTACTTTATTCTGACTGGTTTGACTGGTTTCTCTGTCTGCTTGCAGGGACCTCCAGGATCTCCTGGAATACCAGGTGCTGCAGGAAAACCAGGAAACCCTGGAGACACCGGAGCTCCTGTAAGTGTCCTCAGAGTCCTGGAGGTTGTGGAGAAAAGTTTGACTTCAAACAGCTTTTCAACTAAACGGGTTCTGTTTTTGTGTTTTTAGGGTGCTGCCGGTCCAAAGGGAGACAAAGGAGAGAGAGTGAGTACATCAACACTTCCCAACACATGAGAGTCTGAATAAGATGCAGGAAACACTGTAACAGTTCATTTAGGATGAATTTTATTCACCAAGCATGATGAAATATTGTTTGCCAACATGGAAACTAAGAGCCAGTTGTTCCTCATGTTGCCTGTTCTGCTCTCACAGCACAGAGATCCAAACATCACAACACAGGAATTATTTTATTAAAAAAACTAGTTTTCAGGCTTTAGATCATTTCACAGGTGATGCAGTTTACAAGGTCATGTTTCCGGACATCCAATCAAACATGAGATCAGCAGATTAGATTTACTGTGGGACAAAACGCTGATCGATACAGAGAGCAGCCGGACAGTCAGAATAACAGACACTGCAGAGTTTGGAGCTTTGAGCCAGAAACAGTAATATTTTAAAGGAAACTATTTAGACTAAAGAAAACTGAGACATAAAATCCTCCACAGATCTTTATGATACATCCTTCCTCTTTGTACGCAGGGCGACTTCGCTCCACAGAACATGATGAGATCGATTGCCAGACAAGTTTGCGAGCAGCTAGTAAACTGTAAGTGGTCCATTTTTTTCCCTGATCTCCATCTAGAAATATTTCTGGCTCCGCTCGGCGGCCAGACTCCGAACAGGCTCGTCCATCAGACGGTGACTCAGCCGCTTACTGTTCTGTTCCTTCTCCTCCTCTGCAGCACAAATGACTCGTGTCAACACGTTACTGAACCAGATTCCCAACGGCATGTACGCCAACAATAAACCCGGCCCCCCAGGACCCCCCGGAGCTAATGGCAGGCAGGGACCCCGCGGAGAGCCGGGAACCGCAGGAAGAAACGGTTTCCCAGGAAGTCCAGGTTCACCCGGCCAGCAGGGAGAGAGAGGTACGACTAACGATCTGTGCAGGAGGAGACGGAGGGTTTTAACAGTTTCCTCATTAGGAGTCGACAAAATAAACCTGAGCTGGAAAAATGTGTAAAATGGGAGCACGGAAGGCAGAAGTGGGATTATTTAAACCAGAGAGAGTTTATTTAAAAAGCACAAAACCATCACATGATGCTTTTGAGGCTTAAACAGCGTGAAGTAATCTGTTTTTTACACTTGATCCATTAATGTGCTGCCATGTAAGGGATCATTTACTTTTCCTCAAATATTACATGGAATTGTACATGACAGATAGTTAAGTTACACTTAACACTTTCAGGATAAACTCATCACATGGAGTTCATCCCACAGGAGCTTTTTTCCAACAGTATGAAGTTGGTTTGGAGACGCTGAGGCTTTTTTTCCTTCACTGATTCTTAGTGTCACATCAGTGTTTACAGGACGATCAGGAATCAGGATTCTTCCCGACAGCAGTGAACATTCATGAGTTTGTGCAGAAAAATCTCCACATCAAACACTTTTATAGTTTTGGCTGCAGCACTCTGAGGAATGAAACCGACTGTGAGGTTCAAGTGTTTCATTCAGTCCCAGTGTTGTAGCTTGTTTATATCCACGTTGGTGTTTGACTTCAGCCCTCTTATGGTCTCACAGTTTTAGGACAATTCAGCAGGACATTGATCCTAAACACACGGTCAAGAAGACTTTTTTATGCCCAAACAATGAAGCTTTTGTGTGTTTGACCTGGTTGAGGACACACTTTAGGCAGACAGCCAATTGCAAACGAGCAGGAAATGAAGCTGGCTGCAGTACAGAGGACCATCAGAGGAGATACGAGTGTGTGCTGAAAGTCTATACTCTGTTTACTCCAATTTACCCAAAACACTTCGACTAAAAGGATGCAGTTCTTCGGTTCATCTCATGCGGATGAGCTTCAGTCTCAGTCATAATCCAGATCCAGTGGTTTTAATTACAGCCAGAAATGACTGAAAGCACGTTTCTGTTCTCATGTATTCATCTTTTTATAAAACACAAAGCAGCTCAGAGTTTTAAAATTGACCTTTGACTACAATAATTACTGACTGACTCGGAGACCAGTGAGGAAAAGATCTTTGTTCTTCAAGTTTTGTTAAGAATGAATTAAACTGACGAACTGACCACAGAAGGAATCATATCATTAGTTATTTAACTGCTTGTTTCTGTCCATCAAGTTTCCTGTTTGTCATCAAAGGCAGATCCTCCTCACTGATCTGCAACGTCAATGCTTCTCACCAAACATCTGATCCTGTTTCCTTCAGGTCCTCCAGGAGAGAAAGGAGAGCGAGGAGTGTCAGGAGTCGGACAGAAGGGACCAAGAGGACCTCCTGGTATGTTAATGGCTCTGTTTTAATCTGATGATCTAATCTCTGAAAGCACAGCGCTCATGTAAACATTTAAACCCCAAGAGCCCAAAGAGTTTAGAACACCTTCATCACTGGCTCAAGTCAGATGATCAAACTGAAGCTGATGTTGCTCCGAGTTCATCCGTCATTTAACTGCAGGTGAATGAAGTGAACATGTTTTTTCTCAGAGTGAACAGAGTCGCAGCGAGCCGTGAGAGACAGTCTGAGATATTTATCTGTCAGCCGGCAGCCTGTCTGAGAACCACTTAACCCCGTTACTCCAAACCCTGTAATATTCAGCCAATCACACGCTGACGTCCAGCACCCAGACGACAGACACACAACTGAGGGACAGTCCAGACTGAAGAAGACGTTAAAAGACTCTCTGAAACAAACAAGGTCAAGTTGTGCGAGTTGGAGCGGAGAGGGAATGTTCTTGGAAGAAGAAGTGAACAGTAGTAGAGGAGGAGGAAGACATCCATCCACAGCACGAGCAGAGGACGGCGAGGAGGAGACACTCGGTCAGAGATGCTTTCCAAGCCGGCTTTGTCGTGTCTAGACGAAACGCAGAGGAGGAAAAGGATCAACAGATCCTCTCTTTTACTTCATGCTCCAAAAGTTGTGCCCGAGACAGTTTTCTGAGAAACGCATCATGTTTCCTGTTGGAATCTGAGCGATGACACAGAGCCATAAATCTGTTCGCTTCAGAGATCAAACACCTCCTGAGATTTAAGCTTCTGAGTGTTTAACAGGCAAATAATGAAACTTTAACTCATCTCTAAAATCTGGAATAACAAGTTTTAAACCAGTAATTAAAACATGCAACAACATCTTTAAGTTAGTGTGAGTCTTCACAATAATTCGTCTCCTCAAATCATCTCAACTTTAAGATTCTGTTACAAGTTACTGTGAAATACAGGAATACAATTACTCACTGTTACATACTTAATGTTTAATGGTTTAGTTGTTTTTAGATGTCAGAACATGAAATCTTAATTTAGTTCAGTCTCTTAAATTGTAGCATGAGATCTTGTTTTAATAGCAAGAGAAGAAAAAAGGTGGAAGAGGAGAAATTTCAAGGCAGAATTCTTTTAAAAAACTGTGTCTAACGGATGATTTTTGTCCAAGTTCAACAAAAAAAAAAAAAACGTGTAAAAAAACTGTAAATTTCATCAAAAATGTGTGAGTCACGAGTTTTTAACTGAAGCCACATCAACTCATCTCTGTTTGTCCCACCAGGTCCACCAGGAGAGAGCAGGACAGGATCTCCAGGTCCTGCAGGCTCTGCTGGACCTCGTGGTCCCCCCGGACGTCCAGGATACGCCGGAGTCCGCGGACCCCCTGGACCTCCTGGATACTGTGACTCCTCTCAGTGTGTTGGTATTCCTTACAACGGGCAAGGATACGTAGGTATGTATGAAGACCTGCACCCGGAGCAGCAGCCCGGTGTCGGGATTTTAATCTAAATTATCATCTAGTTAACTGCTAAACACTGTTTACTACCAGCTGGAGGGTTTTTCTACAAACAGAAAACTTTAAGAAACTTTCCCACATTTGAGAGAAACTTGTTTTCTGTCTCTTTCTGAGTCAAATGAGAGTTCAGAGTTCAGTACAAACAAAGCAGGTTCAGGACAGTTTAGCTTAGCTTAGCACAAAGACTGGAGGAGAGGGGAAACTGTTAGCCTCAATCCATCTCAAGAGGAAAAGGACATTTTCTACCTTCAGAGCTGTCTGAAGTCTTGAACAGGTAACTAATCCATCCAGTCACCACTGCTCTGACTGAGTGACCGTCATGTCTGTAGAGTCACAAAGTTTGTTCTTCATTTGATTTATGATTTGGACAATTCAGACAGTATTTTATATAAGTCAAGTTCTTTCACTGTTGCTTCAATCTGGACAACTGTTAATATTTGAGATAAAACTTCAGTTTTTTAGAATTAACAAAAAAAAAAATCTACTCGTACATCTTTTCAATAAACCAGACATGACATGTGCTGTTTCCTCTGGATGGAGCTCGGTCAGCAGTTTCTCACCTCCAGTCTTTGTGGCTGAACTAGGCTGAACTACCTGAACCTGCTGCTGAACACATGATCTCCATCCTCTCATTAGACTCTGACTCAAGGCCTTTAAACACTGCAGGTTCAGTGCAGGTCAGTCTCCTTAAGAGCTTTCATTAAAACCCTGGTCAGTATTATTTCCAAGCATTTCTGACTGTGTGAACAGTCTGTGAATCGTAGCCTTACGATGTGAAGATTAATTTAGAATAAAGACACGACAACCCTGATTCCAAAAAAACATGTGTGAACATAAATAAAATGAGAATGTCATCTAAAAGTTCCTAAATCACAGCGTTCAAAGGCCTTCAGACAGCAAACATGTATTTTCCAAAATGTTGAGTCACTGATTTTAAAGCTGGTGTAAATCTGCACTTTGAAACTGAGTCACTAATCATCAGAGAAACGTGTTTATCTGCAGTCTTCAGCTCTGACCTGACTGACACCTTCCATCCTCTTTGGCCTGTTTCAGGTTCACCATAGTAGACTTTCTATGCCGCCTGTGCTGCTTTCACTGACTTCCTGAAAAAATCAAAACTCAAAGTCCTGTAACTGAAACACTTGCTCACACGCTCTAGAGCTGTTTAAAGGATAACCGCCAAAGGAAACCATTAACAAACTTTGCTGAAAAACAACACAACAACAAAGAGGGAAACCAGTACTAACAACGACTCACAGCCAGTAGAACAAACCCCACCAGCAGCAGCGGTGATGGCACCCACCTCTTTAACGGCCTGTTTGCATCTTGAAGCCAAAGACCGATCAAAGACACGTTGAGTTCAGTGGAGGAGCATGCACCAAACAACAACAACAAACAACCCAAACAAATACTAACAAAGGTGGATTTGTAACAGAGCAACAACCACAGCATCACCAGCAACAACAGCAGCAACAAGTCGTTTAACAGCATTTCTCTCCAGGTGACATGTGTAAATAAACTAATTTGTGCCTTGTAAATGATGTTTGAATCCAGTCCACTAAATTTAGTCTTTAACATCTGTAGTTTGACAGCTTGTGCCTTGCAAACAACAACTCGCTGCTTGCCGAATGCCAACAAAAACGCCTCTTTTTTTTGTTTGTTTTGTTATTTTTGTTTTGCTGCCCATGTGTTTGTAGCTGTTTTAAACTGCTCAGGGCCAGACCGAGTCTCTCCTGCACATGTGATCCCACGATCAGTTTGCCACTTCATGTACAAAAACAATGAATCCACTTTTCCTGTTTTGATTTGACTCCTCTTCCCCAAACCAGCTTTTTCTGATTCTGTATGTTCCAAAATACTAACAATGCAATCCCAAAGTTTCTGATGGTACAAGAACTTGCTCATGTGGAGATGTTTTGGTTTTATTTTCTAATGAGTGACTTGTGGAGAAACCTCAGTGTTGATAACCGAAACTGGACTGACACCTGAAACCCATTTCACTAACTCTGAGAATCAAGTGGTTGCACGTCTGCAAGTCCAAGATGTTTTCTGTTTAACTTTCTCTTGCCATCAGTTCAGTCACTGTGAGTAATTCAAAAGCTCTGACTTTTAAAAACATCCCAAAAAAAATGATGGAATCTAATTCTGGTTTGTGCTTTAGGACTCTTCTGTAACCTGTAAGTCGTCATAATAACCTGCAGCCTGTTGCACCAACTTTGAAACAAACAGCAGCAAAGTCCAACAATTCAAAGGCTGAAAGCAGAGACCATCTGCAGATTGATTTTCTGTCTCTTGACTGACTGTGTCGACTTCAGTCTGACCTCACACAGCTGGTGCAACAGTCTGCTGGTTACATGTAAAGATTATTCAGGATGAAGATAAATTAAAAATATGATTTTGAAACAAGTTAGCTTAGCTGAGCTAATGCTGTTCACTTGTTAGCCGATGTTGGTCCATCAGCAGCTTCAGTCCGATACAAGCAGAGTCAAACTGGCCAGTAAATAGAATAAACTGCAGTAAAACCTGCTGAATCGAACTCAAACGTGCAGAAACACTGTGGACTCGCCTCTTTTGATCACTAACCATCTGTATCAGAGCTTTAGTCAGCAGACAGACAGAAAAAACAAATTTAACCTTCTTTTTTTTGTGCATGCTGAGTCAAAGTGAGAGAATTTGTAAAAGTTATGCTCAACTGGCCCAAACGCTATCTCCGAGCAGGCCGATTCCCTCCTGAACCCGAGAGCAGAGTAGTCCCAGTCCCCGAGGAGGAGGAGGTTTTGCAAAACCAGCGTCGAAAGAGATCACTATCAAGAAAGGCATCCAATAGGCCAACTTCATAAGACAAGCCACGTTCTCCTTTTCATTATTTCCTTGTTCAACCTGTGTTTGTTGTTGGATTCCTGCACATTATACACAAACAAAAATGGGGTTTGACACCTCGACTCTAATGGAAAATACCTTTAAATGCCTTAAAACGTATGTGAATATTCATTTTTGTGGCAGGTGAAGGCTGTGGACAGAGGAAGGGAAAAAAATGTTAAGAATCCATGAAAAAACCTGTGAGCTTTGTTTTTCCACTTGTGTCTTTTGCTTGTAACATATTTGCATCAAGTTTGTATCAAAACTAGCAGTGTTGAACAGTGCACTCCTCGTAGCAAAGCTGAAGAAAAACGAAGAACATGGTTGTTCACAGTGTCGGGCCGTCAGACGTGTCACAGTTCATCCAGTATGTTCAGTATAATCTCATCCATCGTGTCTTCTGAGGGGTTTCACTTTCATTATGGCAGTTAAACACAGCTTTCATTTTGTATCTCTTGACTTAGTATTTATCAGTTTTCCTTTATGCCGTCACAGCTAATTTTAACAAATGTGGAATTGCATGTCTGTGGTGTATATTTAGTAATGTTTTTGTTACATTTAAATTTGTTTTAATCAGAATATAGTTGTTGTCATTCTTGTCATTTTTCTCAGTATCAAATGCAGTCAGAACCTGCATGCAAGACTATGGAAATGCTTCATGTTTGAACTGCAGATTGTGAATTCCACAGCCTTATTTTCTTATTTATTTCTGAAACAGAAGAGGCATTTTTCAATAAAACTACTGAAAATTTACACCTGTGTGGTTTTTGTGTCGCTCTGCAGAGACTCTGTAAGGGGCGGGGCTTAGGAAAGCAGAGGCAGGTTCACTTCAGGTCACACCTGAGTGGACTGACTCATCAGACACCTTAATGGAGTCAAGAGGCAGCTGAGAAAACCGCTGACCAAACATTGGCACATACAAGAACTAGAAGGGCACTCGAGCCAAAAGAGCAGGCAGTTTAACCGACATGCACACTAGAAGGACACGAGGGCTTAGATCAAGTAAGTTGGCGCCGAACACTTGAACAAACTAGGAAGTTAGAGGCTCATCAAAGGGGAACTTGGACTGACTTGTCGGGCACTTTCACAAACTAGAGAATGTAGATGATTAGGAAAGACTTCAGGGTCAAACACAGGAACACCGCGGTTGATTGGAAGTCACTTTGGGTTAAATATGGGAACTCAGAGGAGCACAAGGCGACATCACTTGACTATAGTGGAAAACTTGCAGCTCCTCCATTAAAATTAGTGTTTAAATTAGACTCTAAAGGGCTTGTCAGACACTCGTTTCCTGTTTTTACCGTGTTATGATCCTCATTGAGATGGAATCACTAGAATAAAACTGGCAATAAGTAATCTGAGGTATCAGCCGAACAGCATTTTTAAGCTCAGAACAGACATGATTAGTACACAGAACTGTCGCTTTCACTCCTCTTTCTTGCTCTCTAAACATAAACAGATATACATTTAATCTGAGCTAAACACAAAGACCTTTATCAGCTTTACACTGTGTAGCTGGATGCAAACACGTTGTTTTGATTGTGTTTACACAAACCAGAGACTTTTGAATGCATCACTAGCTCCAGATGTGATCGGCCAGATCAGATTTCATGCATATTTTTTTGTTGGATAACATGAATACAGATCACATTTTAACACCTGGTGTTATGGGGTCAGACGATGGTGAAGGAAAAGTTCAGGTCATGGCCAGTTTCCTGCCCGCTCTGTGTGACATTTCTCAGGGAAAGACCTTCACTCCGGACTGGAAACTTGGAAAGACGAGCATTAACATGGCAGTCAGGAAATTGGGGAAAGTGTCTTAAAGTTAAAGGTTTAAAAAGCTTCTCTGACTCGCTCACTGCCATTTTCTCCTCAGATATTTTCCCCCTGAATCACTGCCACAAACATGAGGCTTAATAGCCGAGCACGAGCGAGACGCACTAATCATCTCTGAGCTGTAAACATCACATCTCCACCATGGAAACACCTCATCACTGGGGTTCCTGACCGACTGAAGTGTGACTCATCTGCAGCTACCAGTTACAACTAATGATCCTTTTATGACAGATTAGCTTATCAGATTAATTAATCTTAAATACCAGCAGGCCTGAGCACCACATCTGCACAGATGTGTTGGTTCCTGACTTTAAAAAATACTTTCCTCTGACTGGTTTCCACTCAGGATCTTTAGATGAACTAAACAAAGGCAGTAAATATCAAAAACAAGAAAACAGGAATCACTGCTTGCCGAAAAGAAAAATGAAAGAACAATTATGAACACTTCTGTTAATTAAAGAACCTTTTAAGTTAGTTCTCAAAGATCACAAATATAAAGATTTAACACCTACATGTAACATTAATAAAAGAAAAAGAATTGTTGTGTTTCAGACTGGTGGTGGGACAAAACAAGTCATTTAAGGAAATCATTTGGCATTTTTAACTTCCTTTTGACATCTGACAGACCAAACAACTGATAATAAACCGCAGATTACTTGATTAACCTCAGTTACTTTACAACACTTTCAGAGTGTGAAGGTTCGGCAGCTTCCCTGGTTGATGATAACTGATGAGGTTTGTTGATTCAAGACTAAACAAAAGCTTTCACATATTTTCCTCACTCGTTGAGTCAAAAACAGATCAGCATCCTCGGCATGCTGTGGATCAGTAACAAGGAAAACAAGAGCTGCAGAAAATGTCGTGTCTGGTGTTTTTAATCACGGCCTCTCTGGTCTAATTGGAACAGGATGAGGAGGACTGAACGGCCTTGTTACCTCTGAGGGTCGAGCTTATCATCAGCTTTCAAGTTTTTCTCTGGAAATCCCAAAACAATACAGACTGAGATTCGATCTTCAATGGTGGCAAAATTAGAAACATCTGAATGAAAAGATGAAAATGTTTTTGGACTTTTTTTCTGTCCGACTGCTGCAGACAAAAGGTCGTTAGGAATAAACTGTAACCTGCACGCACATTCCTGTGATCCAGCTGAGAGGAAACCGACTGAAGACACAACGAGGACCAAAGACGCTGGCAGCACGAACACCACCGCGGACACTTCAATACAACACAGACCTTTATACTAAATAGGATCAACACGACACATCGGGTGGCCTTGTCAAACAACACAAGCACGATTCTACAATGTGACCCTGCGTTTCCCATCAGCCCTGTGGTTTTCTGGCTGCAAACAAGAGGTTTTTTGCATCTTTGCGTGAAGGATTTTCAGAGTTTCCCTTAAATACAATCACACAACTTGGCGTTTGGTTGCACCGAAGTCAAAGCAGCAGCTGCTTGGTCTCCACACTCTGCTCCTGTCGTGTCTCGGAGACTGAGTTTCACACACACACTGACAGCTTCATGGTGCGTTCAACTGCACCTCATAAAATCGAATCTACGCTCTAATGGACACAAAAGGTTGATCCAAAATGGGAAAGTTTCTGGGGTTTTTTCTAATTTTTCCTTGTGGAAATACAAAGTCTACATCTGTCAATACTTTCCTCCTCCTCTTCTTTGACTGCAACATTTTGAATAATCAGATGCTAAAATCTGAAATCTCATTCATTCCCACAAAAGCAGATTTTACCTGTTCTTTTCGTTTAACTGCACCTCCCTGCATTCAGGAGGGAGTTCAGGTCGAGAGCAGTTTTCAGAGTTTTTCAGCCCAGTGTTTATATGTTGCTCTTAAGTGCAATAAAAACTCATCCTCCAGCTCCGTTTCTGAGGCTCTTAGCAGAACCATAAACTCAGAGAGGCTGCCTGGCCAGAGATGACCTCATGGAAAGTCTGGCAGCAGCATCGGTTCAGTCAGTTTGAGGTGTCCCACCAGCCGCGGCTGCTCAGAAACTCCACCAGCATCGCTCCACAACCACAGCAGTAATGTGAGGCTTTCCCTCCGAGCTGACAAACATCATGAAGGAGCAGAGGAAGACGAGACAGGACGCCTCAGGCTGGAGTCCAGTGTGACAGTGTTCAGTGTAAATGCATTGATCTCCAATGAATCAACAAATATTTCTGCTCCAGATCTAAAACATGTTGACTGACACCAAGTTATTTATTTGTTAGTTGTAAATATCCTTCTTTGGTTGTGAGTTGTGATGATATGAGCTGATTTTCTGCCTTTATTCAGAGGGAGGCGTCCCTTGTATCGGAGACGGATTCATGATGTGAACTAATCTCCTTTCCTGAATTACAACTTAACCACTGATCAATGATTAAACATCAACATGGGCCGACAGTCATTCTGCTAACATAGCTGAATGCATTGATCATGTCCAGCTCTCTGTTTTTACACTTCCTGTCTGGCTCTTCGGGCACTGCTCAGCACTGATTTGTGACTTAATTTAGGGGGTTTGTGTGCACAGACATCAA
>JAPZDZ010000010.1:18943647-18956618 GCA_029783805.1 Acanthurus tennentii
ATGAATTTTTAAACATTAAATGTAAAAAGATCTGATAAACTAAACTGCAAAGCAAATAAAATTTAATAATGCCATTAAATTAGATATTCGCCTCCTTATTTTCCTTCAGGCTTGATTTTATGAGTCAAAGTGGCTGAAAAAATAGATGCAAGTTAATAAAATTAAAGTTTTAAATTTGACTTTTGTTGTAGTTGGAATACTGAGGGGACTGGAAAGCAAACCGGTCTGAACTAACACGTCTCCGACTGCACTGACAAGGAAATGTGGCATCGCAGCAAACAGCATGAGTCTGAGCTGACGAGGAAGAGGATGGACTTCATTAATCTCTTGCTTCATCACAGACACATAACATTCATTTCAAACAGACGGGCAAATGAAACATTCTTCATCTATTTAATTGATTCAGACGTTTAATTCATTTGCTTTAAAAGACTTTTCATTGGTTTGACTGTTAAGGATTAACTGTGTCTGTCCTGAATCAAACAAAGCTGCAGCTCACAGTCTGATAGTAAAAAGCAGCACTCGGTCGTGTTTTTTAAATCCTCCCAGTCGGATCAGTAAATGGGTTCTGCAGCTGAAAATGGGAAGAAAATATCTGGTTTTACATTTGAGGAGACATCATAGTCCAATTTCATGACTGAAGGCATGCGTTACATTACATCATCACACCTTCTTCTCATTTTATCCTGACACTGGGAACTTGGTGTTCTTGGGAGGGAACTCGGGATGAGACCTGGACTTTATCTGGATGACTCAGGAGATTCTGGTTTGATTTGCGGTTGAGTCACTGCATTTTAACACTTCCAGCATTATTTGGCTTCAGACCTCTTTGTCCCTCCTGACTGGACAATCGAGAAAGAAAGCAATCATCATCTTCATCACTTGTATTGTATAACAGCTGGAGTCCAGAGTACTTTCAGCTGACCAAGAGAACCAAACTGGGACATTTGTATTTCTTAGTCTTAATTGGTCTCCATTCAAACGCTAATGAAAGAAACACATGAATGTGGTGATAACATCAGTTATTGAACATCTTATCCTGCTATGAACAAAATGTTCGTCTCCACTCCAGAGTTTGACTTTCACTGTTCAACAAACATAATTTTCCATCCTCAGGAGTCCAGTGAAGGAATCAAAGAAGCTTTAATGTTTGCCACATGCTCACTCCTCTTCCCTCTTTGAAGAAAATGTTTGTGTCCTGATGAATCTGCCGCACAAAGACTCTGTCAGTGTCTCTTCATTAATACAATGTGAGTCACTGTGGGAGGTTTAGTGGTGTGTATGTGACAATAAACAACATAAAATCTTTTCATGGAAGGAGAATTTTCCTTCTACTAACGTAAAAATGGCAAGAGACATGGATCACTATCCATCCTGCAGCCAGTCATGTAATGTACAGTATGTGATACATTTCATGTAATCTGTGGCTTTAACTGTGCACTGAGACTTTATGTCCTGACTTTAGACTTGAAGGCAGAGCCTCCTCACGGGGAAGTATTTGAGTGAAACAGCACCAGGCACAGGGAAAGAGCTGTCTTCAGGATTAACTCAGGGGGAAAATGACTCCCTCTCATTATAAATCCACAACCTTTGAGCTTTTTGGAGGTGTATAAAATGGATATAGTTATAACAACACCAGCTAGCCACTAGAAAGGAGAGATTGCAGTTTTATCAGTCATGAGCCTCAGGTAGTAGAAGTATTCAGATACTAAGTATTCAAATTACCAGGTTGAAGAAGCAGTACTGCAATATGAAAAAAAGGAAATGCCCTGTTTCTGAAATAAAAACTTCAACTATGCACACAGTACAGATGTATGGTGCATTCAAGGACACTGGTATTAATATTTTGTACAAATCTGACTGCTGGTATGTTTTACATTGTAGGTGCAATCATGCTGATCACTTCATTACAGGAGGCAGGCTGGCTCTTTAAACTTGCAGTGTGGGACTTTTGTCTCCCCCTTCTGTTAATGAGAGTAATTACACACAGGGTTGACTTGCTAATGTGCTACGAGCTTAGTCAGCCGTTCTCCCAGCTGCTGTAGCCTTCTGTTCCCACAGCTGCTTCCTGCTGCGGCTCTGGAAAACCAGTCATTGCTGGTAAATTTAAAATAGATCAATACAACACTGTTTTGTAATGAAAGTCATAGTTGCTCCTGCAGCTCCAGCGTCCAGGAGCGGAAACCTCCTCCAGGTTTTGGGTGATTCGAGGTAAACAGCTGGCTTCTCCTTCTGCAGTTGCATTTATGAGTTTGAGTTTACAGCTCATATAGGATTATACTGCAACTCAAATAAATGTTGATATTAAATAAATAGGGAGAACTTAATGGCTGTGTATTATGTCCATTACCATTAATTGCTCCTTGTCATAATCTAAAGGGTGACAGACGCCTAACATTCCTGTCTGATCACAACACTGGAAGTATAAATGGACGTGACAAACTGCAGGTAAACAATCTGGGTTTTATTTCCTAATAAATTGTGGTTAAAGTGATTTTATGCATTTACTTTCCATAAAGAGGAATGGGCAGAATGAGATCTGCTGCTGTAATAAAAACAGCTTTGGAAAGCTGAGTTCACACGTGTGTTTTTGCATCTGAATGCATTTCCAGAGAAAAACAGCTTCTATGAAACCATGAAAACTACAACGCATCCGCTGAACATAAAAGGCCATACAATTACAGCCAAAACAAAGTTTAATGATTCAATATCTCAAGTAGAACATTCTACCTTTTCAGTGGCATCACAGAAGATACCAACATTAGCATTTTAAGCTAACAATAAGTGCATTTCCATCCACCTGTTTGCAAGCGTATTTTCAATCTGCTCATAAAAAAATTCAAACTTGAAACATTGCAGAAAAGAAAGAATAAACTCCCCTGGAAACACACACACACACACACACAAAAGAAAAGAATCAGCATAGAAAAACATCAGATGTGTGTGAAGTGATGAGGAGACGAGAGGAGTTTGGACTCAAGGTGAAAGTTGAGCCAAATCTGACAGTTTACAGCTGTTGAGCTGCTCCTTCACATCATGACCTTCCTGTAAGGAAACCTCAGTACAACCACAAGTCCAACGATGACCTGATTGTCATAACTGAAGGATTGTGTCAATCAAGTTCCAGTTATTTCCAGGGGCTCTGGTTTTGGCTTCATATCAGTATTTGTCTTTCATGATAGTAAACTGAATATTATTTGGTTTTAGAGGGTTTGTTATCTTAAATATCTGGAAAACAGGCATTATTTTACTATTCTTTGTTAGCTGGCAGATTAATGAGTGATTAGATTAACTATTAGTTGCATTCCTTGAACAAATTTTACATTGTTTATATTGTATTTTGTATAATGTACCCTCTAAACACAAAAATTAGAACTTTACCACAACAGGACAGCCAATGCATCTACACCCTTTTGGTCATAAAGGAAAGTATTAGATAGTATGAGATAATTCAACCCAAAGTGGTGGACTGACCGACCGAAGAATGACGGAATATTTCATCCACCCAAACATGTCTTATATCTTTCACAAAGTCAAACAAATCTCCACCATGGAACTTGAAATTTAACTAACAGGCAGGTTTTCTCAGTGAGAACCAGTGCAGAACCATAAGATTTAGCTCTAGAAATAATAAAACACAAACAGAAAGACAAAACAAATACCTGTAATCTTTAAAAACTGTGTAGAGTAAATTTGGACTCTCTATAATATCCATTAAATACCCTGTATGAGACCCTCCTGCTGGTTTATACTGAATAAACAAATATGTTGTCAGGTCAGAAGCCTGTTTTCCTCTGCTGACTCTGCAAATACACTGAAAAGCATCCAAGACACATGTTGACCTTGACTGACTGAGAGCACCATTTTCCTGCTGATGAATGAGCAGTGGAAAACACCATCTAGAGTCCAAAGATCATTAGTGAATCACCCCGACAAAGTAAAAAATACACAGTGAGGACGTTTGGTTCACAGCTCTCCTCCTCTGACTTCACGTTTACTGGCAGCTGTTTCACACAAGTGTAAGCCCCACGAGTCTGATCGGACGGGATATTAACCCTCAAGTATGAGGTTTAAAAAACATGATCGCATGACTCTTCTGTTTATAAAACTCTTAAAAAAGCTTGCTAAAATATCGTTGTCACACACTCTGTGTATTGCATGTATACAGTTTGCTGCTGAGCAAGTACAGTAGTGTGCAGTGGATTTAGCATGCGATGGGGAACGAGCGTCATCATTTGGGTAAAATGTGCCAATATAAACACAACTGTTATGAATGAAATCCTCACTGGACAGCTGTGCCCACATCATTCTGTGGTGCCCTAACAGCGAGTTAAAAGAGGCTAAAAGCTGCAGGTTTGGTGACCAAACATGTAAATTCAGTATTATGTAGTGTTATTACACAGTCAGCTGTTTCAATGTTAAAATATGCATACTGTATGAATGTTGATTGTATGAGACAATATTTTGTATTTTCAGTTCAGCAATTATTGAACAGATCAAAGAGACACGCACTTAAATCCTACTGAGGAAGCTGCAGATGATGGTGGGCAACACTTACAACAGATTGTCAATATGTTTCTTTTTTTTTTTACTAGTTTCTGCCATTTCAGAAAAAAACAATTGATTAACCAAATCAATATTAAGAATGGTTAATTGTGGCCCTACTGAGGAGCTCTGACAACAGGAAAGCTGAC
This sequence comes from Acanthurus tennentii, assembly GCA_029783805.1. Classification (NCBI taxonomy): domain Eukaryota; kingdom Metazoa; phylum Chordata; class Actinopteri; order Acanthuriformes; family Acanthuridae; genus Acanthurus; species Acanthurus tennentii. The sequence goes on from JAPZDZ010000010.1 coordinate 18,948,342, forward strand.
ATTTTGGAGAAGAAGACTGAATAACAATCTCAAGTAGAAGATGAAAACAACTGTCCGCTAAGACTGATCCATCACTGAGCTTCAGGCAAAGGTGTGACATGGTTAAATCACTGTCGGTTCTGTGGGTTCACAGGTACAAACAGTGAAAAGCAGAGTCACGTTAGTCGTGTTGGTTCCCAGAGTCACAGACTGTAAAACCTCAGCGCTGTAACGGTTACGTGTTCTCGCTGTGAGAAGTGGGTCAGTGGTGGGAGGCCAGTTTGGGTCAAACTTGCGACATGTATTACTGATGTGGTTCAGGTCTGAGATGTCAGGGTGTGTGGGTCTGTGTGAAGCAGGCGTTACATCACTCTCAACAGATGCTTCTGGTTTCAGCCCAACTTGTTATCTCACCCTGTGGCCACAGAAGAGCTGTTTTTCAGTTTCATCAGATCAGAGTATTTTTCCGAGTTCAGTCACCGAGAATAGCACTTATTCATGACGAACAGGTTTTAACATTTAGTGAAGCTGTTTTTTTTATTTATTGTGAATCTTTAAAGTTCAATCTTGTGATTTTAGAAATTATATATATCTGTTACTACCTTAGATCCACCTTTCTAGCTCCCAGCACTGTTCTGATGTATCTGTTTTCCAGTCACTCCAAACACAACGCTGTGATCTGAATCAATGGTCCAGCATCTGCAGCTCTGTTTTCACTTATGTTGCTGCCTGATCGCTACCTCACTTCTCTTTCAGAGAAGCTATTAAGGTGATTAATGAGCTTTTTCTCAACTGTTCGCAGGCTATTAGTGATTACTCACGCTCACTGGTGACAAACTGAAAACTCCATCCAGTGAGCTGGTAGATATTACCTCAAATGAAGAAGATGTTCTGGCTCGTATCATCTGGGATTTCAGAGGTCTACGGTGCGAACCTCCAACAGAATCTAAAGTTTCATGTCTGGAGTACTGAAAGAGCTTCATTGTGTTGTATTCTTAGCTCTAGGGCCCAGTCTCAGTGTCCTGTGAGCATGTAGTTGCCATGCAAAGTGTACGAGAAAACAACAACAGTGTGGCTCCCTGTCATCGCCGCTGCCAAAAGCAAACTACAGCGCTCCCAGGAGGAGTGACTGCCGAGTCCCTGCAGAGGCAGCTGACAGAGTCCAGAGCAGCCGTCTGACGGGGGGCAACACCTCGTAACATCCTGATCCTCTGCAGCTGCATCGTGGACATGCCTTGGCCTTTCCTAACTTGTGTTTGAAAGAAAAAATACTCTCTAAAGTTAATATCTTGTCCTACTTTTTTTAGGTGCTACACGGCTAACGAAACTAGCACTGAAACAATCAGTCAGCCAACACAATTAATAAATCACCATCAATTATCTGTTCTTTTTTTTTAATAATTCCAACAAAAAAAGCCAAACATTCTCTTATTCAAGCTTTTTATACACAACAATTTGCAGCTTTTCTCTTCTGTAGTTGTTGGCTGGACAAAACAAGACATCTAGAGGCCAAAAGTTCAGTATCTCTATGTTTGCGAGTTGGACTGGACACACCTTCATCCAAATACAAGAGACAAACAGTCCGCACCATGGAAAAATAAAAGCAGGATATGTTGTCATATAAAGACGTCTGACAGAGCTCCACAGAGGCTGAATCGTCGACTGCATGTCCAAACCAAACAACAGGTGCATCAGTCAAGACGACCGCAAAGTTGATGTCAAGAGACCTCAATCATGGCAACATCTGCCAAACAAAATATTTGTCATTTTTGGCATAAAAAAATATCCGATTGGAAAAACAAAATTATTGGCAGCACATTTCATCATCAACATGAACCCGAACTATTCAGACTGTTTAAACATATATTTATTTTTCCGCTCAAAAATCTCTAAAGATCCCTGCTACTCAAAAGTGTATTTTACTAATGTTTACCTACGATAGCGATGACTACACTAACATTAACTTTGGAATTTCACAGAGTAGCTCATTTGTTGACTATTGGACTATCAAAACCACTAGTCATCTCTGTGTGTAGCTGTTGACTAAAAGCTCATCTGGGGGTGATTAGTCAGAGTTGACTTGTGACTTAAACATCCTGCAGCTTGGGGCAATAAAGCAGCGTTAGTACAGCAAAAAGAGCAAAAAGAAACACCACTGTACGTCTCAAAGCTCGTATACAAACGATCATCTGTGTGGAGACTCCAGAGCAACCACAGATTTGTTTAAACAATCTTTTTTTGTGTGTTATGCTATGTTGATTAAACAGAATTCATGGTATTTAGAGAGGAAAGTTTTTACTTTGGTGAAGGAGCAGCTGTCAGCGCACTCCCCTAAAATCTGAGATTCAAAAGTGGCCTGGGCAAAATGGATTGGCACGTCTCAAACTTGAAAGCCAATCGCAAATCTGCGGGGCAGAGATTCACATCGGAAACAAATTTAAGATGGTTAAATACACTTAGCATTCTGATACACAGAATTACTGCAGGTTTTGGTGCACAAACATCAGGCTCAAACGTGTATGACCGAATCTTTCCATGTTTCTGCCAGCGCTAACATTAGCCATCTTGATATGCTCTGTATTTTTACCAGGTCAGTCGAGTGAAAACAGCTGAACCGGGCAAACACGAGACCTTTGATTGATAGATCAGATTTCTCAATGAGGGAAGAAAGGGTAGATGTGCTTCCAGCCCTTTTAACTTTTGTATAGGAAAACCATGTTAAACAAAATATTAATCATAGCACGGAAACGTGTCTGGAAGGGAACTTTTAACGACACCTCATAGATTTTACTCTTAGGTATTTATGTACTCTTCTTTTGAATTTGTTTCTGTTTATTCTGCTTATGGAGGACACACTTAGGAATGAGTCTGTGCTCTTTGTAAGTTATAAATAAAGACTGAATAAAAGCATGACTCTTGCCCACAGTCTGATTAAAGAGTGGTTGCACGCAGATATCAAATCTCCTTGGAAAAACTGCCTTTTGTTCTGACAACCTTCATTGCCGTACAGCTCTCATGCTAGCTGGAAAAAAACAAACCAGCTGTTAAAGCAGCCTAGGATTGTAATTTAGAGCGTTGCAGGAGTCGCAGTAAATGCCAGATGTTGCACTTTTCTACCCAACATGAATCGATTAGTGTCTCTTTCGTGATGGTTTGTGCTCAGATGCTTTCGTCCTTTTATCCCACTGAAAAATAAAGCTGCATCTGAGACAATGTGCAACAAAAATTTACTACAATCTGATAAGCATTTTGTTTGATAATCACTGACAACCACCTAAGCAGTGACAACTCTTACAAACAATCTGAACTGATCCTTGGACACCACAAATCAAATACTTCACAGCAGAAATTAGAGGCACAATGTGTGATAAAGGCAAAACAAAAAGCACAGAAAACCAACAATGAGTGATTAAGCCAATCACAGATGGTCAAAGCATTCAGTCAATCATCAACCCTAATAGAAACCAACACATAAATGCTATAACAAATCCCTGATAACAGACAAACTCATAGTTTCACAGTATTTATCTTCATATCAAAACTCTGTAACTGGTGTTATGTGGTCATTCCTTTGGTAACCTGCGGTTTGGGAGACACTACAGCACTTCTACTGCCATTTATCACCCACATTATCAACTTAACTGACATTTTATGGTATTGAGTAAAGACTTGACACTTATTGGCTCTTATACTGGCAATACAATTTGATTAGAGGGAACAAGCTTTACATAAGTGGACCCAATAAACCTGTAACTGAGCATATGTTGATTTACAGTGCATTATAACTGTGAAGGATGAAATTCCATCCACATCCCAACAGACTTTGATTATTTTATGAACCTGTTCATATTTTGGACACACACGATCTGATTTATTAGTTCAGCGTGTTCAAACATAGAAGTAAGATCTGCTGTGCCGTTATTGACACAGCAGATAAACAGGTTCGCTTTGCACCATTTGGGAACCTTGGCTGTGATTGTCAACTGAGAGGCAACGTGCAGGTTCACATGACCTGTGTTGACATGGACTCATTCAAACACCATGTGTAATACCAAACACAGAAACATACACACACACACTCGCTCACATATACAAAGACAAATAACAAAATGTCATGTTGAGACAAATAGGGAAAAAAGAACCAACTGCCAGCCACACACACGTCTGTACTACGGTGCTTGTAAATATTTTCAATCAACCCATCTTGGCTTCTTATGTTTAATCTAGTTAATTCCTACATTTCCCTAAAGGACTGAGGCAACCAACTGAGTCATATGTTGCCTTCAAGTGGTTTAGTGTTTACAAAAAAACCCACTGCAATGAGCGAATGATGTGGTTAACCTAACTTTTTAAGAGAGAAGCTTCTGAAAGCTGAGAGATCACAAGTTGCAGCCTACGTGGAATTAGTTTTTAAGAGCATAGATCTGCGTTTCCTTCTCATCTGTTACTGTGATGGCAGCCTCAGGCAAGAGGGAGTCAAAACCAGCAGAGGTTGGGCCTGTGGAATCAGGGGTATCTGACTTAGAAACCTCATACAATCAGGAATTAAATTTATCAAAAGCATTAATGTAACCCTAACCCTAACCCAAACACAACTGTATTTCAGCAGTAATTTCAGCATTCAATCATATTATCATTTTTACTATTCCATGCATATGCAACTCTCAAAATTTAGTTAGTCTGTGCTGTTATGGCTGGAATCATCTTATCCACCTTCTCATCCACCAGTCGCCACTATTTTCAGCTGCCATTTTCTGACTCTTCCAGAGGAAGAGGATCCTCATTCTTGATTTTGCAAATGAGTCTCTAACTTTAACCAACCAGGAAAGTCTGTCAGATATCACAGCACCAAACCTCTTAATAAGCAAGCAGCTCAACAAGGCTTAACCACAAATGAAACTCGTAACCCAAACCACTACAGAAACTAGTCACAACGTCATTAAAAATAGCCAGCATTTTAGCCGTGTGCTCAAAAGCTATAATAGATTTACAACTAGTTGTGCAGGAGGTCACTGCTCAGTGAGCTGTAAGCACTGCATATTTTACAAAGACTTGCAAGGGAATTTCACTGCACCTTCTCCGATGAACTGTCTCTAAACATACAAAGACAGGAAAAGGAGCAGAAAACTGACCTCACTTTGAATCCTGATAGTACAACTTTTTAACTCTGAGCATCACAAAGAAAAAGACTTGGTTCAGCTCTGTTTATTATGTGATTATCATCTCTCAGAACTGTTTAAGTGGGCAAGGTGTGAACATCCTGTTGGCCTTTCATAAACGGTGGTCTCAGGATGACATTTGTGGGGCTGCACGCCGTTTTACTAGCTTCATGCTGCACTTGTGACTTTTATAGGCCAAAATGGGCGGCAAAGCCAAGTGTATGTGAATGTATGTATATTCCTCAGCTCACAACTCCAGTCAATTATCTGCTTTTAGCTGCAGGGAGACTCAGTCAGGTGGGGTTTACCACAACATTTAGAAAAGGTGAGGTGACAATTGCAGAAAATTGAGTGAAATGGACCTTGACAGGCTTTTCTGTGGTCGTCTAAATCCTTTTGCTCGAGCTGTAATAGAGACATTAACTTAAGTGTGGCTCAACCACAGAAGAACAGCAATGAAAGAAAAGTTTCCCTGGTTAAAATTTACCAGCAAGGCCCTTTCTCAAGGAGACTGATGAAACTTCAAGATTTTACAGAAATTAAGTGTTGTATTCACTATGAAAGCCTGCCAGTTATCAATCGAAAAGCCTTCTGATCAGGATGAACAGCCTTTCAAACCACCTATTAACTATCATCAATAACTGATCTCTATAAAACCTGCCACTAAAAACAAGTATTCTTAATTTTGTATAATAATAACAAGACTCTTATTACTATTGCACTGTTGGTCAAACAAAACAAGACTCAAAAAATCAACTTCTAATCTGGATTTAATATTTCTGACATTTCATAACATGCAAATTGTAAAACTTTTGACTTTTTATACCCAACAAACTAGTTAACCAATTGATCGAAAAAGGTTTGGAAGAATAATAGATAGTTTAATAACCACTATTTTTAGCCCAAAGAAACTGCTTGCAAGGCTTTAAGTATTTGTGTAAACCTGCTTAAAAACTACAACTGCCACACGGTCAACAGGCGACTTGCCAAGTTCAAATTGAAAAAAAAATGGACATCTAACTTACTAAATGTTCCAACTAATTGTTGCTTTTATGTAGAGAGCAGCGACATCAAAAGAGCTTTAGTGTACAGGAAAACGAGATTAAATGCGTCTAAGCCATTTAACTTCCATGTAAATAGAGCAAAAAGCACCAAAGCAACGATTAACCAAACCGCCAGTAAAACCCAACACACACTGCGTTACATGCTAGCTTACAACATGCTAGCTTACAACATGCTAACATTAGCCGCGGCGGGCCGTTTAAACGTTAGAGAAGCCACAGAGCAAACAGACACAAATTAGTATTTAAAATGTTTAACTCACGTTTTTTTGAGTCTTTTCTCCTTCCTCCGTGGGGGTGAATTAGTCCATTTATCCACGGCATTTTGTCATTCTGTTACCGCACTTCTCGTCGCTAACTCTAACGGTTATAACGGTTATTGGAAACACTTCAAAATCACTTAACGGTCATTTTTTTACGTAAGTTTGAGCAGTTTGCTGCGACAGACTTAACTTTACAGTTACAGTGCACCGCGTTCATAATTTTAATCAACGAGTTAGCCGAACTCACTAAATGTTTTAATTATTGTGTTTTTGTTAATTAAAGGATGTCGGTTTCACCTGCTTCCCCTCCTGATAACTGACGTGCACTACCGCGGTCACCTGCAGGGGCGCTGTTTCACCAGTTTGTAGCTCTAATGGAAACAGCTGTAATGTCTGACAGCTGTTCCTTTTGTTGCTTTGTTTGCAAATTTTAAAGACATAACAACACAACAACAACAATAACAACGTTAACAACAACTGCCCCTGTCGATGTTATGTTTGTGGATTCATATTATGGCTGCACTTATGTTTGTGATGCATTTTATTGCTGTAGATATATGAGGTTTAACTTATTTTAACTATTGTGTCTATTAGATTGTTCATTCTTTTTTTTATACAGCAATGAATTTTTTTTCCCAATTCATAAAAGAAAACTTAATCCTAAAAAAAACTTAGTTTATCACACATATGTTATAAATCCTCGAATTTAAAGATACACAAAATTCAATCTAAAAAGAAAAAAATACTTAAAGCTGTCAGTAAAAAGTACAATATTTGCTTCTGAGATGTAGTGGAGAAGAAGCAGAAAGTAGCTTGAAATTAAAATACTCAGTGTGTAAATAAAATACAAGTACCTTGAATTTATACTTTTGCACAATACATTTGTAAATATACTTATTTTTGTTTCAACACTTTGCCCCTTGAGCTTCTAACCCTTATAGAGCCCAGTATGGATGAAAAACAGATCAAAAACAGACTGAATATTGGAATAACATTCATCAGGTGGATATAAACACAATTCATCATGAATACTTTTACCTGTGGGATGTGTTAACAAACGTCTGTTTTGCCATATCACCCCTGTAAGGTGACGACTTGTCAGTCTTTTTTCCAGCATGTTTTTGCAAACCAATCAGTTATTCCGGTCAGTTTTAATCAGTCTCTAGAGTATCAACAACTTAACTCATATATGCATGTGCTAACTGCTCCCACTGTGGTCTGTTAACTCTGTGTGAGTGTGTTTAACATCATGAAGTTCACTCAGCATGAGTGTAATCTGTTTATGTCAGCTGTAGATCACAAAGTCACTGACATGTGATCTCTGTGTGCAAAGATCAGGCCACTTAACAGGAGCAGTGAGCTCATGGTGTGTAAATTGCAGCCTCCTTGGGTCCCGGACAAAGATGTTGTTATGCTGAGAAATAGTTTAAGGTGGAAGTAAAGCAAAGGTAGCCGGTCACAGCCAACAAGCCAACAGCTGCTTCACATTGAGCCGTCAAGTGACCTGATCAAACAAGATGGTCATGGCACCGAGCGGGAGCTGATCCTCTGACTTTAAACCCCCAGAATGGACATGATGTCAGTGGAAAGATTTACTTGGTTAATGAATAGGTCTTTTTAAGAGGAGATCCCCTCCTCCTCCTCCTCCTCCTCCTCCCGAGCTGAAGCCTGGAGAAATGAAGTCCTGTTTGATACGTCGCCGAGGGATTTATTAATGTGTAACAGTGGTGAAAATGTCCCTAATCTTGCTAAATTGTTCTGTTATTTGGAAAGAGAGGTTGTTTGTTTAGCTGATTTGTGTCTAAGATACCTGAA
>JAPZDZ010000010.1:19228749-19241075 GCA_029783805.1 Acanthurus tennentii
TTCATTACTGAAAATGCAACCTTTTAACTTCTTCAAAATAATTTACCCAAAGGCAGATGAAGTACACACAGACCTTGCGTAGTAATAACACTCTGTGGAAACACGCCGTTACAAAATACTTTGTTACAAAGTACAAAAGTATCGAAAAAAAAGCCAGAAAAAAAAGTTTTATACAAGTAATGCTTTTAATTAAAGGGGAACAACATAAACAGCTGTTTCATTTTAAGCTCTACCTTCTGAAATAAATAGACTTGAAGTAAAATAGAGTTTATATGTTCAAGTGAGTAAAGTAACTTCCAGCTTGCAGCTCCCTATCACAGCAGAAACTCCACCAGCCTTTTTCCTGAGTCGCTGTGTGTACAATAATGTATATTGTTCCAGTCTCAGGCACCTTTATCTGCATCTATTGTCCAGAGCAGCACAGCCGCCAGCAAAGGGTAAATACTCCGGGTGGGTTACCACGGTTCAACCCTCCGCTAACAGGAATCCTGATGCTGAGAGATTGGCTGCTAATGTTTTCAGAGTGAAGATGAGAAAACAAGGAAAACACCTCACATACTGGAGTGCAGTGAAAACTGAGGGTCAAAGGTCATATGAGGGAAGGTGAGAATGATAGAGAGGTTACATTTTTAAACTGATTAAGTGAACAAACAACACAACAAATCAGAATCCTTTATCATCTTTTATTTATGGAAGCTTTGGTAATCAAAAGGTTTTATCAATGCTTTAATATCAGGTGAAATATCAGTACTGTTCTACTGTCTATTATAGCATGTGCAATATCAATACTGTCTGCAATATCATGTGCAGTATCAACATCCTTTATGCTTTATGCCTTACCTACCTCACAAACACTTAAAAAGTAACACACTTTTTTCCTGCTGTGTAGGACTCTTACAGTAACTAGGCTCAGTGTGAGGCCGAAAACTGTGGGGGGGGTTTTGTTTCTTTTTGGTTTGTTCTTTATTTCTGTTGTTGATGTTGTTTTAATGTTGTTTGCTTCGAGAATTTTTGTATATACTGCACAGTTTTTGTATATACTGTAAGCATCCTCTTGCACAAGAATTTCCTTCGGGATGAAAAAAGTTTTTCTTATCTTTTTCTTATCTTCTTATCTTTATGCATCTGGTGCATAGTTAACAGGGTTATTATTGTAAAATTACCAATTTTGTTTAGTTGATTAATTGTAACCCCTGACTGATTGTTTAAATGTAATCTGATGTAAAGTTGATGATTTCTTCCATCTAATCTTTTCTCTCATCTCCTCTTCTTCTTTTTTCTCTTTTTTTGTTTGAATATTGACATAATATTTATTTCAAGCTCTTGGGTTTAATTTTTATTGTATAAATAAAAAGACACCAGCCTACCCTGTTTATTGTTTATTTATCCATCAGTGGGACAGCTTTTACTAATTTGTGTCAAAGGAGGGCGATGTTTGTCTGCAAATCAGCTGAGGTGGATTCATATCAGCTCAAAGTTAGGCTGTGTAGGGACTATATAGAGGCTGTAACAAGTAAAGATTAATTTCTCACTGAGTTTCTCAATATCAAGTGGAAAGATTTTTTAAAAATTGAAGAATACATGTACAAAACTTTCAACGAATGTTTACATAAGCTGCAACGGATGTAACCGTGAATTTATAAAATACTACTGATTTAAATCTTTTTTCAGAAGTATTTCTCCTTCGGCCTCTAATCAAATCTTTACCACCGTAGCAGCTACATTATATGTGCTGGGTGTTGGCTTGTTAAGCTTTTTTAGGGTCTGCAGATGTTTCCCACGGGAAGCACATCAGGACTCAGGACTTTACTGACCGACATGAAAAACATCAACTAAGAATGAAAACAGAAAACACAGAGATTGTAAAAGTCATTGTAATCCAAATGAACACGCGACACATTAAAAAATAAAAATGTGTTCTAAAAGTTTATGAAGATAAAATATCATAGAATCAAGCACAGTAAAGTAAAATAATAAGTGTATTCTTTTTTGTATTATCGTTTTCAGCTCTAAATCTCGTGAAGCTTGTCGTTCCCACGGCGTCTGAAGGCGTCAACATACTCTTATGGGATTGGAGGAGAGTGAGGAGAGGGGCGTGGTCACACCCTGGTAACCTGACACCGCCCCCACGCGCAGCTCCGCTCGTGTGTTCTGACAGTAAACTTTCCCCACGAGCGCGTTCAGTCAGTGAGCGGCGGACCGTTGAGCCGTACGGTGTCGCGTTCTTCCTTCCCGCCTCGGAATGAGCTAATGATGTGTGATTAACGGTTAAATTCGGTAGTTTTGGAGGTGAGAGATAAATTAAAAACCCGCTGGAGAAATGGAATCTGTGAGCAAGTGGACCCCGCAACAAGTGGTGGACTGGATGAGAGGTAAGGCTGCCACACAGTAACGTGAACGTTACGTTACCTGGAGGAAGCTAACGGTCCGTTGTTTTGGTGTTAACGGTCAGCTGTTAGCTTAAGTAACGGCTTATTAAATATGATCACCGCCTGCTGTTCGGTTCAACGTTAATAATTTAGGAAGGTCTTCAGTTTTAAAGTTTTGTTGTAATAGTTAACCTGCTGTTTGTTTGCTCATTGTAGAACTTAATGGTAAAATTAAAAAGCTTCTCGGTCATTTTAGCTGTAAAAATTAAAAGTATAAGAATGTTTAAGACACATTCATTAAGTTATAGTTTTAAGAAAGCATTTAGCTGTGATGATTATTTTATGGTTACCTGGGGGAATTCCTTGGAGTTGATATCACTCCGAAAAAAGTTTTGATAACTTTTACCCAGTTGATAAAAATGAACTTTTTAATTCTTCCTCAGCGGATCATACCTAAAAGTAATGTAGCGTTACTCGTCCAAGAGCTGTCCATCCATTTTGAACTGTGGGCTTGTGTTGTGGTCCATGTCGGATTTAGGGCCGGATGTCTCTTGAAATGTCATGAGCTGATACTCTACCAGATTTGTGAGATATATAAGTATAGTTTACAACCAAACATTTTTACATTTAACAGAAGAAACCAGTGTTTTAAATGTTAGTTGTTGTTTAAAAACCAGCAACGGAACAATACCTCTGTTTAAATGAAATCTGGTCTAAAGATTGTAAGAATCTACTTTAAAATGGAGACAATTAAAACTAAGATTTCACATCTGACAGTCTTATTTCAAAGCCACCTTTAAGTGCTTTATTCAGGCTGGTAAGGTGTGTGTGTGTGTGTGTCCGTAGGTAAGGGTGGGTTTGTTTGTGTGTTTCTTATCAACCATCTGTAGACTGTTACCTTGTTAACCTGTTTTTACTGACTGTCATATTTCTGCACAGATGATGAGCAACAAATCTTGCATAGCAGCTTGATAAGTTACTGACAAACACACAATGAATAAGCAGCAAATAAGCCATGCTAGTTAATGGCTCAGTCATAAAATGACAGTTGATAAGGAGCTGTTTTTAAATATCAGGAGTATTGGACAAGCAGCTGCCAGGGAAGAATCATTTGTACTTCAGGGTTTGAAGTTAGTCTGTGTCTCTTATGAAGCTAAATATTGTTGTTGTAACATTTTTGACTTCTGCAGTCTGAATTGTGATAAGTCTACCTCAGAAATTGATGAAACTAAAACCTTGTAAAGAAATGGATCCTGCAATTTTTAAAAAGTGCACATGCATCTTGTGCACATGATAATTATGTACACTGGACTGGAAAAGTCTTTCAGACTCCATGTTTGGATTTAAAACTGAAGGGGGGAAAGTTTTTGCAGAAAATATGTAAGAAATTTAAAAATTAAATTTTTGTGTTTGTCACTCAGATATCACAGGTAACATTTCAGATGCTGCAAAGCCCCAAAGAGAAGCTGTTCATTGTGGAGCTCCTGACAATCAGTGCTCATCTATGCAGCTTCAACCCATTTTTGTACAAGTTGAATTTACTGTTGTGAGAAAGTGAACATCCATTCAGTCCAGCTTGTCCACCACCAGTGCATGCACAAAAACACAAATATCAATAAACATGTCATCTAGCAGCAGAGACAATGCAGAGCAGAGTGCTGCTGGCGGTCAGTAAAGACCCAGACAATCCCAGCTCTTGACAAAGGTCTGCCTCCTGCCATGTGGAGGTCAGAAGGTCACTCTGTGTCAATGAAGCCATTTAACCACATCTGACCATCTGACTTTTGTTCTGCATAAAAAGAGAAACACATAAGGGTCAGTCACATGACCTGAGTGGCTCAATTAAGTTTGTTCTTTTCTTGTAAAACAAGTCACCTCTGCTCTGCAGCAGGACAGTGTGTGTGGGACTGAGCCGAAATAAACTTTAGTGTTTGTTCTCACAGTAAATAAATGAACTTGTCATATGTCTCACCAATCTGCTCTTTGCTGTCGTGCTGAAATTTAAACCACTCCTATAGGGACTGGAAGTTGTGGTACTTGCTTGAAAATGACTTAAAAAATAACTAATTATTTGAACAGTAGCAGATGAACCGTAATTGTTCCAGCTTGGCATCAGCATCGGTTTTAATGATGCTTTTTATCTTTTTAGTGGATTTTTAAGACAATATCAAAAAGTTTAAATATCTCCAGACTTGTTTAATGCCTGTTTTGTCAACTTAGGAGCATTCATGTTGGATTGTGCACTGTTAAAAATGTAAACTACTTTGTCATGGCTGACTAAGTGAAAGTAGACTTTGTTGGCATAAAAAGCTGCTTTAATAAAACTATTTCACATGATCAATTAAGTGATGAGCAAAATGGATCCTCGGGTTGTATTTTATAATTTCTTTGTTGTAGAAGCTCTAAGTGTCATTGATTCAGATCCTGTTGTAATGTTTACAGTGTAACCACAGAGCAGATTGCTGCCTCCGGCTGTAGGCAGTGAGTGTGCGAGTGTGTGTGTGTTTACCCATATCGTGCCACTCAAGCAACAGGTTCTTTTCATGGGTGGTTCATTCAGTCGTTTAAAAATCCTTCGGTTTGACCAGAGTTGGTTCTCACAGAACTGCTTCAGCTGACCACGATCACCAGAAACATTCTGCAGCAAAGCAAACTTGGGAATATGAGTCAACTTCATTATCTCAGCGTTTAAATGATCAAAGAATAAATACAGCCAAGAATATGATAGAGCATGCAGTGCCAGCTTTTGATTTGATGGGTAACTTGATAGTTTTATGTATTGTGGACACATTTGATTCTGTATCAGAAAGAGTTTAACCTTCTGAAACAAGACAAGCTTTGTTGTTTTCAGATCAGGAAGTTTTTAATCGTCAGTGTGAGTCGAGCAAACTGATCAGACAGCTGTAGCTCAGATGTAAACATACACACAGCCTGCTCAGACATGTCCACATACTTCTCTGCCTGTCTAGCAGGTGCTGCCACACTTATCAATGTGAATGACGACAGGGTGGTTAGAGTTGTTAGGAGGCTGAACAAGCCGAATGGCACAATCAGTTGTTTTTATGAAGGGGTTGTTATCACATTTGAAATGTCAGATTGTCGATTAAAAGAAATTGGGTGGAACATTATGCTATACTTACTCTTCATCAATATTGCAGAGTCCTAAACATACTTACTCTCAAATTGCAAGAACAAAATTTCATGATGTTTCCCAGTAGAAGTCTGCTTTCTTTTAAAATGGGGTAAATTTCTTTAGAATAGAATGGATATAATGGATACAATAGATTTCAGTGTCCACTTCTTGAAATACTGACAGTTTGGAGGTAAAAAGTTTGTACTTAAAAATTTTACAATGGTGTTGTTTTGCCAAAAGAAATGAGTTACACCTTCCAAATGGTGAACAGTGGAGAGCAGCCAAAACTCTGAAGAATTCCATCCAGCAAAGACCTTCCTGCCTGAACCTTTTTTATTTTTGAGATGAAGGAAGGAAGGTCACAAGCCTGGGAGACTAAAAAACACAGTTTAATAGGGTCCACAGTAGTTATTAAACAATGTGAATTCTTTATCTATGAATAGGCCCACACAGCTACAATTATCTGTAATCTTTTATGTGGTCTTATCACTAAACCTTCATTACATAAACTGTGAAACCAATTACTGTACAGTCTCAGTTTCACTACAAATATCTTAATGTTAAAATGCAAATAAGACTAATCTGAAGGGTGTGACTGCATTTCCAGACGGTTTCTGTGGTTTATTTGTTAAAATGGAAAGATTCACTTTGTTTCATATATGCATTTGGTTTATTTTGATTCATACTGACCAGTCTGAAGGCAGACAGAAGATGTGAAAAATAATGATTAAGTCTGCCATAAGATATCAAAGTCTGAAATGAGATCTGATCAGCAGTCAAAAGGCCCCAAATAGTAATAAAAAATATTTAAGTTGTGATATAAAACAGAAAACAAATCTATGTTTTCTACCCGTAACATCTGTGTTTTAAGGATACTTTCATTGGCTCTCAGTGGATCAGCAGACAGGAACAAAGCAAGGCTTTCTCACCTGTCTGCACCTGTTGAATATCCGAGGTTCACACGATGAGATTCACAACTGAACTAGAGCATGAAGGTCGGCTCTTTGTTCAGTGGGAGGAGAACCTCCATCACCACAGCCTGGTGAAGATGTAAAATATACAGGACTGTATATGAAAGAATGAAACCTGCAAACCCTGACTGTGTTAACTCAGGCCTGTCTCTTACTTGTTGAATTGTCAATAGTGGCGGTGTCTTTAGTGCCAGTTGTTCAGTTGTCTTGTGTTTTCTCTCCTGGATGTTTGCCAAGAAAACAACAGTGAGGTAACTGTGAAGTGATGAGCAGTTATGACATGACTGCTTGTGAACTGTCATCACAATTAAGGTTCCTCTGTTAACCAATTTGCATGATGATTTGAAGTGATTAATTGTCCTGTAAGGTGAATTCAATCAAAGCGTCAACCAGTTGGCAGATAGTTTCTTTCCTCACTGTTAGTCTCCCACCCAGTGTTTGTCTTATCAGTGAAACTGAGTTCACTGAGGGAGCATGGTGAAACAGAGGAAACATCCTGATTCTCTCTGCTGAGCACCTCTTCCTGCCTTTTCCCCACTTGTGAGCAACATTAAAGTCTTCAGGAATGAGTTTCCAGAGCCACATTTACACAGGACTGATCTCACCAGCTGTACATACAGCAACACGCCCACTGAATCTGTATGTTACAACTTACAAATGTTTATAATAAGTAAATATGTTCAACTAGTGCTGCAGCTCACATGAACCAGACTGATGTCACAATATCAAACAAAATTCAAGACCTTAAAATGGTGTCTTCAGAAGACTTATTTTGTTAGCAAACAGTCAAAAAACAAATGTATTGAGTTGTACTGGTTTAAAAATGACAAAATAATGATTTTTTTCAATTAATTTTTTTTTTTAATCAAAGAAGTGCTTCTAAGTAAAAAAAAAAAAACTTTCGCTGTTGTTCAGACGTTGTCATTTCTCTGGGAGCTGAGCAGCGTACCATCACAATGATTCATGGAGAGACTAATTACTGCATCCTTGTAAAAAGACTGGAACAGTTGTTCAACCTGCGTCAGACCCGACAGCGCTAAAAAATAATTAATGATTAAAACCTGCTGGACTTGTCCTCATGATATGAACACAGATTGCATAACATGGAAGTAGTTTCTGTGATGTCAACTGTAGGTTTGGCTCCAGCCATCACGATCTTGATAGTGCTAATTCAAGAATGGGCTAAGCGGTGGAGCGGGGCTGGAGCACAGATATCCTGGATGGTCTGTTTGTACAATTAAATGCACAGCAAGCCATCTCATGTGTCTAATATTTTGAATTATTAAAACGAAAGCACAACAGAAGTTCTCTAGAGGAGACCAACACCACAAACCCAGTGGAAAGGTCATATTCAGTTTCTGCTGAGGTGATGACTTGATGGTTCGATTTTTCAGTCCTGGGGCTTGCAACCAGAATATTAAAACAGAGTATAGATTTATTACTTGTTAATAGTGCTTTAGGACAACAGGATGTTTCCCACAAAGATCAAAACATTTTGGAAGTCTTTTTGGAATGTATATCTTTGAATTTGCACTGACTTACCAGTTAGTTTAATATTTCTACATTTGCAGCACTTTTTAAACTACTTATAATTCTGATAGTGTAGAGTTGAGTCCAAAACTCTGTCATAAACATTGTAATTTGTACAGTCACTGAAGATCGGCCTCACTGGTCTGTGCTGGTCTGTGGGATGACGGCTCAGCTCGGCTCTGCACACAGTGAACTCTCACAATTCCTGTTTGTTTGAGTTCACAAGACTGCTGAGCCCAAATCTCATTGCTCAAGGAAATCCTTTTTCCTCTTGAATAGTGTTTGTTCAACAGAGAGTGTGTTCCCTCCGCTGCCTTGTACCACTGAGATGAGATGAATGGTCAGGATGAATGTGTGTGTGAGTGTGTGATAAAGTGAAGGGGTTTATAGAGGCACATTGAAGCTATGAATAGACCCAGTGCTCTTTTGCCACTTTTCCTCTCTGCTCTCCACCCTTGTCCTGTTGTGATGGAGGTGGGGTAAATATTCCTTTTGTTGCCCCCAGCTGGGCAGTGTCGGGTGAGAACTCCACCCTTGTGCTTAATCCACACAACACGTGCCATTTGTTGTATTGAACGGCTGATGTCCTCTAGGTTTTGATTGTTCGAACTTCACTGTGCAGAAAAGATTTTAGCGAGGAGTCTTTTTTCTTAAAAATGAACAAACATATTGTCAAGCTTGTGGTGTGGTGATAATTTCCCTGTTTTTTAACTAAAAGTGCAAGTTAGATTACTGTACAAGATAGTTTAAAAATGAAATAGTTGCAAGACATTACAATCCTACGATCTATTTTATGACGCCACTGTTTTGTCTGGAGCTGTACGGATTATTGGATTAGTAAATGTTCCCTTCCAGTGAGAAGGATTTGTGGATTTCGAGGTGGGACACCTCGCCACAGCTCTCTGTAAAATGAGGCTCAGCATCTTGTTTGTTTTGATCTTTCTGACAAATGATTAACTGGACAGTTTATGAGCAGCTGGAGTTTCACCTGCAGCTCTTTTTACTGACTTCCTCACGTGTGCGACTGGAGCCGCCCACGCTAACCCACTTTATCATCAGCACACCTTATAAATACTTTAAGTTACTGTCAGGCCAGGAATGTTGGGCAGGGTCCATAAGTGTGACCTTGTCGACAAACTCAGAGTTATTCAGAGATAAGTTTAGAGTTTAACTTCCAACTTTTTTCTCTACTTCAAATAATTGATGTGGTTGTTGAATTGTCCAATGACAAGCCAGTACTTCAGGTTATCCATTATTTTCTATGATTCAATTACATCTTGTTAAATGTTATCATTTTTTAAATGAAATGCATTAATCAGTATAACATTCATGCATATTATTGGAACCATTATTAAACAAATGCTTGTCACGTGAGTGCAGGATTTCCCCTGATCAAACAGTGCAAAGCTGCTAAAACTGTGGTTTATTGTGCTTGTACTACTCTGTGTACTTTGGCACTTCAGTTGCCCTGTTATTAGGCTCTATATGACACACCTTTCATCCTGCATTTTCCTCATAATTTCAGATGACAATGCCCAAAACTGTCCAAAGAGTTATCCATCTGCCTGTAAAATTTCTTGCATGCAGCTCTCACTGGGCTGTTGGCACACACAGAGTTTCCCAGCAGCAGCTGACTGACAGGAAGGCAGAGGCCCAGAGTCGTCTGCAAATACAAGACCGAATGAGTTGAGACCACAGACAGAAAAATACATTTTTGTTGTATCTGTGAGTAAAGTCAACTGAAAAGTAGGCCCATGCAAGTACACTGCAAAAAATATCTATTTCTCTTTAAATTACCACTAATCTTTGACCAACTCTCCTCAAGATATTGTCAGTATTATCAAGAGATGCAAAGACAAATTTTGGAGATTTACATTTATAGACTTCTAAAGGAAGTCAGAGAGAATTTTGTCAAAGTGAAGAGTTTATTGAGTGGCTTTCATGTTGGGTCAAATTGATTCTGTCAACAAACAGTTTGGTTTCAAAGGGCTTTACAAAGAGCAAAGGTCAGAGATTCACTTTAAAACAGGGGACCAATGAGAGAGTAACAACACAAATAGTTTGGAAGTCAGTCTGGTCCAGTTTGCATCTTGTATAATGAGGACATGCAAGTATAATTTAAAAACTTGAAAAAAGTAGTGCACATAAACTCAGAATGGTTCACAAACATAAATAAAACATTAAAAGAACAGAGACATTTGAAAAGAGAGAAACGTGTAAAGGACAAACACAAAGTTTATTTAGGTTTATTTAATAAATCTTAGTGGCATAACAAGCTGCTTAAAGCTGCTTTAGGTCAAGCATCATGTGCCAAACACAACTGCAATGTTCACAGTGTAGAATTAGAAAATGTCCCAAGTATAATTATATTTCCCACAAGAGCACTGAGTCCAGCTCTGGTCCAGTCTGCACTGTGCCACTTAATGTAAATGGGATCTTTTTTTTTTCTTGTGTCAGTTATTTCTTTAACTTTGCTTTACTTTGGAACCATCAGTGTTCTCTACCTGACCTGAAGGTTTGTGTTTGTGTTAAAGTAATAATCACCTGAAACAAGCCAACAGAAGCTTTGCATGTCAGGTTTCTGTTCTCCGCTCTGTGCTCTGCAGGGAGGCTCGGCCCGGCGTTGTCATGCTTTCATTAGCTGGTGATTTGGCTGTCGCGTGACATTTAGCCAATGCTGCCGTGCAGCTGAGAGCTTATCGGCCTCCTCGGGTGTCAGTAATGTGATCCGGGCCGTCTCACACACATTCCTGTTGACCACTAACTCTCACCAACGTCTGTCCAACACTGACAAACAGTGAAAGGGTTTTTTGTTGGAAAATATGTTCAACATCAAACCTTTTTGATGGGTGTGTTCCAGGCAGGGCCTTTGAACAGTTCCCTGAGCATCTTCCAAGAAACATGCAGGAGCAGAACCTGTTTTCAGACTCATATAACATTTTTGTTATATGAGTCTGCAAAGAAAATAGTAAGGTAGGAGACCTTTAGTGAAGGCTTTAAGGGCGGCCTATAATCTCGTCTTTTCTGACCAACCATTCAAACCCCAAAACAGTCATCTTAGTTTCATAGAAGACGTTAAAGCCACAATATTTACATGAGAGGAGCTACAACCAGAGAATGTTTGGAATTTGGCCTGTAAGTGACATGAATGCTTCTTTCAAAGCTAATATACAAAAGTGCTAAAAATGGTTTTAAAAGGTTAATTTGTTGCCCTGCATCTTTTGAATGTATGAAAACTTGCTGGGTTTTGTCTCGCAGTGTGTTGTTCTTGGTGTCTCCCAGCGTCAGAGGTGTCAGCTGAGGTGTCACATCAGCAGTTAGTTAGAGAGGAATTTTCCTCCCTGCTGTCAGTGTGAGTGTTGGCCATCTGTCGTCCTGCGTGTCCGTCTGAAGACAAACAGGAGTCAGACTTTCTTTTGGAGGCTTTAATGACCACATGCAGGGGCAGTTGTTTTCATCTCTGCAGTTCACACCAGCTCAGGCATTTTGTTGGCCAGCTGATGTCCGGCCTGGTGCTGAGTGCTTCACAGACTCTGCCATTTGGTAGATGCTTCTGTACAAAACCTTTATCAGAGTAACATGTATTTTAAGCAAAGGATCACACCAACCAGTTGGCAGTATTGCTGTCTGACTGTACACAATTCACTGTTTTTAAATCTGTTTGTTATTTAGTCAATAAAAACTAAAATGCTATTTCAGTGTCTAAATTTCATTTCAGTGCAGTTTGTCTACACTACAGTTAATATGTTCATTATTACATTTACACTAACATTTTAATGCTGTGTAAATTTTCTTTAAATAAGGCTACACTGTAAGGTGAACACAACAGATCAAGTTGCAACCGAGCCTGCACCCAGTGATTGTTTCCGTTATTTAATAAGCTCATGGTTAGTTTCCCAGGCATTATTTTGGTTTGTGAAATGTCAGGAAAAAACGAAGAATGTCTATTAATAGGTTCCAGAGTCATCCATTTTCTTTTTTCTCAAATTTGTTTGTTCTCAGGTGTCACTGCATGCAGCAGTAATTGATCGTTTCTTATCAAGTGGTTCCACTAATATTGCTCCTGTGTTTTAAAACATAAAATCAGGGGTTATTTAACCAGAATTTAGCACAAAATTGTTCAAAAGAGGTGATTTTATAAATTATAAATTTTAAACCTATATTAGTTTTGATAATTCCTTGTCTGATGATGTGACCTACAGCAAAGCTAAAAATCCAAACCCGTCCTGATCACACGGGGCTTGAGCGTTTTGTCCTGGTGTGCTGATGTGTGTCATGTGCTGGATGCTGGTTGATGCTCCTCCGTTAATCCAGCGGTGGGAA